>CM019743.1:23164833-23663626 GCA_009761775.1 Ficus carica
CACAGGTAATCTGCATGAGTTTAGGATTTCATAAACTTAAGCAACCGGTTTTACGCTGTGTTTTGAAGTGCCAGTTTGGGTTCATCCTCGTATTAAGGATGTTCTTCATTAATGTTTTAGGGGCCGGATGGTGGAATAGGGGCATCAAAGTACTGCTATCTTGGAGGATTTGATGCAACAAGGTAGTGTTGAGATTAACACTTGTTTTTATTATTTTTTAGTTTCTTTTCCTAATTCTGTAGGTGAATTTCTAAGCATTGTATATATTGTTCCCTTCTATATATATCATTTTATGTAAATGTGAAATGTTTTATTGCTTTGCCATGAATAGTATGACTTGCATTATGCATGAAAAAATTACTTGTACATAATTAATAATCCATCGTGTCATCCTTTATTCCCGAGTAGTTCTATTGATATAGTCATTGGTTGAGCTGAGACCATATATTAACTGATACTCTAATGGGCTTATTTCATCACTTTAAACAAATGACTGCTATAACTTTTCTACATCTTAATGTTGTGTTTTTACAGCAATGTAGCAGCTGGGAAGTTATTTGGGATACCACTGCGTGGAACACATTCTCATGCTTTTGTTAGCTCATTTATGGTTTGTAATGAAATTCCATTTTCTTTCCTTTAACAATTTGCCAAGAAATGAGCTTGCTGTTATGCATTCACATAAATAACTGGGAACATAGTGTTATTTTTTCACTTTTAATCAGGCCTTTGGGCCTGAACCTGTTCTTTGTCTGAGTTATGCAATGATTTTGCAGAGCCCT
Source organism: Ficus carica (assembly GCA_009761775.1). Lineage (NCBI taxonomy): Eukaryota > Viridiplantae > Streptophyta > Magnoliopsida > Rosales > Moraceae > Ficus > Ficus carica. Next base: position 23,165,616 of record CM019743.1, read on the forward strand.
GATGAGATTGTTGATAAATCACTTCGTAGCAGTGATGGTTCCACTACTTGTGAGGATTTTATTAGCCTGGTCCAGAGTTGGTTTAAGCAAAATTCAGGTAATATAATTATGGTCTTTAGATTGTTAGATTTGTGCAATTTCTTATATTCTCAATACATCAGCAAATTATGTCTCTTACTTTTTGTACTTCAATTAGTCTTCTGATTTTATCATTAAATTTGTGTTATTTTTGGGATGCATTTACTTTCAGCCTTGATCATAAGCCACTACTCTCCATTTTCTCTTTGAATGCAGAGGATCATTTTCCATGAATTGCAATCTAAGAATTTGTAGTTTGTCAGATTATATATGTTCATGCCATGTTGAGTATATGTAAAATCTTGAAATGACTTTGTTTCTCTTTAGAATAGGTTCTACTACATGTTTATCAGTGATGAATTATGTGTGCTTTGCAGTGGTCAAATTCACTACATGGAACTTTTGGTGAGACCAATCAAAGTGAGCTAGCAGCTCTTATATCGTATGCATTAGCATTCCCTAATAGCTTTCTAGCTCTTGTGGACACATACGATGTAAGTAAATGCTCCGTGCTTTGTTACCTCTTATGCGCAGATATCAAGTAGTTAGTGGCATCTCTTTAACGGCTGCCTTGCATTCATTTTTCTAGGTTATGAGGAGTGGAATTCCAAACTTTTGTGCCGTTGCTTTAGCACTCAATGATCTGGGGTACGTCTTGAGGCTTTTGTTGGTAATAGCTTATTTATGTAATAAAAATGTTTCTGTTAATGCAAATAAAGTACCGAAAGTTTTCTTTCATTTTAATTTCTTTTTTTAGTTCAGCCTTAGAAGGCTGGAGCAAAGCACAATTGAAGTGGGATTGTGAAGAATATACATATCTCTTTTACTTTCAACTAGAAACACTGTCATAAATCATTTGTGATATTGTCTTCTGTTGATTTCTCCAACACTAATCATTGTTTTGATAGTTCTGAATAATAATCTATTCCAATAACAAGTTGGATGATCTTATTTCCAGCTACAAAGCAGTAGGCATCAGATTAGATTCTGGTGATCTAGCATATCTGTCTTGTGAGACTCGGAAATTTTTTCTGCGCCATTGAGGAAGAATTCGGAGTATCTGGGTTCAGAAAAATGGGTATTACTGCTAGTAATGATCTCAATGAAGAGACCTTGGATGCTTTAAATAAACAGGTAATTGTAGTAAATCAAGATGACTTTATACAAAATATATCTTTACTGGCTTGAGTCTGTATACCTAAAGAAAAGCTTAGTAAGTGTTCAACAGTATTATGTAATCTAGATATCAGTGCCTTTGGGTGAAAGGAAAAAAGAAGAGTGAGGTGTGCCATGGAGTAGTGGTGATTTATTATGTATTTTTCAGATACAAGAGCTTCGGCAGAATGTTTATATAGTTGGCATCTGATTACTATTGCACTGTTTCCTGAGGGCCAAGGGTGTCATTATTATATGTTTGCCCACAAGCCTTGTTTTAGGGGCTAACATTCTAGAAAATTCACGAGCAAGTAACTCATAAATTAAGCCATAATATAATCGACTATGTTCTCTGTTTGAATCCAATAACCTGCTTGCTGAAATCTCTTGAATTTTCAAGTGGACATCTTTTATTTTAGTTATTTTCTTGCTTCCATTAAATTCTGAAACGAGAAACTAAGATGTTATTTGTTTAACTCTTGAGGTATTCTTGCTTTCTGGTAAACTACTTGAGATGAAACGTGGATGTGAATTTACTGTGCTATGATGGATATGTTATCTGTTTTATATTGTATTCGCATACCAATCATCAAGTTGATTATTTATCTATTTATTTTTTTATTAATGTGGTTTTCCTCCCTGCTATTCATAGAAGGAAAAAATAAACGAGCCTTTCGGTGTCTTAATGGATATTTTTTCTTTTCAGGGGCACGAAGTTGATGCGTTTGGAATTGGAACTAATGTGGTCACCTGCTATTCTCAAGCTGCCTTAGGTTGTGTTTCAAGCTTGTTGAAATAACGATCAGCCTCGCATCAAGCTCTCTGAGGATATTTCAAAGGTTGATCAGAATGTCAAAGCATTTGCAGTTTCATCTTCGTTTGGTTTCTAATGATTATTTTTTCCCTCTTCCATTTTTTTTTTTTTTTTTTTTTTTTTTTTTTTGGGGTTTAATGTGGCTTTAGGTCTCTATTCCTTGTAAAAAACGGTGCTTCAGATTGTACGGGAAAGAGGGCTTTCCTTTGGTAGACATAATGACAGGAGAAAATGAACCACCTCCAAAGGTATTGTAGCCGGGAATTTCTATGTATTTGACACTAGAATGATGGAAGCAGAAAGGTCTTATTTTATTTCTAAATCACATGCAGGTGGGTGAAAGATCTTGTGTCGTCACCCATTTAATGAATCCAAAAGAGCATACGTGGTGCCACAGCGTGTCGAGGAGCTTCTCAAATGTTACTGGCCTGGGAATTTTTCAGGTGCGACTTCATTTGCATGTATTCTTTTTTCTCTGTTTGGTACTAAATGTTGCCTAGTTCTGAATCAAACTGAATTCTGCCTCTACTTGGAGGAGTTGTTTTTTGTTTAAACAAAAACTACTAGGAAGGGTCACCAGAATTTTGTTGGCAATTTAGGAGAATGTAGTAGGATTTAAAAAAAAGAAAAAAGAAAAAAAAGATACGGTTATGAACCCTCTCAAACCACATCATAATCATGAACTTGATGAAAATCTAATGTATCATGATGGTAGGTTTTTTTTGCAACACACCCCCCACCCCCCCCCCCCCCCCAAAATCAGAAAATTATCCGTCAATTGACAAACCAACTATGAATGAAACTTTGACATGGTATTAGTGTCTAGACAATGTCTGAACTGAAAATTATTGGCTATTGATGAAGATAATAAAGAGAAGACTTGCCGCCTCTCAAGGAAATCAGGCAGCGCTGCATCAATCAACTTGAGCAAATGCGTCCTGACCACATGAGGAGACTCAATCCAACGCCATACAAGGTACGAGACCTCATGCTAATCTTTCCCATCTTGTATTTTTCATCAATTGCGCTTATATTAACCAAATATATCGCCTTTACTTCCAACACTTTGTAGGTTAGTGTAAGTGCCAAACTGTACGACTTCATTCATTTTTCTTGGCTCAACGAAGCTCCGGTAGGAGAATTGCAGTGAAAGTGTGTGGCTTGAAGTGTACATTTGCAGTTCTGGTAATGGTCAAAAGAGGAAAAATGGAGGCGCTTTTTTGACTAGTGGGAATACAGATGTCCAACGTAGCTAAGAACAATTGATTTTTTATATTTTTATTTTGGTTTTCGTTAATAAACGAGCTGGGGCTTTGCCTTTTGTGCCTATTTAGTTTCTGCTGATCTTATGGACACTTGTACGGGAAGTGAACAAACAAGTAATGCAAGGAATGAAATCCATCGTCATCTTCTAGTTTGGAACAATTGTAGTACACGACCAATAAAAAAAAAATGTTCAGAATTTTATATTTATCAATTTAGTCGATGAATATTGAATTTTCTATTTAATATGAGAATAATTTATCATTTACTCAAATATGAAAGACCACTCATTTATGTAATGTTTCACATAATGCTAATAGCACAAATAGCTTTTAAAAAAAAATGACATAACAAGATTTGGTAGCACAACTTTGTCATATAAGCAAATTTGGAACGAAGTAGGACATCTAATTTCGATAAACAACGGCCTTTTACACAGAAGAGCCACTAAAACTAAATTTCATGATATATACAAACAGAGCAAGGAATACTAAAATTCAATATTCGACTTCCTTTCAAAAAAAAAAAAAAATTCAATTTGATTTGCTTAATGCTAACATCGTGCAGCATTTAAACTGTCAAACTGCGACAGTTAGATTTGCAGTTGTACCCAACCATAGGCACAACGGTCCCGAATCCTTTGAACTGTTGACGCAGCCAACTGACCACTGGCCGTATTCTGGCCAGCTCTTTCTCCACCGGCAATCTAGCGCTACCCTCCATCTGCCATGTCAAATTGCACCTCAAGATCTTAAATTTTCAACAACGCATAAAAATCACAATCGAATTTTGATAAATAAACAGGGTCTTTTTACGGTAGGACTTCTTATTCTGTATATGTTTCAAACCATTAACTCTAACCAAAATCACATCAAAAATAAAAATTACACATAATATATATATATATATATAGTTTCATATCCTATAGTAGAAATCTCCAAACAAATAAAGAGGGGTAAAAAAACCACACACCTTTTCTATGCAGCGTACGGTATCCAACACATGACAGAAATATGTGAGCTGCTTATACAGATGTGCTTCTGTGTACTGCAGAAAGTAAATTTCATGACAAAATTATTTTCACGATAAAGATCTATGTAAGAAATGAAACTCTTTCCAACAAGTTTGTTAAGTAAACCTTTCTTATGAGACGCCCATTACAGCTAGGGTAGTTTGGACAAACTGTGCCCCTCTCAGAATCGCCAACAAGCCGGAGGTTGAGGCTACGTGTTGTGTATTTGCAAGTTTCATCGTCGCACTGAAAGCAAAAATTAACAGATAGAGAGATCGACTTGTTACGAGCCATTAAAAAAACTACTCTACTAGTTCATTATTCCATAACGAAAGGAAGAGACTGGTTACCATCATTAAGCCCTTGTAGTACATTGAAACAAACACCTCTGCTTGCCTTTTGACCTGAAAGAAAGACAGACCAAGTTTACAATCCCGGCAGATTTTATGCTATATTAATTCTGAAACCCAAAAAGGTCAAAATAGTTCCTAAATAGAACGATTTAATAAGTACCCTGGTTGGCTATCATTGCAGGAGACAGCCTGCCAGCATCACCTTCCTCCGGCATTTAGGGCAGTGCAATCTATTCCAAAAGTTGCATACAGGTTCCTCTTCTTGTGGCCGCGTTTGTTTTTCCTTGACAGACTTGCAAATGGATGTAAAAATAGCCGGACAGTCGAAAGTCCCAGAGCAGCTGGGACATGAGAAAATCAACGGCTCGCAACCTCGGTATCTGCGATTTATGACATGCATCCATTAATTATCAACCGTCAATTCTACTATGATCGGATTTTAAAAATAAAATAAAAAAAAGAAAGAAAGAATAGATCGAAGACCAGCGAAAGATCAACTATTTCAAAACAAGAAACTGCTGGTAACTCCAAGTTCACATAAGATGGTGATCCTTTTCCAAAATAATGAAATGAACCTAAACTGGAGAAAATAATGCATGGTCTTCAAATCTTTTCAGCATATGCTACTGCAGTTGTAAACGTATATTGACGTTGTCCACTGTTCAAAGTTAATCAATGCTGATTTATGTGGTTGGGCATAGTAAGCAACAACCATGCCCTGCTTGAAATCGTTTACCTCCTATACAGAGACAAATTTACCTCTCCTCATCTTCAACAGCGAACAAGAGTGAACTGGAAGGATCACTATTCAACTGTGTCACTTGACTACTTTTGAACTGAAAGAAAAAATGCATGGTTTATTAGAAATAGAACAGCAGTCAAAGGTTCTGTAGTTGAATGTAATGGAAGAAGGGAAAAGATCTTTTACCTTAGACGAGTCAAGCCCTAAACAATCAGCCAAACGTTCTGGGCTCGTACCCTGAATAGAGGCACCACAGACGTGATACCACCGGATGGATCTGCATGAGTAAATTGAGCCATCAAAGAAAGTGAAGGGCATAGCAGGCTAATCCTAGCTTTTTTGACAACGGGATATGAGAGCAAAAGTGAAACCTGCTGCGACAAGTAGTAATCGATATCAATCATCCATTTCCCATCTTCCTTTTTCAGCTCATCAGGATGTCTAGCACGCTGAGCAATTCCAGTTGAAACCAATAGAACTAGTCCCCTGTCCAGAAAGAAGAGGAAAAACCATAGTAATTAGAAAATCATATATCAGATTTAAGAGCGCCAAAAGCTCCAAGTCTAGCTTTCTCGATCAACAGAAACAGAACCACAAACCTGTTCACAGCATATAATATAAGGATCGTATCACCAACAGAACAACCAGTAGAGTATCCACTTTGCTTCAATCTTAGTGCCACCTAGAAATTTTTTAGGGAAAACATCAGTGCATGAGAAAATATGCACGAAAGTTCAAATAAAGTACGAAATACATAATTGTTGGTGACCTCAACTACCGTTTATTTAACTCACCAGAACATGTGGTTGGTTTTTGGCATCCGGGTAGGCCTCAGGTGGTTTAGTCAATGTCTTCGTTATGATATATTTCTCAAGGTTTACTTTGTCCTTTCCTCATATCCTCCTGAACCTGTCGAACATCCACAGTAATTGGATTATTATCTACATTGCCTTGAAGCTACCATCAACACTGGTCAGTTTGTCCCACAAGCCAACATTGCAAATTCAAAATTAGAAATATTCCCTATGCAGAAGTGGACAAAAATTTTGAAATAGATAGGAGAGCGGCCAAAGTTCAAATCCAGTTTGTTTGTACCACAACCAAACCCATGGAAGTTCAGCATGCAGGAGGCAGAAAATACCATCTAAGAAATAAACTCATATTAATCATCATCAAGTTCTCTGTTAATCCAACCAAATTTGGTGTTATTCTCAAGTTTCCTGACCTATGTGGATCGATAAATATACTTGTTTCGCTTGGCATTACAAGTGCTACAAAGGTTTTGCGCTAATACAAAACTCTAGTTAGAAGTCTATCTGTGCCAAGTTCTCCACCCCCTAATCCACCAAATTAAAATGGTCTTAAAATGCTAAATAAGAAACTTCAACTTACCTTCATTAAAGAGTTGTGAATTGCTTCAATGACATCCTCACAAGACCTGTGCTCAAAAGACACAATGATAGGACAAGACAAAATGATGTTATTGCTGAATCAAATTAAATCCCGGAAAAGGAAAAAAGGAAAAAAAATGTTATTACTGCAAAACCTACCCTCCGGACAAAATCTGACTTAAACAGAAGTCTCCAAGTTCCTTCGAGAGTAAGCTCCAGTCTCGGCGACCATATCAAGGCCCTTACGTTCAATAACCTGCACCAAGAAAACAATCTATCGAATTGCTTGTTCCCTGGCAGTGCTAACCATACAAGAGGGTAAAAGTAGTTGATACCTCATATGGTTTCCCATCCTTGAATTGCACCTTCACGGCTGCATACTTTTTCTTCTTGAGAAGCAGCATTCTCTTGTACAAACCATCAAGATCAATTTCTAAGCACCTATACTTCTTGTTAACCTAGAAATGAACAAAAAAGACTAATCACAACCTTGCATTACAGATGAGCAGAATATCACTGGAAAAGAAGAAGAACATATATGTGATATTGGCGGTGCAAATGCTTCCAAGAGGAAGCTAAAGCATCTATCATTCCAGTAAGAGAAAAAAAGGTGCAGATTAAAAGAAAATATATTTCTTTCTTTCAAATCAAATTACAATATTTTATTTCGGAAACAAAAAGTCATCTTCTGCGCAATAGTTAAAGCATTAATCTACAAGATTCTCTTTCCACACACCAACTCCAGACTCTCCATTCTTAAAATGGGAACTAAAATAGACAGAAAAAATATATTCTTTAAAAAATAATAATATTAAATAAAATAAATAATTAAATAAAACAAACAAACAAAAACAGGCGTAGCATAAAGATGAGTCATACAACAAGATGAGATTTCTCCAAATTAGTTCCTGATCATGGCCTTACCTCTTGGATGACTTTTCCGGCAATGGCTTTTGCTTTTGCTATATCATCTAGTCCACTATGAATCATGATTGAATCTGTATCACCATAGATTACCTGCACATACATTTTTCACTCTTTAATAATGAAACAATACACAAAATATCAGAAGCCAATCGAATTTTAAGATCTGATATTGCAATGACCTCTAAGCCCAAATTGTTCTGAACAAGATCGACAGTGCTCTGAAGAATTTCCCTTCCCTGCACAACAGATAGTTTAACTTGCTGAATACTTGGTAGAAGCATTCTAAAGCTAAAATCTCTTTGAACAAGAGAACAACACATTCAATAATGTTTTGTTATAAGTTATACCTGGAGGGTAATAAGCTCTGCCAGTGGCTTTGCATAAAATCTTGAGTTAGAAAACCCCAAGCATCCATACATACTGAGCACAAAGACATGAAGTCATACAAACAGAAGTAAATATCTTGGGGATCACGAAAACATAGTCAAAGTAAGAACAGCAAAAATGCATAAAAGAAAACGAAAGAAGAAAAGCACTGACCTGTTCGCCGTGAGCTTCAATGCTTGCTGTTGAATGTCAATTGTTGGACCTTGATTCCAGATGCTGTCTTCATCCATGACTTCACCATTCTCCTTCTTTCAACCAGATTCTTCAGCAGCTACAAAATAATATGAGAAAAGTTCTTCAGGGAACCATTTTCCATAATTATTATAAAAAATTAAAAAGGAAGTGGAAGCAAAAACACACAGGAGACCATCCATACTACATATAACATAATCCCGTCATTCTTAAAGCATAAGCCACAACCTCCTAAAACATATAGTCGTACGAAGATCCAATTATCAAGAAATTAATAAATGAGCAAGACAATTAAATTCAAAGAATCGTACCTCAGGTAGAACTCCTGGTGTTCTACTGGATGGTAAACGAGAAACTACTCCTTCCAGAGATCTTTCCACTGTGGTGAAGCATATATTGTATTCCTATAAGATCAACACACCGGGCTCAAATAAAAGTAGTAGGGGGAGCAACATAGTCGGTAACAGATTGATTATACTGACCTGAATAATAGAAGGGTAGAGACTATTGAAGTCCAGAAGTAATATGTACTTGTCATATAAACCTCTTTTTGGCTCCAAGACTAATCCACCAGCGTAGGCAGGTCCCTTCTTCCCCTTTCCAGGATCATTATGTGGAGACTCAATATCCAAATTTTGCTTCATCTATATCCAGCTCATCAACATTTCTGTCCTGCGCCCCAGTGTTCATCCTCCGTTTTGTCAGTTTTGTTTCCTTCGTATGAGAAGAGATCTTGTCTGGGACGATGTACTTCTTTGCATGGAAAGCATGCAACAAAAGATATTCCACTCTTTGGGCCCTAGCACCCTGAAAGACATAGGATAGATGCATATTAATTTCGTGTCCATTATCAGACTTGTGTAAGAAAGAATGTCAAAACTATCTTGTACTTACTTGTAGAGTTTTTCCCCACAAATTACCACTTATATTAGTCAGCTGACGTGTGAGAGGAAGAACACTCAAATGAAACATGAGTTCCATGGACAGCCAGGCATCCGTCTCACCACATTCAATCTAGATGCATCAAGAATGCTATTAGAATTATGTCCCAGCAAACATTCAGTAAAATTAATCTCATAGTGGTTAATCACTAAAAACTCATTGTACTGAAAATTAGAAACTGTAATTAACTAGAACTATTAAAGTAAGCAGCAGAGCTTACGAGTTCCATAAGCAATTCCAACGTCTGAAACATGCTTGGAATATCTTGTGGAGTTATCTCCTTCCTGTCTTTGTTCAGCTGGGTCTTGGCAAGTTGGGTCAAGGAATAGCTAACCTAGAAGCACGGAGTTGACGTATGAGAAACTGAGATTATATCTGACCAACACTTCTTCAGTTCATTATATCACCTTTTCTTATTAAGAGACATTTCTCTATATTTTAAACAAGTACCGTACCTCTTTTAGCAGGTCACGGAACACAAGTATGTATCACACAACAGCCGACCGGCAATGCAAGACATGATCCCTGGACTTGCTCCAGACCCATACATGGTATTTCCTTTCGAAAGCTTAGGCATCACTGAACGCTTGAGGCGACCTATTTTGGACCACATACTGCTTGGTACTCTGCAAGCCTGCAAATTAAAGCGAGAATTTTAGAAACGATGGCGTCTAATAATAAGCTTAGAGGATTAAGTGGGAACTTGCATTACAGAGAAGACCACAACTGATTCAGGCACATATAAGTCAATGCTATAGAATTTAATAACATTGGTAGCAGCCAAATACATCTAACCAACAGAGAAGGAAGAATCTGCATTTTAGGAAAACAAGAGGATCAAATCAGATAGGATGAAAAAAGGCATGAACTTTGTTTTGTTGACAAACATCTTAGAAAGCCAACTGCAGGTCAATGTGAAACCGGTTACTTAAAAGAATGTGTTCTTCGAAGTTAATGCACCAAGAAGATTGAACAAGTGTCATCCAACCAAAAAAACGATATCTTCCATCTCTCTTTCTTCATGCAGTATCTCACTACTTAGAAAGTATGCATTAAGGAAGAAAACTAAATGGAATAAATCAGTACAAAGTTTTCCCACCTGAGCTCTGTGGAGAAGAACATCCAGATCAAACCCGGATATATTATGTCCAACAAGAACATCACTATCCAACTTGTGTAGTTCAATCATTAAACGGTTCAACAAAGCCCTTTCACTGCCCAAAAAATAAAAAATAAAAAAATAATAATAACACTTCAATAACAGGATCAGTTTATAGTGTACAAAATTATGACTTCATAGAGAATACAGGGAAAATTAAAATTTGAATATAAGGACGTGCAAAACAATACCTGCTTTCAAAACTTATTACGTTGAATCCAGCCTTTGAGTTCGTTCCGTAGCCCCTTTAGTGAATCCCATTGGAAATATTCCTCCATCGAGCTTACGAACAACAGTAAAATGACTTAGCATACCTGGCTTCTTCCATTCTGAAGCCAACATTGGAGTATCTATCTGAAAAGCCAAACAAAATGGGCAGTAAGATACATGGAAAGAGTTAATCAGCAAGTGTGTACTTTAGCACAAATAGCAGCACTACAGTACGAGAAACTCATGAGATTAATACTCAACTTCAAACTACCAACAATACATTTTCATGTTCAACTTCGTTATGCATAAACTGACTTCTCATACACGAAATGGTATGATGAAATTTGTAATGCAAGCTATAGAGGATATTTTAATCACTTTTGCAAATTATAATGTCTGCAGAAATAATACTAGTCCCTACCCTGACTACTTTAGAGAAGAAAGGTTAAAAATGAAAGAGTTTGCATGTAATCTACGTGTAATCTACATTAGTTGATAATATATCCTACCAGTACAACAATAAAATTGAACTGGGCTGAGCGATGAAGGTTTCAAACCTTGGCTTTGTGGCAGCAGATAACAGATTGCAGAGACAATTTCATTAAAATTTTGCTTTTCATTGACAACAGTTTTCAAATTTATGGCTGTAACAACCACTGGAGGAATCTCTACAGATATCTTTGATGAAGTCGAAACTCCTATGTCTTTGGGAGAATCAACAATAACCGCAAATTTGCACCAGCTGACCTGTGAAGAGTATAACCTACTGTTAAAGGTGAAATTGACAGTTTGAAAAATAAAATAAACAAGACTTCCTCAAGTATTGCTTCAATGAAAATAGAAAACACGGACTTCAAAACCTTACCTGCTGTGGTGCTGGGCAGCTAGAAAATTTTGCAATTGATAGCCAAGATGGTCCCTTTATTTTTCTTTTAACGAGAAAGTTTTCCAAGGCGCTGCATATTGCAATAGTCAAGGTTCTATTCTTAGCTTTCTATATAAGCAATCCACCATGGTGAATAAATTCAACACATGGATAAAAGAAAGAAAGAAATTTGGAGTTTCACATGAAAACAATGGAAATGAAGAACTGATATATCTTCAAGTACCTGGAATGAGTTCCTAAAAGAGCACAGAAAGTATTCCCTTTTAGATCAGATGGAAGGGTGGATCCTGTAAAAGTGGAACCGAATTAACTTGTAAAAAAATAGATTCCAACAAAACTTTGATCCCAATCAAAACGTCATATACCCTTTAAGGCACTAAGAAATTTTTAAAATGGCTTTTGAAGCTTTTAATCTTCAGGAAAAAGAATACATAACAGAGTTAACATCGGATGATTTTAGGACGTCATTTCAGCATGTAACCAACCAAAAAAAAAATTTAATTAAAAAATTAAAAACAATTAACTGAATTATTAAATCACGGATCAACTGATGTACCGTAAATGGATAGTTGATCTTGAGGACAAAATTCTCGCCTACTGGTATGTCAGATCGCTCAAATGCATATTTCCTCTGGGATCAAAGATATGAAGAATGAGCTACGAAATGGTAAAGAAGAAGAGGAACTAAGAATTACAGAACAAATGAGCAACATAGAGGTGCAGATGGAACTAAAATCCAGGACAATTTTAACTTAAATACAAGGGAACAATGAGAATAACACTGCCACTGATGAAAACATCCACAAACCTTAACCGGAGCCATACTAAAAGTTGATACATTTAGATCTAACAACTGTTTTGCCATGTCGTTCTTTAATCCCGCAGCGCATCCTAAGAATTGGAAATAGGAAAACATCAATAGCATTTATAAAGAAAAAAAAAAGTGTAGTTACGTCACTAATATGTAAGCTAATTAACTTACTTGCAGCTTTTTACGAAAGTCTACCGGTGAAATTCGAGACTCTTCAGCATCCTTTTCGAGCTTCACCATTTCATCAACGTCAAAAACAGACCGGTTTCGGAATAGCGTAGACACATCTCTGCATGTTCTTCACCACCACACAGCAACTGTGATATGCACTTCCTGCTTTGACCTATATTGCAGCCAAAGATGCCCTTTCGGTCAAGGCTATTATTTCCATCAGGAACAAACGATACAAGAAACAACAAGCCATAGAGAATTCTTAAACGGGGTAAAGACCATAAACAAAATAGCACTGATATAGCACCAATCTTTAAATATCATCTTAGGTAAAATTTGGCTCCAACAGTAGAATGGCAAACAAGTCTCTGGGATATCAACCAATAAGTTGGGGATATAGCCTCATGTTTGCTTTTACAAATAGATTTCTTTCGAGATGGAGAAGCATTCATAAAAGACAATAACGAAGACTGTAAGAAAACATCGCGTAGTTGCGATAGCCAAACGAGAAGAATTCTTGGAAAATAAAGGACTAAATAGTTGCTATTTTCCTAACCAAAGTCTTCCTTTACTGATCCAAGAACCAATCATATTCAAAACTACCTTATAGCATAGATTGCCAAATAGAAATCAGGTATAATCACATGGTTCTGTTACTTCCCAAATAGATAGAGGGTTCCCATGTTAGTACCATAAACTCCTCGTGAGCATCAAGTAGTAGAAAGGCAGTGACTTATCTGAATCCAAATCAAATCTGAAACTTCTTCACTGTTTGAACCATTGTTGACCTCCACAGCACCTCCAGTATCCCCCGTCCCTCCATTCCTGACCGCCTTCCAACCCGCAGTAGCACTGAACGCCGGGTCCTTTCTTCTTGCTAATCTTAGCATTCAGAGTAAAAACCTCCTCCTTCTTCACCGCCGGTTCCGCTTTACTTCGACGGCATTTGTTATCTTCTCCTCAACACGCTCTCTTCTCTGGGATTGGGGTACTGGGGGTACTGGGGCTTTATCCTTTCATCATCCAGATTGCCTTTTCCTTAACTTCTTCACAATCTTGACCATAATGCAGCACAGAAATCACCGTTTGAAACAGCCCTGTTCGGTTCAGAATCAGAATCTGCGACAATCCTAGTAGTTGAAGACCACCAAATGTCGCTTTCTCACTCTTAATACTCGCAATTTGGGGAGGAGGAACCACCCCTCGCGCCAGGCACCGAACCGCCCTGTGCCCTTCTACGCCTCTCTCTATCGGCCTCGTCCGGCGCAAACTCAGCAATAACATCATCTACAATGCGGTCGCAGGACAATCCCTTTCCATTCTCGTCCCTAGTCTTCTTGAAAACCGAAGAAGTGAACATCGACGAGAGCCTCTGCTTCCCCATCATGGCGGCGGCGGCGGAAAGGGAAGCGGAAGCGGCGGACGGCTTTTTCTTTCTCCTTCTTCTCCACCTTCTTCCGCTTCGGCCTCTCCAATTCGCCATCGGATTCGTCGGAAGAGGCTCCGGCTCTGGACCAGTCCTCTTCCTCGCCCTCGTCGCCGTACCCTAGACCGTCGTCGTCGATGATGAAGCTGCGGCTTCTTCCCGACGCTTGGCTACCAGGGATTCATACTCGTCCTCCGCGACCACGTCGTAGATCGGAGTCTCCATCTTGACCTGGAACCCTCCGACCTCGGATCGGCGGCCGCCGCTGCGGAGAGCCTTTAGGCGTTCTAGTGCCCCGGCACGAGCCGTTGCCTCCGCTCCTCTGCTCCGCCGTCGACCCGGATTCTGTTCGCTGCTCGTCCTCCATTTCTTCTCTCTCTCTCTCTCTGGATCTTGTCCTCTCTCTCTCTTATTTCTCTCTCTTGGGTTGAAGTTCGACTGGATGATGTGAAATGGCGGGAGTTTGTAGTTTTGGCGCGAATGTGATGAAGAAGAGTCTCTCCCCTATTGGATTTGGGTTTTCTTCTGTTTGGGCTAAGATCTTGGACCCTATTCATACTTTCGACCCACAAATTTTGAAACATATATTTGATTGAAATGAATTGTGATAGTCACATAGTATAAAAAACGTGTTCGAAATATATATATATATACACACACACACCAATATGGATATTATTCTCTCTCTTTATTGTGAGCGTTTTGACACAAGAATTATCTCATTTGGACTAAAAATATAAAAGCTATGGACCTCTAAAATTTAAGGTTTTTGAAAATATTAAATAAGTAAAAATTTGAGATGTGGATTTAAGAATAAGTTACTTTTAAAGTAAAAGAAAAAAAAAATCTCAAAAAGTCTACTTTGAATTGGATTGCCAAACAATCACTTAGCCTCCTTTTGATGTTTCAACTCTAACTTAAATTTTTCATCTCAGTTTTTATCTTTTTCTGAAAAGTTGACAAAAAATATAATTAGTTTTAAAAAAATCAATCTAACTCCAACTTAAAATTTTCAACTCCAACTAGCGAATCAAAAACCATTAATAAAATAAATAACAGTGAATAGTTAATTTTACTGAGTAAATTATCTATTTTTCACTATTTACTCTAGATATTTGTAATGACGGTGATTACAACTATGTTCGTCAAATTTTGAGTAAGAAACTAGCTTCATTATTGCATTATCAGGAATAACAAAATGGTGTCATGAGTTTGACACGACAATTTGCTGGAAGGGCAATTAGAATACAAACGACAACATACTGCATCTTTTATAAACGACAAGAGCAAAGAAATGACAACGTTTGAGATGACTTGTGATCTCTAACAAAAACCGACAAAAACTTTAAGCGATAAGAAAACTATTAAAACGACAATAGTTCAATTAAACGAATATTCATTTTGCAACGAGATGTAAATATCAGCGGTGTAATAAAAATATACTATAATGTTTAAAGGACAACGACGTTGAAACCCAACATGAACTTAGAGACGACGAATTTTATGTAAAATGGCACAAATCTTAAAAAAAAATGACATAGGATTTCAGGATGATAATTAGAGATTACATTTTTCCCGCACTTATTTCTAATATGACAGGAATGGGAGATTGTTAACGGGATTTGAAACGGAGGGTAGAGACAAGTTTGTATGTCCGAATCAAAGTCGGGTTACAGAAGGGGTTAACACTCCCTGCCTCTATACACATATCTAACTAAGAAAAAGTTATATATACATTATTTAACATGTATTTTAAGTATTAATCCTAATTTCTAATGTTGTCGTTTATGTTTATATTGTTTCAATTTCTTTAGTAAGACCATAGAACCTATAGATAAAAACATCTCTTACAAACAAAAAATTTTCGTGGGAAAAAATATGGACAATAAGATAAAACGGACATTTTACACAAGAAGCATAGACAATGCACCACCAACCAATCTGTGGTTACCAATTTTGCCAAAATCAATAAATTAAGTGGTTTGAAGAAAATAAAATAAAAGATTGATAAAGTTGCTAAACTTGCAAATAAAATTGGTAAAAAGATACAAAATAAATTTTGATTGGCCCCCCCAAATCTAACAACTATATCCTTTTTAAAAAAAAAATCTAACTACTTTATTCACAATATTGACTACTATATTCACAAACTAGACAATAAAGGCAAATTCTTAAATCAACCACCCCGAACATCCCAATAATTCCTTTTTTTATTATTATTATTATTTAACTTAAAACTAGAGATTTAAATTTAAAACTTAAAGTATAATCATATATTATAAGGAGAGTAACAATAACGACTAGGTCCTGCATTATTGCATTATTGCATACGAAAACGTATTATGGAAGAATATTTTTCTACACAAAGCATTAATTTAGCTTTATCTCAATCAATTTGTTGTTTTAAATTCATATATAGAACAAACAAATAAAGTGATGTGATTAAGTTTAGTAGACAATTTGGTGTGTCCATCATCACTCTCTTATGGTACAGTACATGAAAAAAAAAGAGAGAGAGAGAGAGAGAGAGAGAAGCAATTTGCATTGATTAATTGGTTGTAGGCTGCTTTTTTTTTTTTTTTTTTTTTTTTTTTTTTCTAAATAATGGTAACAGATATCATCAGGTGCACCCAGACATCCAGACGATGTTGGCACCTCTTTAGCACCCTCATCCTTGATCTGTTCCATTTTTTATTAATGGAAAAAGCAAAATACAATAATATTTAGAAGAAAATAAACAAGAGGAAAATTAAAACAACTCTATCAAGGATAATAAAAAATAATAATAAAAAACTCCCTGTAACCGGAGATCAATCTCAAAGAATTTAGCAGAAACTCTCATATTAAAATATAATCTCAAATATGCCTCATTAAAAACTCTTTAACCAAAACAAATGTCAAAGGGAAAAAAAGGAATAGAACCCACCTATTCCTTTTCCTTGTCCCACCGAGTTACTCAGGTGTATATAACCTGCATCTCTTAATTATAAGAGCTTGTTTAGTGTTTCATTTTATCCCCAACTAAACTGTACTTTTTCGACTGATTTTTTTTGTAATTTTTTGAAAATTCAACAAAAATTATAATTAATTTTTGAGAAGTCAACAAACTTTAACTTATAATTTTAACTCAAACCAGCAATCTAAATGGAAGTACTTAATAATTTTCTGAGATGAAGAAACTGAAAGAGTTTGGTCCATTCATTTATGTGGTACGGCCATGGTATTATTAAAAAAATATAGGACTCCTGGACCTGGTCCCTGTCGTTCATAGAATGGATTCTGTTATAAGGTGGGGTGTTAGATGGGTCACAGTCAATGAAGTTTTCTATATGCAAATGTTAAGCACATGATATGCTAATAAGCTTTTTTTACCTTGGAAAAATCATACACTTAGCCTCATGATAACTCAGCCGCGCCTACAAATAATTCAAATCGTTGCTTTAGTTTTACACATATAATTAGTAGCGCATTTCAACACAGGGACTTAGCAAAAAGATAGTGTGTATAATGTGTTTGTTTGATAGACAAGGATATAATTTAATGATAATTTTATTGTAAGTTGAAAATGTCAAATATTTAAAACTTGATTTACTAATAAAACAGACTTGGCTTGTGGTGCTTTTGTTTTTTTGGCTGAGCTGTATTTTGCTAAATGAGAACGAGATAAAGAATGGACAGAGGGCAACCATGCTTGATATTCCCACATCCAAATTTAGAAAGAAAAAAAAAAATTACTAGTGACATCAATTTCAATATTAATTTTTTGAGTATCGGCTTACATATTATATGTTTATTGGTAAAAATAATTAATTATATAACAATATTTTAACTGTTTATTAATAAAACAACGACAATTCATATATCATATAATTGATATTTAAAAATTAAAAATAGAGTTAACGTTACTAGTATCTTTCTTTGTCATGTAGGCTTAATGTAGCTGTAATTTTTAAATTTTTTTTTATTGAATGTAGCTGTAAATTTACATATTGGTGCGTTAGTGTCTCTCATGACAAGCTAAAATGTGATGAGAGTGTGGGAGAGAGCAAGTAAGGTCCACAAGTGTCTATCCATGAATGGCGAGTGGATAATAATAATAATAATAATATTATAATTATTATTATTATCAGATAATGATAGCATTCGTCGCTGGCTTCAATCAGACAAGCGCCAATTATTAAGTTTCTATGCCACTGTACGAACTTCACAAAAGCCATACCACAAAACTCCAAAGTACTATTAATTAAAAAAAAAAAAAAAACTTCAAATTACTACTATACAATTCAATTTCAATAGTTGGATTTTGAAAGTAACAATCTGAGTTGTTTGAGTCGTTAATTTTTTTGAGTTAAAAGTTAGCAATTTCATTAATGATTGAGGTCTTTTTTTTTTTTTTTTTTTTTCCTCCTAGGGATATTTTACAAAAGTGATCTTTTCCAAAGTATATTTTTAGTAAATACCCTAATCTCGTTATATTATATATGCACACACACACATACATATAACCATTTGTTAAAAAAAAAATTAAGAATCAATAATTTATGTAAAAAAAATTGAAAATTGAGAAGTGATAACTTAGACCTACTTTGATAAGCTAATGATTAATTTTATGAAGACCAATTAATAATTGCCTAAAAAAACAATTCATGAAAGTGAGTTTTTCATTTTAGGGAGAAAGAAAGATTACTTTCATATTAACAAAGTTAAAGACATTTACTTGGAATTAACTTGTTTTTTTCTTTTTTGAAAATAAAAGGGCCTATCCACTACATTATTTAATAGCTGAATTAAAAAATGGAATAAATTTATCAATAATTTTCACCAAAAGAAACAAAACTAGCGTCCATTTAGATGATCGAATTTTCTGTGTATGTGTATTTTTTTTAAGCTTTTAACATTCGACTTGAATCTATAAATCCAAATGTGTATTCGAGATAAAGGGAAAAAAAAAGTGATATAAATTTTAAAAAAGTGAAAATTCTGATATGAAAAGAAATTTTTGGATCAAAGTGGTGATTCACATGCACTATTAACATTTTCTTTCACATTTCTTTTTTCTATATTAAAAAAGGTCACAATGGAGTTCATGCAGTAGAAATGGAGGGACCGCTTGATTTAATAAAAAACAATATATTTACAAAATAATAATAATAGACAATAATAATTAAGGGAGGAGCATCACCAAAAAGATTATATGCACTTATTTTTGAAACCCAAAGGTTTTTAATTATTGTGTATCTAAAATCACGATCCTTGTTTAAGACTCAGAAATAAGATCTTTATCATCGTGATCTCAATAGACTTCATTATGACATTAGAGGTGAGCGTGAAAACACAATAATTTTTTTTTAATCTATTTTATCAAAAAAAAAAAAAAAAGACCCTTAATTAAAAAACAAAAAAACAAAAAACTTGCAATGGTGGCGAAATCCCACCTTGCTCAATTAATTAGTATTTATTAACATGTATCAATAAAATAATAATAATAATAATAATAAAGGAAAAAGGAGCCTCCGGAGAGAATATGTTAATTTCCAAGTCACTCGTGTCAGCTGTCACGCCAGCTCCTTCTTCCTCCGTCACTTTCTCCCACTCAGTCTCTCTACTTCCATAGTTCCATGTCATGTCTCTGTATCTATATATATTTATGATATATATATATATGTATATATCTCTGTATATATATGGTTGGCTGAGCACTCACACAGCCGCAGCAGACTGTTGTGTAAATCCAAAAACAGAGCTGGGCCAATAGCCAACTCCATCGTACGTTCCAACACCGATTGAGCTGATCAGCTTTTTTCCATTAAAAGTACTTCCACTAGTTCATTGAGATCCCTCTCAATGCACATATCGAGTTCGATCCTCTATCTAAACTGATTCAACAATCATCACACCCACTTTTTCCTCATTCTTTCTCTCTCTAGACACCCAAAAAAAAAAAAACAGAGGAGAGAGAAAGAGAAAGAGACAGACATGAAGGACCAATTATCCAAACCAACAGCGATCTTCGGCCTCCGCTTGTGGGTCGTCCTCGGAGTCTGCGTGGGAGCGTCCTTCGTCCTCCTCCTCTTCCTCATCTCTCTCTGGCTCGCCTCCAAAAGATCCAAAAGCCTCATTCTTCTTCACAGATTCCCACAATCCCTGTCGTCTCAAAGGACATTTTAGAGGTCACTTCTTTCGACCATATTAGCCACCGGCCCAAAAGAACCCAGATCGATGCCGACCCGTTTCCCGACCCCGACCCCGCTCCGGAACAGACCGTCAGGCCTTGCTGCCTCCTCCCGAGGAGGAGAGCCCGGCGGGTTATCCGAGAATCCAAATCGAAATCGGGAAGGATCATCGGATTTCTTACCCCGTAAGGCTTGGTAGATCTCCTTTTTATGGCAATGGTGGTGGTGGTGGGGGTGATCAGGTGGCTGTTGCGGGCCCTGAGGTTTCCCACTTGGGTTGGGGGCATTGGTACACTCTGCGAGAGCTCGAGGCTTCGACGAGCGGCTTTTCGCCCGAGAATGTTGTCGGAGAAGGCGGCGACGGGATCGTTTACCATGGCGTGTTGGAAAACGACACTCATGTTGCTATTAAGAATATGCTCAACAACAGGTGCGGTTTTATTATCTTTGTTCACTCTTATTAGTATTTTTAAGAATCTAGTTAGTGTTAACAAAATCCGATACTTTGTGTTTGCTAGGGGACAAGCCGAGAAGGAGTTCAAAGTCGAGGTCGAGACAATTGGAAGAGTTAGGCATAAGAATTTAGTAAGATTGCTTGGTTATTGTGCTGAAGGTGCTCACAGGTATCTGTTTTTCTTTTTTATGCCTTCTTAATTACCACTTTTTCTTAAACTCCATCTTGTTTACCTTGTATTTTTCGATTATCTTGGTAGATTATCTTTTTCGATTTGTCTTTAGTTTTTCACAAGAATCGAATCTTACACTATAACATATAGAACTAAATTACTACTTTATAAAGATATAAAATTGTTAGAAGTTGAATATTTATATATGGATTGGACAACCTCTCTTCTTGAGAATGAGTTCTATCCAAATCCATCTATAGCTTTTGGGGATGGGTTTTTCCGAGGCTCATTTGATAACACTTCCTATGTCATAGGATGCTTGTCTACGAGTATGTAAACAATGGGAACCAAGAGCAGTGGCTTCATGGGGAAGTAGGACCTTGTAGCCCTCTAACTTGGGAGATTCGGATGAATATCATCTTGGGAACGGCAAAGGGTATGTTTAAAAAGCTTTAATTTTTATTTTTTCTTTCCATGCTTAAAGATATCATTTTTCAATGTTTTTATGGTCACTAGTGAGCTAAACTTGTAGGTTGAGTTACCTTCATGAAGGACTAGAACCTAAAGTCATCCACCGTGATCTCAAGTCGAGTAGCATTTTACTTGACAAGCAATGGAATCCCAAGGTTTCAGATTTTGGCCTAGCCAAACTCATCGGTTCGGATAGGAGCTATACCACAACCCGTGTCATGGGAAAATTTGGGTATGTATATCTTACCTTGTGCGAAAAGACTTACCAAGGTTCACTCCTAGAGGCCTATGTGATCGTGTTGCCCCTCGGTTATGTTTGTTCATCGGAAAAGGGTTCTTTTCTTTTAATATTTTGTTTTTTTTTACCAACCCCCTTTATAAAGAGATCATAAGAACATGTTTTTCTGTCTTCATAGCTATGTGGCTCCTGAATATGCAAGTACAGGCATGTTGAACGAAAGAAGCGATGTGTACAGCTTCGGAGTTTTGATGATGGAAATAATTTCTGGGAGAAAACCAGTTGATTATAATCGGCCAGCCGAAGAGGTTTGCGCTATAGATGCTGCAAAAATTCTACTTGTCGGATTTAAACAGTTGTCAAAGTTGTCTCCATATCCATTTTTGATTAAAAGGTTTCATCAATTTTCAGGTGAACTCGGTGGATTGGCTTAAGAAGATGGTTGGTAACAGGAACTCAGAGGGAGTGTTGGATCCGAAGCTACCTCAGAAGCCGGCTTCTAAGACATTGAAGCGGGCTCTTCTTGTTGCATTACGCTGTGTGGATCCTACTGCACAGGAGCGGCCTAAAATGGGACATGTCGTACATATGCTTGAAGCCGATGAAGCCCCCTTGAAAAATGTATGTCTCTGCTCTTATTTACTGCTTAATTCGAATTCAACAAGGCATTTTTTGGTACATTAAAATGCATATCATCATATTACCTCGAGTAAAAAGCCCTTTCGACCATAGAACATGTGACAAAAATGATGTTTGGCTTAAATCACAGATTTGATGAGTACAGAAAGGTTTTCGCATTAGAATTACAACAGGTATCTCGCTAGCTTAGGATGCTTGTCCCATCAAACAACTTCCAATTTTGCTGCTCCAGCTCAAGGCGTTTTCCTTCTTTGGATTTAGCGTTTATATCCCACGTGCATATTTTTGTCACTCATGAGTCATGACCAAGCACTGAACATGTTCCTTAGGGTCGATTAGCTCGAAGGGACACAGGACAATGATGCGCAAATGACGGATTGGCAGGAATGGTGGTGGAGTGCAACGAGATAAACAAGGCCAAAGCACGAGGGAAAGCCGATGTTTGTTTTGAAGGAGAATGCTGATCTTGAACTCTGTTCAGAAGCTGGCCGTGTAAATGCTGATTGTTTCGTTCATTCATGGGGCTCACATTTGGTGTCACGGATTATGGATCTATAGATAAGTAGATAAATATCATGAGAGAAAAATATGTGCTCCAAATGTTGGTAAATACTAGAAGAGAAGCATTTATCAAGAGTTGTATGATGTAATTCGGTCAAGTTAATTACTTCCTCTAATCAAAGTTAAAGAGGAATGATCAAATAATTTTTGTTTCATCCACTCGTACTTATGAACTCATACACACACATTTATTACAAATATAGACGGTATTTTGAAGTAACCAAAAAAAAAAAAAAAAAAAAAGTTCACAGAATCGTTGTATATTAGAGATATCTTCTATCGGTCAAAGCAAACGAAAAGCTAGCCATATATGGTATTGTCGTGTATATGATTCAAGTATCACGTTTTACAGGCACAAGAATATGTCTAGAAAAATTATTTCCGTGCGGTTCAAAAAAAATTGGTAACAGGAAAAGGGGGTCACAATCTACAACCAAAATGAGAGGGCCAGGGCCAAAATTATCCCGCACAACCACTGCAACAGGACTGGTCTGCCCAACGAAGCGAAGTTGGGGGAACTTTGCGTTGATGTGGTACTAGTGTCCCCAGCTGCCGGTGGAGGGGGAGAAATCGGCGGAACATCACACGTACCAAATGTTGCATTTTCCTGCTCATTTGACAGATAATAGGTCAACCACTAGCCACAAAAGCAGTTAATTGTTATGGTTTTGTATAGGTAAGGCACCAAGTGAATGTGGTAACAAGTAGCAAACCTTGCAATAGGCAATGTTGTCACACCCACATGTCAGATGACCGTTTGCTTGATCAACAACTTCCGGGGCTCCTCCACCATCGCTTCTCTGCAACAAATAACCAAATAGACTAAACACATTTTTCCTCTTTTTTTTTTTTGCCATGTCTTGTTTAGGGTTCTCTCTATTTTTATTAGATATAATTGTTGCAAGTATAATTGGACTAAAATATCTAAAGTTCATACCTGGTAGTAATCAACAGCAATGAAATTTGGCCACCTTTTGCCAGCTGCTTCATAACAAGTCTCTAACATGCTGGCTAACGGAGCTGAATTGTCTGCACAAACTTTTGTTGCATTCGGGTTGTCCGGGAAGTAATTCTGCAGGACCAACGATCTAGTTGTTGTGTTCAGAGGAGACGATTCAGCACGGTTTGGACAAGAACCGGAGTTCATCCCACCATTTCCATCTAACAAAGTTTAATCAGTTTCAAAAAACTCTGACACTAGACACATAATTTCAAAAATTTTAACAACTAATGAGTCTGTTTCAGCACTCATTTTTCTTTTACAAAGTTTGAAATTTAGAACTCACATTGGTTTTCTACCACATAACTCCACTCATAAGCGAACCCTTCAGATTCCTTATTTCTTTTGAGGTGAAGACCAACAACCTCTGGTTCTTCTGAACCATGTCATCAACCGTCGGCCAATCTCCACCGTCCTTCGGCATCCGAGACACCGGGAATAAGTATTTGTTCAGGCCAGCGGCACTGAAGACTTTTGACAATCCCTGAGAAGAAGTCACGTAGTCCTCTATAAAAATGGTGACAATCTCGGACGGGTTCGCTTCCAAGAACGTTTGGATATCTTTTAGCACATTAATGGCAGGTTGCTACATAGAAAATTTCATGAAAAGGGAAAAAGTCAATTATTATTGATATTACCATTTTTAAGTACAAAAACAGAAGTGTAATTTTCAAATTCTGCACTTACAAATGCTGTGTAGTTGTAACATTTGCCATTATAGGAATGACATAGCCAAATATCATTCAGGAAGTCGTACATATCTAGCATAAGCCCTCGAACTCCATTCTACCAAACATCAAAGATAAATCAATAAGAGATTAGAGTGTGTCTTAATCAGAAGCAATAATTTACTGAAGTTAGTTTCTAGTAAAACCAACTTAATTGAATTCCAAAACATTCCATACTAGAAATAAGAAAAATTTTGTGGAAGGGACACTATAGTTTATGAAAAATATTGCCATGACAAAATTCAATGAAAACTCAGGCATATGCTCCAAGACCAAACAATAATAATAAATAAAATTATTTAAATCTATACTCCCTGAATTTTAAGGTCACTTCTACTTTGTCCACTTAACTTTAAAAAACCCTAATTTTGCCCCCCCAAACTTTGAATATAACCCCTCTTTACTCCTCCCATCAAAATATATGATAAAAACAGATAAAAAAAAAAAAAGGAGAATTAGTTTTACTAAGCTCATTCTGTTAATATTACTAAAAACAAACCAAAAAGACCACGTGACTATAGTTTACTCACTTTTTTTTTAATTTCTTTTTAACAGAAATTTTAATAAAAGACGTAAAGTAGGATTAAATAAAAGGCAGTTCATGTGGTGGGTTAGAATAAGTACATTAAAAGATGAGAATTAGTTCAAGTGGATTAGTTGAAGTACTCATCTTTTTTTTAATCAATCAATAATGAAAGGGCAAAAAAAACAGGCTTTTTTTTTCTGTTTTTTTTTTTTTTCCCCCCACATTTAAAGCTTGATTTTAAAGCTAAAGAGACAACCAAAGGTGGGGTCACTCATCACACACACACCCATATCCCGACTGTTATACTCTCCAATTTCTGTCCTCATCACTTTTTTTGTTTTATTTTCTCTCAATTTCAATCTGATCAAATTTATGTCCTTTTCCTCTGAATCCAAACTACCTTTCCATTCCCAATGTTTTGCCCGCATTGCAAGTTGCAAACAATTAACCCCCAACCCAACCATCTTTTAACCTCTGTCGGTACTTACAGTGTTGTTGTTTTTTTTTTTTTTTTTTTTTTAATAAATAAAAAATAAAAAGATATAAAAAGGAAAAAATTCCCATAGTTTGTCAGGTGTTACAGCAGTGACACGTGCCTAATCTAACCCCAAATCTACCCGCCACGTCATCATCAAGAATAAAAATATATTCCCCAAAATATTAATTAAAAAAAAAAGAAAAAAGAAAAAAAGAAAGAAAGAAATAAATCTTACATTGAGCTGAGAAGCGACGGTGTCTTGTTGATTCATGGAAGTGAGGAGGAAGGATCCGGTGGAGGACTTATCGCCGGCTCTGGCGAATGAGTTGTGGGTCGTCAACCATGAGTAGTTGTTAAATGGCAGGTTTTTCACCTGTTTAATCAATTATTTTTTTTATTATAAAAAATTGCTCAATAATTATATGAATAAATAAATTTAAATAAATAATAAAATTGTTCACCTTGGAAGTTGGAATGATTGGTTGGATTCGGGTGCATCGGGCTCGGGTATTCCCGTTCGCAGCGCATGTTTCGCAGCGGAGCCCGGTGTCGCAATCACTGTCCTTCGAACAAGTCTCTCCGATCTGTTTGGCAGCCCAGAAAAAAAAAAGGAAAAAAAAAAAAAAAAGAAGAAGAAAAAACGTGAACAAAAGGGCCAAGAAAAGAAAGGTAATGTGAAGAGGCGGAAAAAAAATATGGTTAACCTTGAGAGCGGAGGAATGGAAGAAGAGGCATATCGCGATGAACAGAATCTGAATCATTCTCTGCAAACCAAAAAAAAAAAAAAAAAAAACAGAGGACAGAACACGAA
Organism: Ficus carica; assembly: GCA_009761775.1. Classification (NCBI taxonomy): domain Eukaryota; kingdom Viridiplantae; phylum Streptophyta; class Magnoliopsida; order Rosales; family Moraceae; genus Ficus; species Ficus carica. Next base: position 23,191,786 of record CM019743.1, read on the forward strand.
AACAAATAAGAACGTGAACGATATTGAGTAATTATTTATGGCACTTGAAAAGAGGAAAAAATGGGTTTGCCTTGATTTTCATTTTTCTTGCAGATACTTTTTGTTTGCGAGGAAAAAGTTCTGTTCTATATACATATCATTGTGTCTTTTGATTTTTTTTTTTTTTTGGAAAAAAGTGGTGGGATTGAATTGAAAGGTACAAAGGAAAAAAAGAAGGAAAAGGGGTTTTTTTTTGGGAGTTCACATTAACATTAAAAAGAGAAAAAGGGAAAGAAAAACGCTCACAGTGGAATGGCAACGGTTTAAGGGGGTTTGGTGAGGATGAGGAAATGCGTCCTTGTCCATTTAGGTACGTCACCTTTATATGCTCTATATCCTCCCTCCTCCGTCTTTTTTTTTTCAATTTTTTTTTTTTGTTGTTTATAATATTTTGAGGAAAATTATCCAAATAGTTTTTTTTTTTAAATTCAAGTTATTAATATAACACAAATTATCTATTTTTAATTAACATTATACGAACTTTTGATTTATTATGTACCGTATTAATTTGGTATTAAATTTATATGTTATATTGATGTAATTTTTAAAATTTGGGTAATTGTTTTTGTTTTTGTTTGTTTTTTTTTTTTTTTTAAATTGAAAGGTAGGAAGATCAAATTATACACGAATAGATGAAATCAAATATGATATTACCGATTATGTCTTTAACTATGTTAAAATTTGGGTAATTCAAGTGCTTATTCCTTGATCCTTACGATTTTGGGAGTTTTTCAAAAGTAAAATTATTTTCATAAAAATTGTTTTGTTTTTTTTTCTTCTGTCCTGATGAAATATGACGGTGAGGTTACAAGAAACACTTTTTATGTGGTTGTATTGTCTTTTATATTTGAAATATATTTTTATTGAAAAATTAACACTTCTTTCGTTTTTAAGGAAGATAATTTTTTTTTTTTCATAATAAGGAACGGCTATTATCATGTAAATGAAAAAAAATTAACACTTAATTCGTTTTGTAGGGAAGAAATTTTTTTCCCATAGTAAGGAAAGGCTTATTTATTATGTAAGGTTGCAATAAACATTTTTTATTTCGTTGTTTAGGGAAGATTTTTTTTTTTTTCATAATAAGGAAAGGCTTATTTATCATGTAAAGTTGTAATAAACATTTCTTTGTGTGATTGTATTCTATTTCATATTTAGAATCTAATTTTTATTTATAAAAAAAAAACATTTCTTTTGCATTTTAGGGAAGTAAATCTTTTTTTTTTTTTTAGAATAAGGACAGGGCTTAGTTTACTAGTAATAAAAAGGGTGAGTCTATTGACACTCTTCATTTTATTTTTCTTATTCATTTTCTAAAACCACACACTATATTAATTTTAAAATTAAATAACCACTTATTTCACCTTTTAATTTAAAAAAAAACATTTATAAATAAATTATTTACTTTTTTTTAAAAGGAGTTGCCCACCTAATATTAATCATGAAAGTATTATATCTCTTTCTCTCTTCTTCTTCTTTGTTTGCGGTTGGACATTTGACATTTTATTTACTTCATTTCTTTTTCCTCTTTGAAAGCTGCACGAGAAACGATATCCACTGGGCTTCTAGAAGACTCCACCCATCTTATAGAAGATTCCACGAGAAACAGTCTCACTAGGGGAGGGGGGGAGGGGGGAGGGGGGAGGGGGGTTCCTTTTATTTTTCCTTGCTAATAAATATTAAGGTCACAGATAACCTTTGAATTATTCAAAAAAATTAAAAAAAAAACCTTCGAATTATACTCTTGGCCTTAAATCTGATTATTAATTTTTAATTTTACATGTCACATTACCTCGAACTTTATTACTCTTACGAAATGGCCCCTATTTCAATATTTCATTAAAAAAAAACTGAACGAAAATTAACACTTTTAAATCACGTTAGCTTTAATTAAGAAAAATCATAATTAAATATTTTTAGAAGTGAAATTGTACCTCCAAATAGCTTTACAACACTATATAGCTTTATTTTAAATAAAGTTTATGATATACACATTTGATTAAAGTATAAATTATTTTCAAAATATCTCTCATTGAGGTGCAATTTCCTTTCAATTTTTTTTTTATAATAACGACTTCACCTATAAATAAAGTTTATGTGATCAGAATGTGTTTAGTTTCTGTCTAATTTTTTTTAACAGAATATTGATAGAGAAACCATTGACGTAACAGTAAAAAAATTCATGGGAATGTGATGTAAAAAAATCAAGAACTAATTTAAGATAACATGTATACTTCGAAGGCCATTATAAAATTAACCCTAAACGTTAACGTAAATATTTTCTAGTGCATATAAATATTGCATATCATATATTATCTTTTTAGGAAAAATATAATGGGGGTGTTTGGTGATTGAGTTTAGTTTAAAAATTTTAAGTTTCAATAGTAATTTTTCTAAAAAGACAAAAAACTTTTTCAGAAAAGACAAAAACCATGATGAAAAAAAGTACAATTTAGTTTAAACAGATATTGAAACCAAACGGCCTTAAGAGTTTTCTACCATCCCTTCCACGTAAAACAAAATAACGAATAAGACATGACAATAATTTAAACATAATTGTATATTTTGATAAATTTAAAAGATATGTTTTATATTTTAACACATAAAAAATAAATATCCAAGAATAGTTTGAGTAACAATAAATCATGTACATTATGTTATATCACATATTACTTATTTTATGTACTACATTAAATGCACTTTATATTATACTAGTTTAAAGCATGTATAATACACATACGTATTCATCTTTATGAGTTGGACATGTTAAGAACAAATTTATATGAATAGGGAGAAAAATTAAAAGAATAAATAATTTAATGAGATATATTTAAAAATTAGGGAAAAAAAAGTTGAGGGAAAACCAACAGAAGGATTAACATGAAAATAAAGACCAAAATGACTAAAAGACTAAAATAAAAATAAAAGATCAATATGGAAGAGGGACTAATATATGGAAAAAGAAAATGGAAAAGGAGCTGAAGATTAAAAAAAATAAAAATAAAGGCCTGAAAAATAACCAAAAATATTAGAAGCTAAAATAAATAAATAAAAAACAATATAAAATGGATTTAAAAAAGTGGCCGAAAGGAAAAAAAAATCAAGGAAAAAAAGGAAAAACTTTTTCGTGTTTCATTTTGGACGAAAATTAGCACTTTCTCTTTTCTTATATATATATATATATATATATTTAGATTGAAAAGACTGTTATTTAAAAAGAAATTGTGAAAAAAAAGCTTATATATATTATAAAATATAAATAATGCGTATCTACTTACGCATGAAATCTTGAAAACAATAGACCACCCCTAATTTTTTTTTGTTCACTAAAAAAAAAATCATGCGTATCTCGCTCCTAAAAAAAAAAAAAAATCACGCGTATCTCAGCAAATTAAAAATAAAATCCTTTGGGTTGGCACCTTACCTGACTGACATTTGTCCCAAGTTGGAGACAGAGTCAAAGTTGTCATGTTTATTTTTGGAATAACAATTGCTAGAGATACAGGCCAGTGTATATATATATATATGTTTTATATAATATAAAATATGTATATGTACATCATGAAAGGATACGCCCACATAATTAGTTGGCTAACTTCATTTTGTTTATTCCCCTAATAATAAAGCATTTATTTAAATATCACTTAGCCAAGTGGCCTCCAAACGGACCTGATCGAAGGACCAGGTATTATGAGACACATCTTGATGTTAGGGATGATGATTCATGTTAACGGATCGGTTTAGTCTCAATCTATTTATTAATCATCTTTCAAAAAAACAATTTGAACATGACATACTTATTGAACCCGTTTGACATGTTTATACAGTTAATGTGGGTAACTTGTTTAAATTAATATACCATCAAATATAGTATGACTTGTTTGATACGATTATCACGTGTATAAAATATTATTGGATCAATTTATCTTTTTATTTCCAAAAAACACACATTAAGTTTTAATTTAAATTCAAAGTTCATTAGCTTTTTATAATATTTTATTCATAATTAGGTTGTTATAAATTACAAAATTAATAATCGTGTCAATATGGGATACAATAGATTAACTCGAAGAAATCACATTTAATTATCAATATCATTCACCTAAATTCATTTATTTTTAAAACGGCTAAATCCATTTATAACAAACTTCAACCGCTAATTTTGTGTAGGTTTCAAGATGCGTTGTCGTGTTAAGTCACAATATATATATATATATATATATATATATGTGCATTATTAATATATATTCCTATCTTATTTAGCATCGAGGAGAAAACAACATAAAGGAAGAAAGGAAAGAGGATAGATATTGAAAATAATGGGAAAATGACTCCCTAGCAACATGCAACTACGCCTTCAGTTGATTGTTATTTTAGATACTAAGCTATGCTATTATTCTTATTATTTTTATTTTTATTTTACATGATAACATCGTTTAGAATATATAATGCCATGACACGTTGGAATACCAGGAACTAATTTATATTCTTTAATCAACAATGAGGTCGTTTGACATTGCTTTTAGAGTCTGTTTTTAGATTATTAGATAATCTACAGCATATTAGGGGTGTTTGGTAGACCTTGCTTCTGTCCAACAAATTCTAAAAACTAATGTAGCATAACAGAATTTAAGAAGCATGTCATGTGTTACTTCTACACAACTACTTGATTTATTACCATTTTACAAATTTATTAAAATATCCTTAACAATAAATAATAATTCCAATATACCCACTATATTTATCTACATTCTAAACATTAAAACTATTTATTCGAGATTTATATATTATAGAATTATAACTAAACATTAAAAATAATTTCATATTGTAGAATTATAACTAAACATTAAAAATAAATTCATATTGTAGAATTATAACTTGTACCTTTATTTTGTAGTGTTTTTGTTGTAAAAAAAAACATTTATTATAATTTATACTCAAATTTTATGTTAATGTATAATTTATCGTCTTCAATAAAATCTAATTCTTTTAGACATTTTAATTACAAAATAAAAATTATATATTTCTATAATGTTGTGTAAAATTTTAAAATGTTAGGCAATAAATATGTATATTATTATATTTATTAGACAAAAATATGGTATATCATTTTTAGTCATTATATATCTGCACAGTAATTTTATTTATAGTTTACCAAACACCTATAATTCTGCTTCTAGTATTCACAGCAACTTTGAAATTTTTTTACCAAACACCTACATGCTTCTTATCATAATAACTTTAGACTCACACCATAACTGCAGTAAAAAAATTTCACAGTATAACAATGCTAAACTGGCCTAATATCTCTATTGAACGACTCCTTCTTTGACTGGTAAAAACAATTGGTTAATATAATCTAGATTACGTAACGTAATTAACTTTTGAAGCTTGTTAAAAGTTTTAAAAGTGAAATAAGTCACTTGCAGCGGCTAAATAAAATATTTGCATAATAAAAAAAATGTTGTAATGAAACTAAGAAAGATCAATGTCGTCTTGGCGGTCAAATTCTACTTTGGTTTAAATATTTTATTTACTTTAGGGTGGCTGCAGATTGCGTGTTTCAATCTGCAGACTGAATTTAAGCTTGACGATATATATATATTTTTAATTGAATAAAAAAGAATCATTTGGGTTATCTTGCCTTTATTTTTGTTGCCTATTAAAAAAGGAAAAAAAACAAAAAAACAAAAAAAAAACCCTCAAAACCCATCGATAAAACATAAATAATTTGACCAAATTTCAACTATTTGAATAAATCAACATATGGTCTAATGCCACACAATATGTTACTTGAATTTTTTTTTTCTTACGGAGTAAAAAAAAAGATCAATAGTGTCTTCACGTCACCGTTTACTATTTATTTAAGAATTTTAATAAATTCACATGTGAAATGGTACTATTAAACTTAACTCTTTTTTTTTTTTTATCGAGACTCAATCATGAATAACTCAATCCGTCACGAGTCATTAATCCGTCACGAGTCATTGGACTCTTGGCCTGACATTAAAGTGAGATGCCAAATTCTATTGCATGTGAGCTACATTATTGACTACTTCTGAATTATGAATTATGGGGTCTCTTAGTCCCAATTGCCCATTTTCATGCCTAATAATGATGCCTTTAGCAAAAGGAGGATTTACGTTTAAATGTTTTTCTTAGAACTTCTAGAGAAATCTGTAACACTAAGGGAGTAAAAAAAAAAAAAAAAACACTTTATCAGTAGGACATAATATTTTTAAATTAAAATAGTATCAAATTAAAAAAGTATATCAATTTGATTTAATTTGTGAAATCGTGACAATTTAAAATTAGGAGGATTGTAGGTGGAATATTTTTTTAAAAATTTCCAATACTCTTCCTAATTTTTTATTTTTTAATTAAATTTTTTTTTTGTAAACTAAAAGTCATCTTTCTTCAGTCCATTTCTTGTTAATGATCCTGATATGTTGCGAACATTTCCTTCCATAACTAAGCCCAAACTTAAATTATGGCATACAATAGAGTAAGATGGGTAAAGTCGATTGATTCTCATTTTTTCATAATAAATAACTTGTTTTAAAATAATTTAAAGTAAATAACAATAAATAAGATATTTATCACATAAAAAATTTATTTATTTTATATAAAATATATTATTTACTTAGTAAATTTATCGTTTATTTAATATTTTTTTTATTCATGTAATAAATTTATTATTTACTTTAAATATTTTAAATTTTCATTATTTATTTTAATTATTCTTGTAAAAATATTATTTATTAAATTTTTTTTTCTTCTTCTTCTTCTTCTTTTTTTTTTTTTTTTTTCCTTCGCTGTACAAAATTGGACAATGGTTAATTTGCAATATGTTGATTCTTTATTCTTTGGTGTGCGTGTTTTGTCGCCTTTTAATTTGGACCAAGTTCTCAATTGCTCTGAATGCTTGCCAATTAATTAGTTCACAACTATTGATTTTAAATCTTTGATTAATGAACGATCTAGACAAGAGCATGTGATATTATGGGTGCCATTTCGTTTTCTTTAAGTGGCGTCAGAAAATTAACTGAAACAATATATCAATATTCATATGACAACCATACGGAACATTGACTAACCCCCAATAAATACGAGTCTAACTACCGACCTATATCCCTAGGAAAATAAGTTACTAAAAAACTCTTTGGCACAAATATTAGGTTTCCTGCATTTTTACCTTCCGTAGAAAAATGACATTTTTTAAAGTTATTTTTCAATAAATGTTCATTTTTTTTAAAAAAATTTATTTAATAATAAATGTTCCAAATTTATCGTCAATATGTCCTTCACTGATAGATTTGATTGTAAATAAATGATTAATATCCAAGGAGAAAAAACCAAAAAGCATCTTTGACAAGAATAATAATAAATTATAGCATAATATTTTAAACATAATAATAAATAACATAATCAGATTTATGACCACATAATACTGAAAAAAATCTCTCATTCTTCATACTCTCTCTCGCTTTTTCTCTCTAACCTAAAACTATACACATAAATCTATTATGAAAAAATAACTATAAATTTGTTATTTACTAGAAAATCAAGGAATTATTAGCCATAAGAATATGCTATAATTTATCATCTTTTAAAAAACATGTTATATAAACTTCAAAAGTACATATAAAATATGTTATATGCTATATTTTTCCTTAATATTCTATCAATTATTTACCAATTCATTATTAATATATTAGTATATCAGTTATAGACCATTGCAAAACCCAACAAAGAATATCCAATTTTGAAAATTGTAACAAGAAAATTTTCCTTTCTGAAAATGGACATGCGATCTAAACAGAATCTAAATTATGATTTATCTTTAAAAAGTCAGCTATTTATTTAAAAGGGGTGGCCAAAAATGGCTATTCGCCTATTTTTTTTTTCTTCTCCTAAATAACACTTATTATAGTTCGGGGGGAAAAATATGTATGTAATAGGAAGTGTTGTGATTGTTACCCGAAACTTTAATCTTTTTCTTCAAAGAAGCTCACAAAATATGTACAATAGCATTTTCGTTCAAATTCTGATAATTATTGTCAATTTTAATATAGTATGGAGCACTTTAATAACTTTGAAGAATAATTTACATTATATAATCTATTTAGATTATAAAATTGAATATAAATTTAAAATTTTACGAGAAAAAAATTACAGTAAAATATTTAATTATGAATTCAAACTAAAGTTTTTTAATAGAAAAAGGGCAAAAAAAAAAAAATATATAAATATATATATATATATATATATAACTTAGCGGCTGACCAAAGATGATGGCGACGAAGAGTATAATCTGTTCCCATTTGCCACGTACTCCCGCTAAAACAATGTCTGAAATTCTATTATATATTAATGTGGACCCTACATTTTTGTCAACAACAACCACCTTTTACGCTTCATTATATTATGCTTTCCCCAAAAAAGTCCCAATCTCAAGCTCAGCCATGGCCACTTTAGCCAGTAAGCAACTACCAAGTACGACATTCCTCTTCGCCATTGTTATAACCTTCCTCTTCTTCCACTTAACCTCGGCCCAACCTCGTACTTACATCGTACACATGGACAAATCCGCCATGCCCAGAGCCTTCTCTTCGCGCCAGAGCTGGTTCAAATCCACTCTCTCCTCCATTTCAGAGAACTCCATACCTCCCATTAGTATTTCTTCTAAGCTTATTCACACTTACACAAACTCCATCCATGGATTCAGTGCAACTCTCACGGTTTCCGAGCTCGAATCGCTCAAGAACATCCCTGGTTTCGTTCATTCCACTCCAGATTATCCCCTGAATCCACACACAACTCACACTCCTGAGTTTCTGGGGCTGAGTTCCGCCTCCGGCTTGTGGCCCGCCTCGTGTTTCGGCGAAGGTGTCGTGATCGGCGTCGTCGACTCAGGAGTCTGGCCGGAGAGTGAGAGCTTTGGCGACGGAGGGATGACTGATGCCCCGGCTAATTGGAAGGGGAAATGTGAGTCCGGGCAGGAATTCAATTCTTCCTTGTGCAACAAGAAACTTATTGGAGCGCGGTTTTACAACGCGGGGATTCGGGCTAATCTCCCCGAGATCAACATCACTATGAACTCTCCCCGCGATGACGAGGGCCACGGCTCGCATACCGCGTCGACGGCTGTGGGGAACTTTGTGAAAGGCGCGTCCTATTTGGGATATGCGGCGGGGACTGCTAGGGGTATGGCGCCGAGAGCTCGGTTGGCGATTTACAAAGCGATTTGGGGGGGCTCGGTGTACTCGTCGGATGCTCTCGCCGCGATAGACCAGGCAATTGAGGACGGAGTAGATGTGTTGTCCTTGTCTTTGGGATTTAACTTGGGAAAAGACAAGTTTTTCGAAGATGATGCGGTGGCATTGGCGACATTTGCAGCCATGGAAAAGGGCATTTTCGTCGCGGCTTCGGCGGGAAACAACGGTCATCTTCCGGGGACGATAAACAACGGCGCGCCGTGGTTGACGACGGTTGGTGCAGGCATAGTGGATCGTCAGTTTGAAGGAGATTTGGTTTTGGAAAACGGGACTAAAATCGCTTTCGGGTCCTTATATGCAGGAAATTACTCTGGTCTCCAAGTTCCGCTTCTTCTCATTGACACTTGCACAGATGTGGAGAGATTGAGAAAAATCAAGAACAAGATTATTGTCTGTAGAGAAAGCGAGAACGTTAGTTTGGAAGATCAAATCGAAGCCGTGAAGTGCGCGAGATCGATTTCCGGAGCCGTGTTCATAACAGACTACAAATTATGGGGTGAATTCTATCATTACACATTTGCAGCCTCGTTTATTAGCGTAGAAGATGGAGAAAAAGTGATAAACTACATCAACAAGACTAAAAATCCCACAGGAGCATTGGAATTTCGGAAAACAGTTCTCGGCACAAAGCCAGCACCAAGAGTAGACGAGTATAGCTCAAGAGGGCCGTTTGTGAGGAGCCCAAGTGTGCTGAAACCCGATGTTTTAGCCCCCGGTTCATCAATCTTAGCGGCATGGTCTCCGGTGAGCTCGGTCGCCAAAGTTCAATCACAACCTTTATTCAGCAATTTCAACATTATCTCCGGCACTTCCATGGCCGCGCCACACGTCGCGGGCGTGGGGGCGCTGATCAAGGCGGTTCACCCCGATTGGAGCCCCGCAGGCATTCGTTCCGCCATCATGACCACGGCGAATCCGCTAGACAACACCCGAAGCCCGATCAAAGACGCTGGGAACTTTGATCATGAAGCCAGCCCTCTAGACATCGGAGCCGGGTTCATAGTTCCCAGCAAGGCAGTTGATCCAGGCCTAATTTATGACGCAACAACAGAGGACTATGTAAAGCTTCTCTGTGCCTTGAACTACACTGCAATGCAAATACAGATCATAACCAAGTCGAAGCACAGCTGCGATGAGAAATCTTCGGATCTCAATTACCCGTCTTTCGTCGCCTACTTCGACGATTTCGAGGGCTCGGGTTCGGACGAGAAAGTGGTGAGGGAGTTTACGAGGACAGTGACCAATGTGGGAAAGGCAAGGTCAATTTACAGAGCGAATTTAACTGGCATGAGTGGTTTGAAGGTGGATGTAGAGCCTAAGAAGTTGGTTTTTGAGAAGAAGTTTGAGAAGCAGAGTTATAAGCTGACTGTGGAGGGCCCCAGATACTTGGAAGAGGAAGTGGCAAAAGGTTCACTGATTTGGGTAGAAAAAAGTCGCAAATATGTTGTGAGGAGTCCAATCGTGGCCACAAATATTGACCCAATGACGACTTAAATTTGATCTTCCAAAAAAAAAAAAAAAAAAAAGGCATTGATTTTTTTTTTTTTTTAAATAAAAAAGTTCAGAATTTGAACGTTACATTGCAGACTCACACACCCAAATACATATGCCTATCTTTCAAAAATAGGCATTAGTTTGAGCTTGTATTGAGCTGAAAAATTTATGTTGTCCTTCTTTTAATGATTAAATTTTTTTAATAAAGAAAGAATAAATATTTGCACCAGAGGAGATGGATTTGTAAATGTGTATCTATATCGTCATTGGTATGGAGAAATTTGATGGGGAGTGCATTTGAGTGGGTTGAATTCAATAAAATTATTGCAAAGTTATATTGCTTTTGTCAAAGATTAATTTGTAGCTATTGCATATTTATGTGTACGTGCCAGTATATATATATATATATATATAGGAAAGATTTTGTATCCGATGATGAATGAATATATTAGACAGTTGTAATTTTTTTATTTAAAAACTTATTACAACTAGTTGATTCATATGTGATTTTATATTTAGAATCTTATGACATAATACTACTTAACTATTGATCAACTAAAAAATATTATATTAAAATCAGCTGATTGTTACAATATCCCAAAAAAAAAAAAAAAAAATGCAAGCGCAGTTTTGTTGGTCCACTGGATAGCAACTTATCCTTATATACATATATTTAAACATTGTAGTAGCCAAAGTAAACTAGCAAAACTAGCTTAATTAAGATAATAATTTTTCCAAACCTTGTCTTTCGTCTTCTAAGATAACTTAGAAAACCAATTTCCTTTGCTTCTCATCTTGTTTTTCCGTTGATTGATCCTTTTAAGGAAAAAATTAAAATAGAAAAATTCAAACCAAAAAAAGAATTGACTTCTTCAATAGCTAGATAGATAACGGTTGCTTGTCATTTTTGGAAACTCAAACTTCTAAGAAAGACGTCAGAGATGATTATATGGATGAAGTCCTTTGACAAAACACCTTTCTAATTTAGGTAGATTCTATGATTAGACTTTTCATTTTACACTATATGTAGAGATTATTTTCTTAATTACTGCCTGCTGGATTTATTTTTAATTGTCGGATTTATGATTGACTATTAATTTTTATTGTAAACATAGATTAGACCTTTGAAAAATATACTTAACTGTCAAAAAGTAATTTCTAACCGTAACACACGATAAAAAGTTCATTTATAAGTGCTCCGCTTTAATTTTTTTTTAATTTTATTTTTTAAAGATCTGTTTTTGAAAAAGTATCTATTATTGAACAAGTGCAGGAAACCTCTTATTAAAAAAAAAAAAAAAAAAAAAAAAAGTGCAAGAAAACCGTCAAGCAGCTTCGTAAAGGCCATTTCCAGAATCGACTTGTAATGTAAACAGGAGTGGTGGGTCAACAGATACAAAGAAAACGATAGACTCATTCAAAACGACAACTGAAGAAAAACAACAAGAAACCAAAAACGACAACGAAAGAAACGACGAGAAAAGAAAAAAACGACTACTCTTTTTAAAAAGCATACCAAAAAAAAAAAAAAAAAGGGAGAACAGAAATAAAAACTGCAGTAGATTTAAAACAATAACTTTAAAAAAAGAGAATAGAGAGAGAGAGACTAATGGACACAACAACAACAACAAAGCAGACTCCTACCAAAAAGAAAAAGAAAGCAATAGCTGCACTAAAAACGACAACAAACTGAAATGACAAATAAAGAGGAAAACGACACATTCAGAAATGACAACTGTGTTTAGGATGATTGAAAAGTATAATTCTGATTTTCAAGGAAAAAAAAAAAAATGTTTTTCTTGTGAAACACTTCTTGTTTTTATACCCGTCTTAATTCATCCGTAGAAACATCTCATCAGAGAATCTAATGATCTTAAAACAGCATGAACTTGCTGATAATCCTAAAAATTTCTTTTTTTATATTTGTATTTATATTTCTTGAATCTAAGCCATCATTTAAATTGGCCTTGTCCTTTTTGAATTGCTAACTCCGATAAATTCTATTTTAAAATAAAATGACCGATCCGCAATATTATTTTCAATGTCATACGTGATTAGTTTTCCTAATTACTCTTTGATTGCCAACATTTTGCTGCGTTTAAGTATACAAACCCAAAAACTTATTAAAACTATGGTCTACAAATAATAAAACCATTCTATATAATGTGGATTACATAATAATTTTATAAAGATGAAGAACTTTAAAATTGAAATAATCCCCTGCATGTTGCTCTTGATTTTTGCAAATTTGAATGACAACGTACATAGTAAGATTCTCTCATCTTTGTGGTCAAGTGGTACAACTTTCCCTTAACTTCTTAGAAGTCAGTCCCAAATTGAATAAGTAATCACAAAAATAAGTTTACTAAATTTACTTTTAAAAAAATATCTATAGTACATTAGTTCCCGGTCTAAGATAATGAAAAAAAAAAAAAAAAAAAAAAACATTTAGAATAAGACTCTTTTGATATTATGGATAATTTTTCTCAAATTTTTTTTTTTTTTTATAAAAATTTTACTAAGTTTTAGACGCAATGTAATATTCAGATAAATATGTTATCAATAGAGATACTCTACGATTTTCAACTACAGATGTATATGATAACATTATAGTTTTTGGTCATCTCTTTTGAGTAAAGAAATTAGAGTCATCATTTTAAGTATAAAATACAAAGGTTACTTGTTTGTGTCTGAATAATATAAGAATTCTTTAAATGGCCACAGAAGATATCTTTTGTTTTAAAATCAATTAAATTTACAAAAAGACCTCCGTTCTGAGGACTTGATACATACTAAAGAAACCAAAAGCTTGGCCTTCCAATGAAGTGAGGGGTCAAATTCTTTAATATACGAGCCACGTTAGAAATGGGATGCACTTGCATGTAAAGAAGACTTATAATATTTCTCATCCCCAGCCCAAAAAAATCCCAAAAAAAAAAAAAAAAAAGGGAAAAATTTCTAATTTAAAATATTTTCAAATGAATGGACCAGATAGGAAACATTGTATTTTTGCGACTTTTTTGGAGCTTTGATTATATGAGGTAGTGTGCTTTCCCTAGCTGTTTCTCTGTTAGTTTCGTTTGGCTTTTTAGCACATAATTAGTGACCAAGATAAAAGCATGTGCTGTAAAGGATTAAATTTTAGTATTACTTAATTATTAATTAGTAAAAAATTCGACAACTTGCTGATAACAAATACATTAATCAAAGACTCATGCAAATAAAGTTCAGTACCAACACTTTAAAGAAAATTTCCAGGAAGACTAAATGATTTGTTTTTACACAAACATGCTAATCCATTGGTATAAAGAATCTCATAATTCTTTAAAATTTATAGGAAGACTGAAAAAGAAATAAAGAAATAAATAAAACATGTTCCTGTCAACTTCGGTTTCTCTATATATATGGCCGAGGTTGTTTCCTTGGAAAAATCACTTCGCTCAAAACATGGCTACTCTACACAAAATATTCAAGTGGCAGAAAAATTTCTGTTGGTAATGAGCTTCTTTTTTTGCTCAATTTCAGCCCAATCTCGGTCGTACATTGTACACATGGATAAATCAGCCATTCCCAAAGCCTTCCCAACACACCATAGCTGGTTTGAGTTCACACTTTCTGCCATATCAGAGAATTCCCAGCTGCCCATTTCCTCAAAACTCATCCACACTTACACCAACTCAATCCACGGCTTTAGCGCCGTTCTCACTCCGTCCGAGCTCGAAGCCCTCAAGTACTCCCCCGGTTACGTCCACTCGACTCCCGATCGTCTACTTCACCCCCACACAACTCACACGCCTGAATTTCTTGGACTTAGTCCCACGTTTGGTGCCTGGCCTGCTTCTTTCTATGGAGAAGGCGTTATAATCGGTGTGGTTGACTCTGGAGTTTGGCCGGAGAGTGAGAGCTTTAGCGACAAAGGAATGACTAAAATCCCCTCTAGATGGAAAGGAAAATGCGAGTCGGGGCAAATTTTTAATTCTTCCTTGTGCAACAAGAAACTGATTGGCGCTCGGTTTTTCAACAAGGGGTTGCGCGCTAATTTCCCCGAGATCAACATCACCACAGACTCGCCCCGTGACGACGAAGGGCACGGGACGCACACGGCGTCCACGGCTGCAGGCAACTTTGTGAAAGGCGCGTCTTATTTTGGCTATGCAGCAGGCACTGCAAGAGGCATCGCTCCGAGAGCTCGGTTGGCGATTTACAAAACGCTTTGGGGAAACTCTGTCTACTCGTCGGATCTACTCGCGGCGGTAGACGAAGCGATTGAAGATGGCGTGGATATATTATCGATATCAATCGGATTTAACTTAGGTAAGGAAATCTTTTTGGCAGATGACGCGATTGCGCTGTCCAGTTTTGCAGCCATGGAGAGAGGGATCTTCGTCGCAACTTCGGCGGGAAACAACGGGCGTCTCCACGGGACACTAAACAACGGTGCGCCATGGTTAACCTCGGTAGGTGCAGGCACCGTAGACCGCAAGCTTGAAGGAGCTTTAACCTTGGGAAACGGCACTCGAATCAGCTTCGAGTCCTTGTACGCAGGGAACTTCTCTGCTCTCGAATTGCCACTTGTTTTCATGGGAAAGTGCAATAAGGTGAAGAGCATAAGTAAAATAAAAAACAAGATTGTTGTGTGCAGATCAGACGGACAGAACACTTTCTTAGAAGATCAAATCGAAGCCATCAAATCTGCGAAATCAATATCCGGAGCTATGTTCATCACCAATGACTCGTGGGAAGACTATTATCACTACACCTTTTCAGCGGCTTTTGTTGATCTAGAAGAAGGCCAAAAGGTGATAGATTACATCAAAAAGACTAAAAAACCGAAAGCAATTTTGGAGTTTCGGAAGACGGTTCTTGGTCTAAAACCAGCACCTAAAGTCGACCGGTACAGCTCCAGAGGACCTTACGTGATAAGCCCGTATGTGGTAAAGCCAGACATTCTCGCCCCCGGCTCATCAATCCTGGCTTCATGGTCACGGATAAGCTCGGTCGTCGATGTTCAATCGAAGCCTCTGTTTAGCGATTTCAAATTCGCCTCAGGCACTTCCATGGCTGCGCCTCATGTCTCCGGCGTGGCGGCTCTGATCAAGGCAGTTCATCCAAATTGGAGCCCCGCAGCCATTCGATCGGCTATTATGACGACCGCAAATCCGTTAGACAACACGAAGAGCCCCATCAAAGACATCGGCAACTACGACCACGAAGCCAGTCCTCTAGACATCGGAGCCGGCTTTGTTGATCCCAACAAGGCAATTGATCCCGGCCTAATCTATGACGCATCAACAGAGGACTACATAAAGCTTCTCTGCGCGATGAACTACACCGCGAAGCAAATACAGGCCGTTACCAAGTCGAACCACAAATGTGTTGAGAAGTCTTTGGATCTCAATTACCCGTCTTTCATTGCTTACTTCAACAATTATGACGGGCAAGAGTCGGATGAGAAAGTTGTGTGGGAATTCCGGAGGACAGTGACCAATGTCGGAAAAGGACCGTCTAGTTACACGGCAAAATTAACTGCCATGAGTGGTTTGAAGGTCACATTGGAGCCTAAGAAGTTGGTGTTCAAGAGGAAGAATGAGAAGCAAAGTTACAAGCTGACTTTGGTTGGTCCAAGATATTTGGAAGAGGAAGTGGTCCAAGGTTATTTGACTTGGGCAGAGGATAGTGGTAAGTACGTTGTGAGGAGTCCAATAGTGGCCACAAACATTAACCCAATGTTCACTTAAAGCCTCAATTTATTTTAATAAAGAGAAGTCCGTGAAGGGAGTGACCAGCGTTAGCATATTTCTTGACAATAATATCATGGGAATGTTTACTGAAAGTCATACTGTTGACTTAACAACTTTTGTAAGTAATTAGTCTGCTATTATATATGTAGTTTCTTTTCGTTGAAGGGTAATGATTTGCTGATTTCTTGGGCGGAAAGTGAACCAATGGAGTACATGTTTGACTTTGTGTGAAATTGGATTTATAGATTGAGTGTGATGTATTTGTTACATTGAGATTAAATGGTGTTCCCTGGCTCCTCAGTGTTGTGGTTAAATTACTAATTACGGCTAGGTTGGATTTATTTGTTTAATATTTTTTAAAGCATGCAAAAAAGGACAAAAGGAAATGTGAAAAAAGAACAAGAGAACACAAATATAGGGATATGCATGGTAATTTCTCTATATTTACAGACTAGAATATAAGTGAAAATTTAATAGCAATTAGTACTTTTAAAGCATTTTAATGAAGTGATGAATTGATATATTCATAATTGATTTTAACATTTGGACTAAAAAAAGTACTTTCTAATAGAGTGTAATGTTTGATGTTAAATTTATTATATAATATGCCACTAAATATAGTTAATACCAAATTTAGCTTTTGACTCCTGTAGATTGAGATCTAGATTTATGTAATCATTAAATATTTTTGTTAATTTATTTAAAGCTAATTTTACTTATGCAAATTTCATAACTTAATAATGATGATTAAAAAAAAGAACAAATAAATTAGAAATAACGTTATACATTGTAGCACAAAGTAATAACTTTGGCCGTGTGATTTTCTTTTGCTCTTTATGTGCTACTTTGCTTATTTGTTGTGATGATTCTGTGTCTCTTGCAGCTCATTTGAGGTTGAGCCTTCTGGGAAGGATTTGTTCTGTCACATGTCCTTAATCACCGAAGCTGTTAAAAGGGATAAAGACTTGGCCAAATGCAAGGTTGTTGTTTATTTATGTGTTAAGTTTGGAGTTTTACCATTCCCCAAGCTAACAGGAATAATTTAACTTTTTGTTCACCCTTTGAGATTAGATTTTTTGGTATCGAACTTTAGAAGTAAATGATCAGTGTGCAAGTTGAAGTTGTTTGAAGCAATAAGCTATTGGAATAGTTGTTATTATATTCTCATTTTTCTACCTTTATACTATTTAAATGACATATTTAAAAAAAATTATCCAAACACACATTTGTTTTAATATACAATTCAAATTAAACAATTGAATATATATAATGAATTCAAATGAACTAAAATTACAATGCACTTTATTTAAAATTAAGCATGTGTTTGATTGGTCCGTTTGAGTTGAAAATTTTGTGTTTGAGTTATTAGAGTTAAGTTGAGTTTTGAAATTGTGTGTTTGACTGATTGCGTGTAAAAAGTTGGAACGTGTTTGAAAAAAAAATAGATAGAAAAACATAGTTCTTGTTTAATGATGTAAGTACTTTAAACGACAAACAAAAGGATAACGATCTACAGCAAATATACTTAAAAACGACTGCGAAAGGAAGAGGACAGTGAAAGAAAACGACACATACAAATTTGAAAAGACTACAGTAGGAAAAACGACAATAAACGTATTTGAAAGAAAAG
The DNA here is from genome assembly GCA_009761775.1 of Ficus carica. Classification (NCBI taxonomy): domain Eukaryota; kingdom Viridiplantae; phylum Streptophyta; class Magnoliopsida; order Rosales; family Moraceae; genus Ficus; species Ficus carica. The sequence goes on from CM019743.1 coordinate 23,209,968, forward strand.
TATGAGAAGAGAAGTTGGTTTTTGATGGGAAATATAAGAAGTGAAGTTACAAGCTGAGTTTGGAGGGTCCAAAGTATTTTAAAGAAAAATTATCTGGTTTGGGAGGAGGAAAGTGGAAAATATGTGGTGAGGAGTCCAATGGTGGCCACAAACATGGACTCAATGACGAGTATTTAACACTGCTTCAGTTAGTACTAAATATTCAGCTCTCCTAATAAAAATGTATTAATTTCTAATTTCTTGTTTGAAGATGGAGTATGACGAATTACAAGGAGATGATGTAATACTCTGGCTCATTGTTTTGTGCCTTGTTGGTTAAATTTACTTCCTTTTTATTTTATTTTTTTATTTTTAAGCTTAAATGGTAGTTTAGTTGATGAGGTAATGTTGTCTTTTTGAACTTGGGGATGAGGGATTTGAGTTATTCACTTTATGATGTAGTCAGGTGTAAAATTACCTCTAAATTATACATGTAATCACATGAGGTAATGTTGTTACATGACCCCAAAAAAAGATTAAAGAAAAAAAAATAGTAAATTTGTGAATGAAACTCAGGCTTTTCAAAGAATGGTAACTTTAATATTTCGTTGGATTTTCGTTGGATTGGGTCGTATTCCAGGAGCTAGCTAAATCAACATAGAGACGCCAACGGCAAGCCAAATTAAAATACGACGACATGTGAAAAACGTAAACGACAAAAAAACGACAACAAGGAATGAAAACGACAGCCAAATAGAGAACTAAAGACGACAGCGAATTGATAAACGATAACAAAATAGGCAACTGCAGTTAAACGACAACTGCAGGAAAATCTACTGATACAGATTAGGACGGGACGAGTTGTGAAATCGACGAGGAATTAAGAACGCTAAAAAGGAGAAACAACAACAGAAAACGACAATAAACATAAACAATACACAAAAAGGAAAATGACAGATATGTTTACAATAAATATAAAAACGATACACATTCAAAAGCGAGGGGGGAAAAAGACAATAGTAGTAAAAGAAAAAACGTCTGAGATAATGAAAAACGACACTAGAAATAAAGGCAAAAAAGCACCTCAAACGACAACAAATACGAAAACGAGATATATTTAAAAAGACGACTGAAGGAAAACGGCATGAAAGAGAACGGCAATATGAGAAAAGGACAGCAGATAGGAACGACAGCTGAACAAAATTAAGAGAACAAAAATTAGAAAAACACTCTATTTGTTTAAGAGACGAAGATATTTAAAAATTGCAATGAAAACAAAGAAAGAATGACAAGATGAAGACTATAATTAAAGGAAAAAAAAAAAACGACAAAAATATTCTGAAACAACAATAATAAGGAAAAACGGCAATTAAAAAAAAACTTAGAAACGACAGGACAAAAGTATTGGAAACGACAAGAACAAACAGAGAAAAAGACCAACAAATACAACTGTAGCCCTTGCTCGACCTTGGCCCAACCGTAGCCAATCCCAATCCTAGCCTGAATCCCATCGTTCCTTGGGGCGTCAAACTCTCGGCCTTTGTTTGGCTCTTCAGTTTGGACTCAAAATTTCCATTTCAGCTTTTGTCTTTTTTTTTTCTAAAAAGTCAACAAAAAATTTAATTAATTTTTGAAAAGTCAATAAACTTCAACTGAAAAATTCTATTTCAAATCGATACACCAAGCGCACTATCAATCTTGATATTGATTCTAACCTTGACCCCCCTAGTTCTCACTGGCCCTCGGTCCAAAATTTTTATATCCAAAATTTTGACCTTGGCCTTATCGCCTGCGTTAATCCCATCAGTTAGTTAAAAAAAGATAATTTTGCACATTTTTTTAGAAGTTCAAGGAGCATTAAAAAAAAGTTCGAAAACCAAATGATACCTTCATTAAAAGTTTAAGAACCATTAGAGCTATCTATCCTTTTTTTTTTTAAGTGTCAAAAATTATTTATTTACCTTATTATGCAAGCAGGTATAAATTTACCATAATTATATATGCAATCACATGAACTATTACAACTATACCATAAAAAGTTGTTACATTATCTTTTTTAGCTTGTAGTTTGCACCGTCTTTGTTAAAATTAAAAATTTTTTGGAAACAAGATGGCTTGTTAAGATGATGAATTGTTTTATTTATTTATTTTCCTCATTTTATTGCCCTTATAAAAGCGCACTCTCTCCCTCTCTCTTTTTCCTTCAAGAACCTTCCTCGGGTTCTTTTCGAAGCTTTATTTTCTTGTCTGTGGAAACTAATTTTTTTTTTTTTAATTAATCCTTTCTGCTTCTTCGGCTCGTTCTTCTTCATAATAATTCATATATCTGTTGAAAATCTTGACCACCAACTCTGTTTTGTCTGTTTCCAATCTCTAAAATTGGTGTGCATTCCTAACCTTATTTTAATTCACCAAATACTTGTCTCTCAACAATTTTTTTTTTTTTTTAACCTAATGGTTTCTTTAAGTCTAGAAAATTGCCTTTTGTTTTTCTAATATATATTTAGCCTTGGTACATATAATACAAGTATTTTGAAACAGCCAACTTTGCTTTTGAATATTGGCATATGTATATACACACACATATACATATATAGCAACTACAACAGTACAATAATTAGTGGAATTCCAGAAAGAAGAAATGGATAAGGTGGCTTGGCGTGCTTCTTGAATATTCCTTTTTCACTCCATCTACTTTGTGCTTTTTCCCCTTAATAGAGCCACCATCCCTATTTGCTACCCTTAAATATTCAAAAATAATTATAATTACAATTTTTTACTCTTTAATATTCAAAAGCATAAAACTATTAGAACAAAAAAGGCCTCTAAGTTTTGACAAGAAATAGACAGAAAATCTAGTCATAAACCCACCTAGATCTCAATATACGTGTGCTTTTATACCTAATTCTCATAAAATATATATTATTAAAAAATGAGGTAAATCTGTAATTCATGGGCATAAAGACAACCAAAAATAGCTTTGACGTCATGTAGTATATTGGTGGGGGCAAATCCCACCAAAACTTTCCCACTTTTTTCTTTTTTTGACAGTACTTTCCCACTTGCACTTGTCAAAAAAAGCAATACAAGTCCATTTATAATGGAGAGTTTAAAAGATACTGCTATTGGCCAGTCACTCCACTCTCGTCATGGGTTAAATCCTTAGGCGCAATTATTTCCTCATTCTGAATCTTATTTCTCTGAGAACATTGATCTGAAATTTGACAAACAAAAAAAATGAGAAGTGATATATGGAAAAATCTAGATTTGGAAAAAATAAAATACAGTATTAAACATCTACTTAATAAAGCAATTATTTGCAAGAAGCAAAGATGAAAAAGAATCTCATGATTTTCTATCCTATTGGCCCATACTTTTAAACTTCTTGAACAACATACTAAATTACTGAATAAATCTTGCATTCTCGTATTTGTGTATTTTCTTCTGCGACTTTTATTGCTCTCGATAATATAAAATTAGGGCGTTTAATCCTTAACGCTGACTTTTATAGCAGTGATATGCAAGAAGTAAAGATTAGAAAAAGAATCTCATGATTCCTCATCCTATTGGCCCCCGCCTACTTTTACAAAAGAGCTGTAAAGATAGAAAAGTACTGCCATATGTCAACCACAATGTGGAAACTGGTCCAAATCCTCTTTCACTTACTCATGCTTTTTTGGTGCTTCAAAGTGACAACTTACAAAGCTCTTGACTAAAACGTGAGAGATTTTTAGCATAAATAGCCAAGTTTGTCTCTGCAGAAAATAACCCATTTCAGCCATGGCTACTCTGCATAACAATATGGTACCAGTGAGTATAATCCTTCTGGCAATAAGCTCGTTTTGCTCAACTTCAGCCCAAACTCAAACATATATTGTACACATGGACAAATCTGCCATTCCCAAAGCCTTCTCAACACACCAGAGCTGGTTTGAGTCCACTCTTTATTCTATATCAGAGAATTCTCAAGTTCCAATTACCTCAAAGCTCATTCATGCTTACAAAAACTCGATTCACGGCTTTAGTGCAACTCTCACTCTTTCCGAGCTCGAGGCCCTCAAGAACTCCCCGGGTTATATCCATTCTACCCGAGATCGTGTACTCAAACCCCACACAACTCATACTTCCAAATTCCTTGGACTGAGTCCTAATTCGGGTTTATGGCCTGCTTCGTCCTATGGTGAAGGAGTGATTATCGGTTTGGTTGATACTGGAGTTTGGCCAGAGAGCGAGAGCTTTAGTGACAGAGGAATGAGTAAAGTCCCCTCTAAATGGAAAGGGAAATGTGAGTCCGGCGAAAAGTTCAATTCTTCCTTTTGCAACAAGAAACTTATTGGCGCTCGCTTTTACAACAAGGGTCTCCGCGCCAATATTCCCAAGTTCAAAATCACCATGGAATCTCCCCGCGATGACTTTGGACATGGGACGCACACAGCTTCCACGGCTGCAGGCAACTACGTGGAAGGCGCGTCTTATTTTGGCTATGCAGAAGGCAATGCCGTCGGGATGGCACCGAGGGCTCACGTAGCTATCTACAAAACGATTTGGCAGAACACCGTTCTCGCATCTGATTTTCTCGCTGCAGTAGACCAGGCGATTGAAGATGGCGTCGACATATTGTCGCTGTCCCTGGGGTTAGGCACGGATGACTACGTCTTGGAGGATGATGCAATGGCAGTGGCCACTTTCGCAGCCATGGAAAGAGGCGTGTTTATCTCTGCTTCAGCTGGAAATGGTGGCCCGATGCCTGGTTCAGTGATCAATGGAGCACCGTGGATAGCAACGGTGGCTGCAGGCACCGTGGATCGCCTATTCGAAGGAGAAATAATTCTGGGAAATGGTGTTCAAATTAGCTTTGATTCATTGTATCCAGGGAATTCTACCGAAGTCCAAGTTCCCCTTGTTTTCTTAGACGGTTGTGAAGATGTGAAGCAAATGAAGAAAGTAAGAGACAAAATTGTTGTCTGCAAAGACAAATTGAGTATAAGTGACCAAGTAGAGGCGGCAAAATCCGCAAAGGTATTCGGAGCTATCTTTATTAGCAACTACTCAGTGTCCAGATTTTACACTAGAAGTTCATTTGCCGCAGCATTTATAGGCGCAAAAGATGGCCAAACGGTTATAAACTATATTGAGAAAGGCGAGAATCCCACAGGAAGACTTGAATTTCAGAAGACCGTCCTCGCTGCAAAACCTGCGCCAAAAATTGATAGCTACAGCTCTAGAGGGCCATTTCTGAGCTGCCCAAATGTGTTGAAGCCGGACATTATGGCTCCTGGCTCATCAATCTTGGCGTCGTGGTCACCAATTAGATCAGTTGCTGAAGTTGTAAAAGGCTCTTTGTTCAGCAATTTCAACATAGTCTCCGGCACTTCCATGTCCGCACCACATGTAGCAGGCGTGGCGGCTCTTATCAAGGCGGTTCACCCCGATTGGAGCCCAGCAGCCATTAGGTCCGCGCTCATGACCACCGCAAATCCACTGGACAACACTCGAAAACCCATCGAAGATGTTGCTGGCCCCAGAACTTCAAGCCTAGATACCGGGGCTGGCCACATTGATCCGAACAAGGCGGTTGATCCTGGCCTAATCTATGATGCAACAGCAGAGGACTACATAAACCTTCTATGTGGAATGAACTACACGGCTAAGCAAATACAGATCATAACAAAGTCCGATCACAAGTGCATCGAGCGGTCTTTGGATCTCAATTACCCTTCTTTCATCGCCTACTTTAACGGCCTCGACGGTTCAAGTTCGCGTGGCAAGGTTGTAAGGGAGTTTAGGAGGACAGTGACCAATGTGGGAGAGGAAAGCTCGAGTTACACGGCGAACTTGACGGCCATGGATGAGTTGAATGCGAAGGTTGCGCCACAGAAGTTGGTATTCAAGAAGAAGTATGAGAAGCTAAGTTACAAGCTCACTTTGGAAGGTCCAAAATTGTTAAAAGCAGATGTGGTCTCAGGCTCTCTGAGTTGGGTTGAGGAAACTGGCAAATATGTTGTGAGGAGTCCCATAGTGGCCACAAATATTGATCCTTCATCCTTGCAAGAATAAATAAATTCAAAAAAAGCAATCAAATATTTATGACCAATAAATCAAAAGGTAAATGTAGAAGTGAACAAAGTTTTTCCCTATCTTTTTTTCTTCCCCCCCCCCCCCCCCCCCCCCCCTCCCCCCCTCCTCTTTTTTTTAACCCTTTACAGTTGTACTTGAGTAATTTGTGTCTTTTCGGTTTTGTTGAAGGTGACAACGTGGCCCCAGATTTAGATTTGTGTAAAATCTTGATGGGGCATGTAGCTTATATTATATGGGGTCCTTAGTCGAATCTGATAAAAAAAAGTAGTAGGGATGAAAATATAGATTCTCCTATGTTGATGTGATATCAGATTAACACACTACTATTTGAGAGTTAAAATCAAGTGAAGTCACTCGGACTAGCCCCTGTTGGGGTTGGAGATTAGGACCTGTAAATCCCAGGTTCAATTCTGAATAGGTGTAAAAAATTATTATAGGTCAGGTTAGTTTAGTGATGGGGGTGCTTAATTTAAAAAAAAAAAAAAAAAAAAATTATGTGAACGTATGTTAATTTCTGTTTCATAACCTACTACATATTCATCTATACAGAAATTAGGATTAATACAAAAAAAAAAAATTATAGATATCAATTTTAATCTCAATTTTTAAATATCAATCTATGTGGTATGCGAGTTGTCGTTTTTTTATTAGCATATGTTTAAAAGATTACCATATTAATGGATTATATTTGTTAATAAAAAGACGCCAACTTACTGTTATGTAAGTTGGTACTCAAAAATTAATATTAAAATTGGTGTCTATAACACTACTAAAAAAAAAATTTACCTTATGTTTTCAGGAAGCTACTACCAATATTCCCTATGTTTTATAAATCATATTACAATGACGCGAAAATAATTCCTTATGCTTTTAAAAAGTTATTGTAAAAGTCTCCTTCCCCAAAGAAGTTGTGTAAAACCTCCTACCTAGAAATGTTTTAAAACGATTTGTAAAACGCAAAGGATAAATCAAACCAAAAAATAAATATATAGATGATGAAATTTTCAATTATAATTATGGTGAAGTGGAAAAAAAAAAAAAAAAAAAGGTTTCGAGATTTGTACACAAGTAATGACAAGATGATCTTGAAAAGAGCATTCAAAATTGCTCGAGAAAACAATAAAAATAACAATCTCGTCTAGATTTAAAAAAAAAAAAATTACATCTTTTGAATAAGAACCAGACTGTGTCACTGTTTGTGTGATTTTCTTGTCACTACTTATTCAACTCCATTATCTTTAATACATGCAATGAAAAAAAAAAAAGGACCATAACAGCTGGCATATATTATATATACCCTACCATGATTTCTGACCAATTCTTATTTCCGAGTTTGGTGCCCTTAAAAACTCCTCTGGCTATTTCCAAAAATACAGAGAGATTTTCCTTATATGTGAATCTTGTTATCAAGGCCAGATTTGCTGCCATGGAAAATGGAGTTTGGGCCCTTAGTCTCAGACAAAGCTCCATGGGATCCCATGAGCACTAAATGTCTTGCTTGCTGTCATAGTTGATCTTTGATTTTAATAATGGAGTACTTGTGACTCTTGGAATCAGTACTCTTCTCGCTTCTCTGGTTTAGGTAGATGCTGTGGGTAAGCAAGCATGTGGTAACAAGTCAATTCTTATTATTTTATGGTTACAATTATGTTTGAAGAATTCTACGGTTTTAGGGTGTACTGAAAAGTTTCCTACTAGTAAGGCTATTATCTGTTTTCTTATTTTTTATTTTGATGTGATTTTGTTTTTGTTATTATCTGTTTTCTTATTTTTTATTTTGATGTGATTTTGTTTAGATCTAACGTTTTTAAAAACATTTACTGCTGATAGGGATACACTATTATGTAGAAAACTTGTATTATTTTTAGTTTGCACAATCCACAATCCCTTTCAAAAGAAAATTTGATTAACGTTACCTCTACTCATAATCATAGTTGAGTTTTAAATTAATCCGAAATTATTATGTAAAGTTGAATATGTCTGATGTAAATAATTAAGATGCGAGTTTTAGAGTCTGATTAATTATGAATTAGTGAAAATAATCACTAGTGTTGATTTCAAAAGCAAACTTAAATTCCAATTATCCATGCTATAGAAGTTTGATCTTGTAATCTTCCTTTCTTATTTATAAAATTGCATGGGTTTTAACACATACAAAATTTTTCTCAAAACAAACAAGTTCAATCTTATGGATGGCATACCCAGACGTGAGTATTGTAGTATATATACGTCAAATTTTGGGGAGCTCAATTTCACTCTTCTTCTTAAATGCCAAATGAACCATTTCACATCATTCCAATGACATTCAAGATATTTTGCTCCAACCACTTATTTGAACGGCCAATCCAAATAAAATGACACGGATATCGTTGAAATGGTTGACATTCAAGGCGAGGTCCAAAAAAATGAAGTATTGCCATTGAATTCATCTAAGAATTTGCAGAGTCTTAACAAGTAGCATCATCAAGTGCAAGAAATTTTGGAACTTATTATAAATGGTAAGTTATGAACTTGTGGTTCAGGTACTACTTGATTATCTGTAGCTGAAAGTACCTGAAAATTGGGTGTCAGGTGTTCTGGAATCTGTCCCATTGCCACATACCAGCAGGGTTTGGCCTTATACAGAGCAGAGGCGTAAATCCAGCCACAATAAGTGTGGACCTTTTGACTGGGGAAGCCTCATTAGGTTACCTCATAACATGTCCAAATTTGACCCCATAAAAAGATCTTGAGAAATGGCCAGAGTGCTGCAATCTGGACCGTTCGTTTCACGTGGGGTCGTCTCACTGTGGCTCCACAAAAACTAAATACTCAAATTTTACACTCGTAATTACACTTAGCATTCTTAAATTATCTTACCTTAAGGATACCAATGGATTTGTAAAATAATGGTGAAGAGGTAAGGTAAAGTATAGAAGGCAAATTAAGACACATTTTTCTCTACCAAAAAGAATAATAATAACACAAATTAAACACTTTTAATCACTCTGCCGACAGGTCTCTGCATCTCCTTTCATGGATCTTGCATATCTGTACACTTTTTTTTTTTTTCCCTTTTTTGATAAAGGGTTAATATAATTCTATACTTGGATCCCAACTGTCTTAAAAGTTTCTAGATTTAGTATTAGGGATTTATAGCCCGTTTGGATCATAATTGCATTTGAATTTTCATTCAGACTAAATATTTATATTACTCAAATAAAGAATTTGAATTCTGTATTTAAATTAAATATGTGTTTTGATATATTTTTTTTTTTGTTAAAATATAACATTTGAATAGTATAAATGTACGTAAATATGAATTTTTAAAAAGTGAAAATTTTGAATTTAGGTTTACATTTAAGTTAAATTATTGTAAAATAGTGAAATGATCAATTCAATATAATAATTGGTCAACCAAAAATCTATTATATTTAAGAATTATAATAACCTAACATGTTAAATTATTGTCAGATTAAATTTATAACCACCAAACTTCATTTAGTTTTAGATCTGTTATTAAACACATGGCATTTAATATCTCCAATTGATTAATCAAATCATATTTCCAAAAGAGAACAGACAAAGAACAAGAAGTACTAAAAGCTTAACATAAACCTGACTCATATACAAAAGCATTATAATATCACCAAATAGCCATGCACCTTGTCAAGTCCACCTTGTGCTATATTAATTACGCCCATTAAATACACCCCAACTTCGAAAATCCATAAAAACAATATTTAATATAAAACCCAGAAACCCAGGAATACCTTCTTCTTCAGATTCCACCTCTTTTTTAGTGTTAAAAAAAAAAAAAAAAAAAAAGGGAACACTTTCATTTTCTTCTTCTTTCTCCTATACATTTTCATTTTCCCTTTATTCTTCTTCTTCTTCAAAAAAAAAAAAAAAAAATGTCGGTGCTGGCGAAGACTGACTCGGAGGTGAGCAGCCTGACGCAGTCGTCGCCGGGGCGAGGCGGCCGGCCGGTTTACTACGTGCAGAGCCCATCAAGGGACTCCCACGACGGCGAGAAGACGACCAACAACTCGTTCAACTCGAGCCCGGCCGTGCTGAGCCCAATGGGGTCGCCGCCGCACTCCCACTCCAACTCCTCGCTCGGCCCACACTCCCGCGACTCCTCCTCCACGCGCTTCTCCGGGTCCCGGAAGCACACGGCTGCCGGCAATGGCGGCGGCGGCGGGACCCACCGCAAAGGGTCGGGTTGGAGGCCGTGGAAGGACCAGTTCGACGCCATTGAGGAGGAAGGCCTCCTTGATGAGGATGGTATGACGCGTGGTCACACTCGCCGTGGGTATTTTGTGGCTTTTGTTGTTGGGTTTTTGGTTCTCTTCTCTTTGTTTTCTTTGATTCTCTGGGGTGCTAGTAGGCCTCAGAAACCTACCATTACCATGAAGGTAAACTTTACACCACCTTTTTTTTTTTTTTAATGATTAGACAGTGAAACCAAGCACCAAAAAAAAAAAAAAAAAAAAAAAAAAAACATAATGTTAAGAAAAACATTTTTCCAAAAGTAACATATTTATCTTTTATTTAGAGGCACAATTAAATTTAGTGTTGCATATATATAATTTGACAATAATTTCACATCTAATTTAATTATTATATTAGAGTTCAAAAACTCATAATTTTTTTAATTAAAAAAAAGTGACAAAAATTAGGATAGGTGATCTTTGCACTCTCAAAAGTAAAAACTATATATCTTATGAAAAACAAGTCTTAAAAAAAAAAAAAAAAAAAAACCCTTTATATATCTTGGCAATCTAATATAGTAAAACAAAATAAATATCATCAAAGAACTAAGATTTAATGCAATAAGTAAATCAATGGTTGAAATTGTCTTGGGTATTTTTTGATTATCTTACATAAAGAAGTAAACAGCATTAGGGTAAAATGTTTTTGTTGTTCTCCAAAAAAAAAAAAAAAAAGTTAATACAGAAGTCTTAATTAGTGCAAAATTAAATTTTGTTGGCGTAGAGCATTGTGTTTGATCAATTTGTGATCCAAGCCGGAGCGGATTTCTCAGGAGTGGCCACAGAAATGGTGTCGATGAACTCCACATTGAAGCTCACCTTCCGAAACACTGCAACATTTTTCGGTGTCCACGTGACTTCCACACCTCTCGATCTCACCTATTCTCAGCTCACCGTAGCCACTGGAACCGTACGATCTGATCTCCCTTATTCACCTTTTTTTTTTTTTTTTTACTATGATATATTCTCATTCATACAATTCACGAGGTCGGATTGTTAATTTTACAGATGACGAAATTTTATCAGTCGAGAAAGAGCCAGAGATCCATCATAGTACCGCTGCGAGGGAGAAACATTCCATTGTATGGCGGGGGAGCGAGCTTGGGAAGCTCGAATGGCGCTCCGATTCAACCGGTGCCGCTCACGCTCGACTTCATGGTCCGGTCAAGAGCTTATGTGTTGGGAAATTTAGTGAAGCCAAAGTTCTACAGGAGGATCCAGTGCTTCGTGGTTATGGATCCTACGAAGATGAACACAGCCATCACGCTCAAGAACAAGTGTACTAATCAGTGAAACACAACAAAAATGCTTGGATATTGGTCCGTCGCTAAATTAATATATTACTTATGGTGGATTGAAAAATGAAAATTTGTATATTGTCTTTTGCTTTTATGATCATTTTAATTATATAATATCAATGAAACTAAAGAGTATTAATGATAAATAATATAGGGCATTTTTGGATGTTATTTTCTCCCTAAATGTTTGGTGTTGTTCTCAAAGGATGATTAGTAAAATTTTTCATTATAAATTAAAAAGATTAGATTCAACCAACAAAATAAATTCGTTAAGCAAATAAATGATATAGATCTTTAATATAATGGTTCAATTATTAGTAATTAGGTCTTTTCAATTATTTATTTTAATAAAATTCTTGTAAGTATCAATTTCATTTTTATGTTGAATTTGGGCAAAAAGATTTTATTATTTCTTATCTAGTTAAGATAGCTTTTGTTTTTTGTTCAGTTAAAATAATTGAAAAAATGCATAATTTTTTATCTTTATAATTTGATTATAGTTGATTATATATGAGTCCTAGTTTATTTACAAAATCCACTAAAATGACTCTAATAACATAAAAATATGTTGGCTCATTTTAAGGTATTAAGTCCTAATACAAGGTGCCAAGTTTTTTTATAACCTTTATTATCACGACATAAATCTATACATCAACAATGTGGGACTTCAAGCTCCACTATCCTTGAAAAGGCTAGGCATATTCATAGTATGTAATGTTCTCTTAACCACTTTCTATAATGGGAAAAATACAAATCTGAATTGTGAAGTAGCTACCACATGCCCACAATTAATTTAGAGAGCGATGTTGATTCTCGAAATTGAACCGCTTAGCATCTAAACGAAGTTTTTGAAATTGAAAAAAAAAAATCATTCAACGGAAAGGAAATAGAAACGGTTCGTTTTAGCTATAATTAACTATGTCGATGTGGGGAACTTTTTATATATATATTGTTTAACTTGAAAAAAGAAAGATTATTGATTTCATCGGTTTCCCATTCTCATTGTATATAGCAAAAAATCTTGGAACCAACCGATGAAGTGGAAATGCATGATATGATTTAATTTAAAAGATGAGTTCAGTTTCACTCACACCGTTAAAATGAATTTGACACCACACAACTCATTAATCGAGCATGAACCTATAACTGAGATAATTAGCGACACTAAACGCATCCTAGGACGAGAGGAAAAAGACATCATTACTGCTATATATAACAACTGATGAGTAAATATTTATTTAATTATTTTTATTGATATTATTTTTATTTTTTTGGCTTAACGCCAGTTTAGTTCAAAAAAGCTACGGTTTTTTGTTTTTCATAATACATTCTCTCTTATTAAATGAAAAGAGAGAGAACTTATCTTGTTCCATGTCTACTTGCGAATTGCTTATATCTATCAAAACAAATAAATGAAAGCCAGAAACTTGTCCATTATCGATTTTAAATCAGATCAGAATCAAAATCCCAAGAAATGGCAAAAATTAAAACCCTACTAGAGTTGAACAGATTGAATCAAATTCTAAAATACCACGATATTCTGGCAATTGAATGGACTCTAAACACACAAATTCAGCTGTTACCAATGCAATTGATTGACAATAACTAGTAGGATCGTACTTGCTTCTCGTACGTTATATATTGAGCGGAGAACAACAAGGAACTTGCACCCTAAAAAAAAATAAAAATAAATAAAAAAAATAAAAAAGGAGGAACTTGAGCCAGTGGAAGAAAAGCTTGAGAAGATAACCGTAATAACTTGACCAGTTTGACCTCTTGATAAGCAGGCTTTGCTATAGTGAAGCAATAGAAACTAAAATTAAAAAAAAAAAAAAATTACTTCACTGATATGGCTTCTCAGGAAATTGACTTGTCTTGTTTTGTATTTCCATATTTATTTTTAGAGGTCTAGCCACCCTAATATTTCAGAAATACATTGTTTTGACTCATCCGTCTATTTTCAGATGCAATTTAGTACGAGAATAACATGTGGGATTTTTAACAAGAATAACATGCATATATGAAAGTATCACTTCAGCTCAATTGAATGTGCTAACGGTAATAATATGTTTAGGATATGATTCTAGATCATCTATATCGAGTATTAGACTGTTAGAAAACAATTAATTCATATATGGAAATATTCAAATATAGAGAGAATAACGAAGATTGAAACATGGTATATATTATAGATAAATATAAATATATACTTTTGATTTGTTGTGGTCACAAAACACTATTGGATAAATGTTTAAGGTTTAGTATTTTTTTTCTTTATTTTTTTTTTTTTTGGAATTTGGGGTGAGGAATTTAAACTCTACACTTTATAATTGATTTAGGGTGTGTTTGGTTGGAGGGACAGATGGAGGGAGGGAGAGCTCCCTTCCCTTGTTTGGTTGGAGGGAGAGCTCCCTTCGTGGAGAGGTGGAGGGAGACTCTTTCCCTCTAGGCCCACCAAAATACATCATTCCATTGATACTCCCTTCGAGGAGAGGTGGAGGGAGACTCTCTCTCTCCAGGCCCACCAAAATGCATCATTCCATTGATAGAATGATACAAGTTATCCTTCTAATTTTCAATTGAAAAGACAACTTTGTCCTCAATTTTTTTAAATAATAATAAATTGACAATATAATAATTAGCTAAAGAACCACCATCTATCCTTTTTACTCCTAATCTCTCTTACCAAACAACATGAGAGATTCTTACAATCCTCTCCATCTTTCACATTCTCCATCCCTCCAACTCTCTTTATCCCTCCTCCTCTCCATCTCTACTACCAAACATAGCCTTAAGTGTAGAGTTATCATTATACTATGTTTGTAATCATCTCTCTCAGTAACCACAATCTGCTTTTGAATGGGATTAAACTCGGAATCCAAAAAAAAAAAAAAATTAATAATAATAATAATAAATGGTAGATAAACTTGGAATCAAATTTAGCTCAATATGCGTAGGGATTCTGAATAAGATAAGTTATTGCCCAATTTAAGTCCCAAGTTTTGGAATCCTACTTCCATTTGGTGGATTGTTTTTTGTTCCATGTGCAGTTAGATAAAGATTGAGATCAAATAAAGAAATAAAAATAGGGGTTAGGAATTTGAACTCTATACAATTTCAAGCTTCTTGTATATGTTTCCCTTATTGGCTTCTGTTATGCCACGAGTGCTTATGATAATTCTATTTTCGGAATCACGTTTCTACTATATATAAAACGTTAGTGTACCCTACGAGTACTGGAATTCAACACACACAAAGTCCGAAACAAAAAGTTTACCATTCGCTTCTTCAATATACAACTTATCGATAAATTCAAGAATTTCTACTCTAAGGTCTCGTCAAATCTGTCCTCATTCTCTAAAGAACTCAACGATGAAGTGGGTTCGTGGAGAAACTATCGGCTATGGAAGCTTTGCCACAATCAGCAAAGCAACTTCATCAAAATCCTCTGCTGATCGATTCCCTTCAGTCATGGTCGTTAAATCGTCCGAAGCTTGTTGTTCCGATTCGCTCAAGAACGAGAAGCGAGTGCTCGACACCATCGGAAGTTGTCCACAAATCATCCGCTGTTTCGGCGAAGAACAGAGCGTCGAGAACGGCGAGGAGTTACACAATCTTTTCTTGGAGTACGCCTCTGGAGGAAGCTTGGCCGACATGGTCAAGACCAACGGCGGTCGGCTGTCGGAATCGGAAATTCGCCGACACGCCAAGTCGATACTAAAAGGGCTTTACGCAATTCACGCGAAGGGTTCGTCCACTGCGATATTAAGCTTGAGAACATCCTCTTGTTCGACGACGGAGCCGCCAAGATTGCAGACTTTGGGCTCGCTAAGGAAACAAGGGAGCAACCGGGCAAGTGTGAGATAAGAGGTACTCCTCTGTACATGTCGCCGGAGTCAGTAAACGAGAATGAGTACGAATCGCTCTGCGATATTTGGGCTCTCGGCTGCGCGGTGGCGGAGATGGCGATGGGAAAGCCGGTGTGGAATCACGAGCCGGGAGCGAGTATCTGGCCTTTGTTGATGCGAATTGCCGGAGAAGAAGAGCCAGAAATTCCATCAGAGTTTTCAGAAGAAGGAAAGGATTTTCTCAGGAAGTGTTTCGTTAAGGATCCGAGGAAGAGATGGACGGCTGAGATGCTTCTAAATCATGCCTTTGTTATGTCTGATTACGATAATGGTGATGATCCTAATGACAGTGTTGTATCGAAGGAGGAGAACTTAGAATCAACTTCTCCAAGATGTCCTTTCTATTTCCCTGATTGGGTTTCGACATCGGAGAAGGAGTTTTCGCCGGAATTCGATAGCGAGTCCTCTTCAACAACTTGTTTTCCTTCACCGGACGATCGGATGCAGAAGTTGGTGACAGAAGAGATAGATAATTGGTCGCTTTCCGACAGTTGGGTAACAGTCAGGGATTGAAGCAATTGTTGCCAATATTTCTTTTGCCTGTAAATATTGTAATTGTAGTGTGAATTATGAAAGACAGATTATGTTTTTGTCAATCTGATCTGGATGCAATTACTTATTTTCTTTAATGATTCTGTTTCTTTTTATTTTTATTTTTTAATGGAATGATTGTTAATGTCCTTCGTAAATAAAGGGCTTAAAAGTTCCAAGAAGTTGGATTTAATTTTCTAAAACGTTTTCATGGTTTTGCTAACTGCTTGACAAAGACACCTTGATGTCAATACTTTTGCTTGGACCCAAAACGTAGGTGAATAGCAGGAAACAATGAACTCATATATGAATTTAATAGACTTATCCGTAGTTTGGCTTCTTGTGCTCTTTATCTAGACAATAAACTCATTTTGTTAGGGGAATTTGTTCCTATAGAGTTTGTTATTGTATATGATATTTTAAATGATAATAAACATCTTCTGCTTAAAGAATTTAAAAGAAGAAAAAAATTATTTAGCACTTATGCTTCTTAAACTTGTTATCTTTTGATAACTTGCTTTCCATAATTTTAATTTTCACAATTTACCTTCTAAACTTGCTAAATTGTTATAATGTATTCTTTTTAGCTTCTTTACATTAAATTAAAGATTTGATGTTGGAAAATTTGCATTAAGGTTTATAATAGATTTTAAAAAATTTTGGTCAGAAATATGTTTTTCTGTTTTTACATAAGACGCGCATGAGTTTTTTATGACATTTATTAGAAAATCAATACATAAGGAGTACGTAGTAACAATTTAGCACCTTCAGGTGGCATATTGCTAAAATTATAAGTTTGAATGACAAGTTACCAAAAGATTACAAATTTAGGAGGCATCGGTACTAAATACCCCACTAAATCCACATGATTGTCTTTTCTATATTGAATATTTCTTATTTGATAAACTAGCAAAAATCATGATGAAAAGAGAAGGAAATTTGAAATTCATAACTCGCATGTTAAATTTCTAACTGTTATTTGTGGAAAGATGAGTACACTTTATGATATAGTGGGTTAATTAATGATTTTCACACGAGATTTGTAATAATATTCTCCTTTTCTCTTGTGAGCTGTATTAATATAAATATACTTAAGCCCCTTGTTGGTGAATAGTGACAATATTTCGTTCACTTTGAAAAGTGCATTATCTTTATCAAGTAAATCAAAGTCATGCTTCTTTGGTAATGACACTCCCTAAAACGTGCATTTGCGCGTACCAACTACGAAAGTTTTATTATTATTATTATTATTATTATTATTATTATGTATGCCCACCAGACTACATATTAAAGTCAAAATCCGAAAATCTTCCACAAACAATAATCATTTTCTTTTCCTTCTTTTTTTTTCTCCCTTTTTAATTTGAGAGTGGGAGATTCAAAGTCTCATATTTTAGGAGAGTAGTGTATAATATTATCATCAAACTATATCTGTAACAATAAACAATACTTTTTTCATTTTGCAATAAATACAAAAGGAAAAGAAAAAAATCTTATTGTAAAAATAGGATTGTCTTACAAAATTGTTTAGTTTTGATGGATTACAAGTATTGTTGTTTTGGATTACAAGTATTGACTTTGTTTAATCAGTGTTGCACTTCTTTATTAAAAAAATGTTTCTTTAACTGTTCATTCCAAGTTTTCAACTTAAATGTTTTTCTTACATCATCTAGTACGTATTTAAATTTGTGTACCAAAAAAAAAAAAAAAAAAAAAAGAGTATCATCAAGATACAGTAAAGAATTATCAGATCTTTTATTAAATTTTGTTTAATTTTCTAATTTTATAAACCCGATATGATTCTTATATGATTCAACAGACCAAAAAGATATGTAGGCAAAGGATATGTAGGCAAACAATCTTTTTTAAGAAATTATTTGATAAATGGTTGGAGTTTTATGAAATTAGCAAAACGGTCGTGATGGTCAATCAATCAATCACTAATTGACAATAATTAATTTGTGGTTGATCTATATTAATATTATCATTAATTGACTATGATCAATGACTGATTAACGGTTTTTTTTTAATTAAAAGAATTTTGGTCAATTATTTAAGTAAATGTTTAAAAACCATCTACTTATCTAATTTTTCAAAAACCAAAATTGAATTCTTATTGATAAACTCTTTTTTTAAAACCTAATGAAAAGTTCTAATATTAATATAATAGCTGACACTATGTCATAAGAGAATTAAGAAGGAAAATTGTACAAATAGCATATTTTATAAATACTTTTGAAGTTTACAACAGGTTTTTAAAATGATAATAAATCATAATATATATTTTCTGATAAATCCTTCGATTTTTAGAAAAATCCTTATGTTTTCTGATAAATAATCAGATTTCCTGATATTTTCAGAAAAAAATGGAATTACAGTTAATTTTTACTAACAAACTAATGTTCATAATGTCATCTTAGAGAGAGAAAGAGAGAAGAGGCGTGAGAGAGAGAGAGTGAGAGGAGGAAGTAGGATGAGAGTTTTTCGATATTGTGTGGTCATAGATTTGATTATGCTATTTATTATAATGTTTAAAATTTTATGTTATAATTTATTATTACTCTTTTCAAAAATATTATTTAGCTCTTTCCGGCGATTAAGAATATCTTTTTTTTTTTTTTGGTTATTTTTTCCTGTTGATCATTGTTATTATTGAAAGGGAAATATGCAAATATAGAGATAATAACGAGAAATGAAACATGTATATAGATAAATGATATATATATATATATATTGAAAGGATAAATTATATATTTTGTATTTTTTGTGACCGCAAAGTCGATTGCATTAATGTTTAATGTCTAGTATTCTGATTTTCTAATTTGATTATAGTCGTCTATTCTTAAAAAAGAAGGAAAAATTTTTTTCCCTTTTTTTAAATTTGAAAATGAGACATTCTAACTCTGATTCAGATGTGATATTAGTATAAGGTTATGTTTGCAAATTAAAATAAAATAAAATAAAATAAAAGCAACTTAGCAACAATCTGCTTTTGAACGGGCTTAAGTTTGGAATCAAATTTAGTTCAATATGCGTAGGTATTCTGAATAAGATTGGTTGTTGCCCATTAAGAAAAAAAGGTCCAACTCTGATGAAAAAAAAAAAAAAGGTTCAAAGTTTTGGACTACTATTACCATTGGTGGGATTAAATTCAAACAGCTTGTATGTATTTCCCTGACTGGCCTGTGTTATGCCACGAATGCTTATAATATTCCTATTTTCGTATCACGTTTCTATCATTAAACATGCGTCTATAAAACGCCCAAGAAAAAAAAAAACGCCATAAATTACAAATTAGTGTACGAACGAGTGATATAGAATTCAACACACACACAAAGTTCGAAACAAAAAGTTTCATCTATAGATATATTCAAGAATTTGTATTCAACGTCTCGTCAAATCTGTTTTCATTCTCTGAAGAACTCAACAATGAAGTGGGTTCGTGGAGAAACAATCGGCTATGGGAGCTTTGCCACAATCAGCAAAGCAACTCCATCAAATTCCTCTGCTCATCAATTCCCTTCAGTCATTGCCGTTAAATCGTCCGAAGCTTGCTGTTCCGATTCGCTCAAGAACGAGAGGCGAGTGCTCGACACGATTGGAAGTTGCCCGCAAATCATCCGCTGTTTCGGCGAAGAACAGAGCGTCGAGAACGGCGAGGAGTTGCACAATCTTCTCTTGGAGTACGCCTCGGGAGGAAGCTTGGCCGACAGGGTCAAGACCAACGGCGGTCGGTTGTCGGAATCGGAAATTCGCCGACACGCCAAGTCGATACTAAAAGGGCTTTACGCAATTCACGCGAAAGGGTTCGTCCACTGCGATATCAAGCTTGAGAACATCCTCTTGTTCGACGACGGAGCCGCCAAGATTGCAGACTTCGGGCTCGCTAAGGAAACAGGGGAGCAACCGGGCAAGTGTGAGATAAGAGGTACTCCTCTGTACATGTCGCCGGAGTCAGTAAACGACAATGAGTACGAATCGCCCTGCGATATTTGGGCTCTCGGCTGCGCGGTGGCAGAGATGGCGATGGGAAAGCCGGTGTGGAATCACAAGCCGGGAGTGAGTATCTGGCCTTTGTTGATGCGAATTGCAGGAGAAGAAGAGCCGGAAATTCCCTCGGAGTTTTCAGAAGAAGGAAAGGATTTTCTCAAGAAGTGTTTCGTTAAAGATCCAAGGAAGCGATGGACGGCCGAGATGCTCTTAAGCCATGCGTTTATAGTTTATGCTGAAGATGATCACGGTGATGATTCTGCTGACACTGTTCTGTCAAAGGAGGAGAACTTAGTATCAACCTCTCCAAGATGTCCCTTTGATTTCCCCGATTGGGTTTCGACATTGGAGCCAAAGTTTTCCCCACAATTCAATAGTGAGTTCTCTTCGACAAGTTGTTCTCCTTCGCCGGACGATTGGATTCGGAAGTTGGTGACAGAGGAGACAGGAAACTGGTCGTTTTGCAACAGTTGGGTGACAGTCAGGGATTAAAACAATTGTTTTTATTATTTCTTTTCCTTGTAAATATTATAGTGTGAATTGTGAAGGCAGATTGTTTTTTTGTCAATCTGATCTGGATGTAATTACTTATTTTATGTTTTTGTACCATATAATATATCTAGATTTTTTTGTTCAATTATTCTGTTTCTTCTTTTTTTTAATGGTTAATTTTCTTCTTTCTGGGCTTAAAAGTAAGAAATTAGACTTAATTTTTCTTAAAACGTTTTCATGGTTTTGCCTAACGGCTTTGACAAAGACACCTTGATGTTTAACTTTTGCTTGGACCCCAAACGTGGTGGATAGCAGGAAACAATAAACTCATATATGCAAGTTAATGAAGTTCTCCATAGTTTGGCTTTTTGTGTTCTTTATCTAGACAATAAATTTATTCTGTCATAGGAATATCCTCGTCATAATTTTTTTCGTTAACCCGCAGGGACCCGCCTTA
This sequence comes from Ficus carica, assembly GCA_009761775.1. NCBI lineage: Eukaryota > Viridiplantae > Streptophyta > Magnoliopsida > Rosales > Moraceae > Ficus > Ficus carica. The sequence continues at coordinate 23,230,954 of CM019743.1, forward strand.
AATAAAGTGAGAAAAACTAGATCTAAACAAGTTAATGAATGTTTCTTGCTCGATAAACCAGCAAAATCATAGAGGAAATAGAAGAAAATTCGAAATTCTTAGAATCTCATATTAAATTTCTAATTATTAATTGTGTTAGGACGGATACACTTTCTGATATGGTGGGTTCATTATTGATTACCGCACGTACGAGATTCATATATATATATCTTAATCTCAGAAATCCTTGTGAACTGCACTAATACAAGTAATACTCAATGAAGCAAAGAGGTTGGTGAATATTGACAATATTTCATTCACTTTTGAAAAGTGCATTATCTTTGTGATGCTTCTTTGGGTTTATGACTCTCCCTAAAACGTGCATTTGCGCGTCCCATAGTTTTATATTTCATATATGCCCGCCAAACTATATTAAAGTACGAATACAAGAATCTTCTACAAACAGTACTTTTTTCGTTTTGCAAGAAATACAAAAAGAAAGAAAATAAAAGAATAGAAAATCTTATCATGAAAACAGGACCGCGTCACAAAATTTAAAGTTTAAATGGATTATATTTTTTTTTTAGGGAACACGTATTGTTGTTTTGGATTACAAGTATTCATTTTATTACTATTATTATTATTATTGATAAGCACCCACCTCCCCATTAAACGAATCACCCAATTTTTTTAACACTTGTTAAGGATTGTGTCATAAAATTTAAAGTTTTAATGGGTTACATTTTTTTTTTTTTTTGAGGGAACAAGTATTGTTGTTTTGGATTAAAAGTTTTTTTTTTTAGTTGGTAAGCACCCACCACCCCATTAAACTATATAATTTTTTTTTTATTTGCTAATGAATAAACCTTGGACTTACCGAACTTAAGCCTTTTAACTCCCACTTCCCTCACCAATTGTGACTTGGATTACAAGTATTGTCATTGTTGTTTAACCATTGTTGCTTTTATTTAAAAAAAAAAAATTGATTTAACTATTCATTCCAAGTTTCCAACTTAAAATGTTATTCATTTATCATCTAGTACTTATTTAAATTTGAGTGCCCAAATAAAAGTATCGTCAAGAAATAATGTGGAATTATCAATTCTTTTATAAAATTTCGTTTAATTTTCTAAATTTTATAAACCTGTTTTGATTCTAATATAATTCAATGACCCAAAGGGGATATGTTGATAAACAATATTTTGTTAAGAAATTTTTTAATAAATTGTCAAAGTTTTGTAAAATTAGCAAAATGAATGTGTGCATTTTTTTTTTAAGATCAATCAATGAATCACTGATTAATTAGTGATTGGAAAATATTAATATGTATCATTGATTGACTATGATCAATTATTGATTATCGGCCATTTTCTATATAAATTTTTTTATGATAATTTATTTAAATAAATGTTTAAAAACTATCTATTTACTTAATTTTTATAAACCAAAATTAAATTCTTATTGATAAAATCTTTTTTTTACACCCTATCATAAAAAAAAAATTAAAAAAAAACTCTCCTAATAATTATTCTGATAGCTCAGACTTTGTCATATGAGAATTAAGAATATCCTTTTTTTTTTTTTTGTTACATTTACATGTTGATTATTATTATTATTGAGTGGAAAATATGCAAATATAGAGATTATAACGAGAATGAAACACGGCATACATAGATCGATGTAAATATATATTTTTGATCTATTGTGACCGCAAAGCACGATTGAATAATGTTTAGTGTTTGGTATTATGGTTCCCTAATTTGATTATGAAAGATTTTTTTTTTCTTTTTCATTTTATTTTTTTAGTTTTAGGTCAAAGATTTGAACTTTTTATCTTATAATAAAATTTGGTATCAATTTACCTTGTTTTTTTTTTAATTCAGATTTTAAAGATAACAGGTGTGGAATTTCTTGCAGTCTGCTTATGAATGGGTTTAAACTATTGGAATCCTGTTTAGTTCAATATGCACAGGGATTCTCTCCGGACTCCTATTTCGGTGGATGGAATTAAATCCAAGCATCTTTTATATTTATTTCTCTTGTTGACTTATATTATGCCACGAATGCTTATGATATTCCTAGTTTCGCATCACGTTTCTATCATTAAACACGCAACTACAATGTACAAATTAGTGTACGAACGAGTATTGAATCCCACACACACACAGACTGAAACCAAAAAGTTTCCCTTTGGCTTCCTCTATTTATATGTATAGGTATATTCAAGAATTTCTATGCAACCTCTTGGCAAATCTGTTCTCATTCTCTAAAGACCTCGGCAATGAAGTGGGCTCGTGGAGAAACAATCGGCTATGGGAGCTTTGCCACCATCAGCAAAGCAACTCCATCAAATTCCTCTGCTCATCAATTCCCTTCACTCATGGCCGTTAAATCGTCCGAAGCTTGCTGGTCCGATTCACTCAAGAACGAGAAGCGAGTGCTCGACACCATCGGAAGTTGCCCGCAAATCATCCGCTGTTTCGGAGACGAACACAGCATCGAGAACGGCGAGGAGTTACACAATCTTCTCTTAGAGTACGCCTCTGGAGGAAGCTTGACCGACAGGGTCAAGACCAACGGCGGTCGGTTGTCGGAATCGGAAATTCGCCGACACGCCAAGTCGATACTAAAAGGGCTTTACGCAATTCACGCCAAAGGTTTCGTCCATTGCGATATCAAGCTTCAGAACATCCTCGTGTTTGACGACGGAGCCGCCAAGATTGCAGACTTTGGGCTCGCTAAGGAGACAGGGGAACAACCGAGCAAGTGTGAGATAAGAGGTACTCCTCTGTACATGTCGCCGGAGTCAGTAAACGACAATGAGTACGAATCGCCCTGCGATGTTTGGGCTCTCGGCTGCACGGTGGCGGAGATGGCGATGGGAAAGCCGGTGTGGAATCACAAGCCGGGAGCGAGTCTCTGGCCTTTGTTGATGCGAATCGCCGGAGAAGAAGAGCCGGAAATTCCCTCGGAGTTTTCAGAAGAAGGAAAGGATTTTCTCAAGAAGTGTTTCGTTAAAGATCCAAGGAAGCGATGGACGGCCGAGATGCTCTTAAGCCATGCGTTTATAGTTTGTGATGAAGATGATGACGGTGATGATTCTGCTGACACTGTTCTGTCAAAGGAGGAGAACTTATTATCAACCTCTCCAAGATGTCCCTTTCATTTTCCCGATTGGGTTTCGACATTGGAGCCAGAGTTTTCGCCGCAATTCGATAGCGAGTTCTCTTCGACAAGTTGTTCTCCTTCGCCGGACGATCGGATTCAGAAGTTGGTGACAGAGGAGACAGGCATTTGGTCGTTTTCCAACAGTTGGGTAACAGTCAGGGATTAAAAACAATTGTTGTTAATATTTCTTTTCCTTGTAAATATTGTATTGTGAACTATGAAGGGCAGATTATGTTTTTTGTCAATCTGATCTGGATGTAATTACTTATTTTCATTGATGTACCATATAACATATGAAGATATTTTTCTTTAATGATTCCGTTTCTTATTTTCTTTAATGGAATGATGGTTAATTTCCTTCTTTCTGCGCTTAGAAGTTCCAAGAAGTTGACTTGTGTCCGTTTGGATAATATCTAAAGATTGTGTTTTGAAAGTTGAGTTAGAAATGTATATTGGGGTGAAAACTTTTGAAAAAAATTTGTGATATAGAAAATAGTCCAAAAAATTTATCTAAAAAAAATAGTCCAAAAATTTGAAAGGTCGAAAAAAATATACAAAATGGATCTCGTCATGTTCGTTTCATCATTATGAGTATTTTCACATAAAAGTCATCTCATTCTGATTTGAAATGAGAAAGTTACGGACTTTTATAATTTGTGTTTTTTTAAAATGTAAGAGAGAAAAATTTTGATTTAGAATTAAAAATTTAAAATCCAGATGAGAAAATGCAATCTCTAGATGATATCCAAAAAACAGTTTTAGCTTGTTTGGCACTTTCACTCAAATTAAAATATTTTAACTCAGTTTTTGTCTTTTTCTCAAAAAGTTTTTATCTTTTCCCAAAAAGTTTTTTGTCTTTTCTGAAAATTCAAAAAAATTTATTATTAAAACTAAAATATTTCAACTCAAACTTACACACCAAACACTCTCTCAATTTTTTCAAACGTTTTCATGGTTTTGCCTAACGGCTTTGACAAAGACACCTTAATTTTGACTTTTGCTTGGACCCAAAACGTCGGTGGTGACTAGCCACCTTGTGAAAAAAATTTCATTAGTTCCTGTTGGCTCTTGGAATTGTGTAAAAATTCAACTTAAAATTATTATTTTAATGTTTTGTTTTTATTTTTTATTTTTTTGGTTTAAATTACCCAATCTCTTATCCTTATCTTATTATTTTGATATACAATTTTAAATGAGAAAAGTATAATAACTTAAAGAAATTTGATCAATTAAAAATTGAATATTACACAGGTAAAGAATTTTTTTTCCTCCTATTCCTTTTGAGTTCTTTAATGTAATCTTTTGAAAAAGACTTATAAGCAAGTAGAGAGGTACCTAACCAATCATTTGCATGAAATAAGCAGCGATTAATGATTATTAGGCAGAGATAATTAATTGAGAAATAACAAAATCGGAGGCCAGATTGGTTAACCATAAAATAAAATAATGTTTTTCAAATGATCCTTATACGATATACATGATTAACATATCTCGAAGCTCTTTATTTACTTGTTTTTCGTTGACTTTTGGTCTTCACGTTATTATTAGATTTAGGTAAGTTAAATATATATTCTAAATACTTTATTAGAAGCAGATCATAAGAAGTTTATTTGAAATATTAATCATGAAAGCAAATCATCGATAGTTTGAAAAATTAAAAAGAAAAATAAAATTTATGAGATGTAAGACACAAGTCATGATTGCGTCATAATACCTAAACATGGTTCAGGTTTTGCGCGCGAAGATAAATGATGCTCATATGAAACGACACGTCCGTTTGAATCATGTGTCCATTTTTGAAAAGGAAAATTTTCTTATTTTAAATGAGAAAATATTTTCATTTTGAGAATAAGATGGTATTTGGATGTGTAGAAAAATTCCTTTTTGAAAACAAAAAGTTGTTTGAAATGAGAAAATTGATGTCAGGAATAGTGCATTGTAGGAAAATTTTAAAAAGATTCAAATTTTTTTTTTTTCAAAAAAGTACTATACAAAGTAAATTTTTCTTTTTCAAAATGATATAATTTTTCCTTTTCAAAATGAGAGAATGATGGAAAAGTTGAGATAAGCACTTTTTTGTAAAAAATTTATAATTTTGGAAATTGGATATGTGATCCAAACAAAGGGGTAGTTTTCGTTAATAGAGCAAAAGTCTAGAGTTTACATTCAGGCAAGCTTCAGCGTTCTTTCCTTAGTTTCTAGAAACAACAATATGTCGTACTTTTACTTGAAGAGCAAACAAAGTCAATCAACGACATGTCGTTTATTCCAGAAGAGAATGCAACACTGAAACAGCATGTCGTTTTATTTTGAAAGGTTCTCAGAAAAACGACAAAAGAGATAAAGGGTGCGTTTCAATAACACATTTTCTGTCCATCCAAACAACAATGACGGTCACTTCCCTTCCAGATAGTGAATCGAACCCTCTGCTTGACTACTTTCGGGTTGCCTCGGTTGAGCCGAGTCAACCGAATCTCATGGTTCAGTTGTAAACTTAACGATATTCCAATTGTTTGGCATCCTAATAGGCCTTATATTGCTTAATGTAGGTCTTATGAAGTAGCATATATATCTTTTAATCCAAGTATCCAACCATATTCCAGTTTGCATCTTAATCTTCCATTTGCTTCATGGGAGGAGTGAAGTCTAATGAAGTAGCATCCTTTGCTCAATCCTTCATGTCATCATGATCCAAACTCGACAACAAAACGACGTCGAAAGAACAAAAATCCTTTAGAGGCCTCTCAAGAAACGGTGTCGATATCCTTCAAATTGAATGCATTCCTAGGCCTAAATTAAAGGCGAGCCTGCATCAACGATTGAAAAAATTAACAACAACAACAACAACAACAACGTCTAACGTACAAAAAGACTCTGGCATGCCTCCACCAGACGACTCGAAGAACGGCAAATGAAATGAGCACCTATGAGAAGCACTACATGTTCCAAGATCTCGTCAAATGTCCAGATGAAGATTGGAAGAAAATCGTTTTTCGCAGGAACAAGCATCAAAGTAATAGACTTTTCGATTACTAGTACTTTGTCAAGATAGTTATAGACATAGCTTGACGGCCAAGCCAACCATAATTTTTCATAAATTGAAATTAATATTAGATAAGTGCATTTACCACGACAACCATACTTTACTACCAAAATACAGGTTTTGTGCCGTGCCATCAATTTTTATTCAATGTATTATCACTTTTCTTCTTCTTTCGTCTCTCTCTCTCTCTCTCTCTCTCTCTCTTTCTTTTTAATTTTACTTTTTGTACTTCGACTTAATTTTATGCAGTTTGCAAAGAGAACAAAAGCCCATCAAGATTCACCAACGACATAAGTATAATCTCACGAGTCATGAACTATGTACAATTTGTCAAGGGGTTTCTCGTAAGAGAATCATTATACACGTCTTTCCGATCGTGGTAAATAAGTTATGTTTAAATTTTTTTCTTTTCAAATTGATGGTGATTGATCATCCATTGGAAACATGCAAATATTGAGAAAGTAATGCTAAATAGATTGTTATGTATTTTTTTTTTTTTTCCGATATCAATTTGTTTAAGGGAATTATGAATTAAAAAAAATTTAGAGTAGGGAATTTAAAATCTATATAATGTGATGTTAAGTATGAAATTATAGTTAAATTATATTTACAACCAAACTAATATTCTGAAGAGCTTTATTGTTAGGTTTCAACCCTTCATTCTCTCTATAGCAACTCCGAATAGAGAGAATGAGTGGGTCCCATCCTTGAGGACCTGTGTCCTGTTGTTGAGAGTATACAACAATTTTGTTTCATTGCTTGCGGAGTTAACCGGTGTGTGTCTAAGGGCATGTCTTTTAGCATTTTGATAAGAATTTTATTTTGGGAACGAAACAAAAATGAGAATGCTTTGAGAACAGTGTTGAGATACTTTTTAAAATTATGTTTGATTGTGTCTTTAAAGAGATTGGATTTTTTAAGAGCAAATAGAAAGATTGATTTGAGTGTACGTAAGAACAAATTTCCTATTATAATTTGTTCCAATTAAGTTCCAGCAGTTAATTAAGGTTTTTTTTAGGGTAGAATAATAATTTTTTAATTAGGGTTTTTTTTTTAAAGGTTGAATTAGGGTTTTTTTTTTATTGTAAATATAATGAGAATATAATTTGATATTTTAAATGATATTTCCTCTTACCATCTCCAATGCATAGCATTGGTCTATACCAATGCTATATTTGTTATAAAGAAGTGTGAAAAATAACATTATTTTACTTTATACTCCAATACATAATGATATTTCTAATGCTATTTTCTTCTTTTTGTGATTATTATTATGCTTTGGAACTTGTAAAAGTGAGCATTTAGTATTTAAATAATTTAAAAATGAAATTATTTTAATAATTACATGACAAAAGTCAAGTTAACAACTACTAGGAATCAAATTTTAAAGAATAATGCTAGGGACACCAACTCCAATTTCTATTTTTGTACACCAACCTACATGGCAAGTGATGTGACATTCCATCTCATATGCTAACTCAGTTTTCTAATTTATCAAACTATTTTGCTAAGTTACCCTTCTATTATTCTTTAATTAATTAAGTCTCCCTCTTTCTCGTAAATCTCAAATCTCACATGATGTTTCAATTCCACCTTCACTCATCAGATATTCTATTTTGTAAAGTGTATCATCTACTGTCAACAAACACCAATTTAATCCTGCGTTATGATGTTATTTTCGTACCACTTAAAGAAAAAATGAATGATATTTTGTTAGACGTCCAATTGAGTTAGTAGTCTGCAATCAAGAGAAAATTAAAATATATATATATATATATATATATATATATTTGAGGCATTAGTTTTTGTAATCTGGGTTATGCCTTGAATTCAAGCTATTGCTGTCATTACATAACATTAACACACAGATTATTACGGCAAATAGAACAAATTTGAATGCCGTAAACTTCGAAGAAAGGGCAAAAGTCCAAGCAAAATTCAAAATTTTTGCCAAACAATTCAAAATTCAATTTTTGGTATATTAAATGATGTCTAATCAATAATATTATGTCATGCCATCATAAAAAGTTTAAAATGCTTTATTATTGATTTTTTATATATATTTTAAAATCTAACTTCTTTCATTGATGTGTCAAAATATAATTGGTTAGACACCATTTGGGACATCAAAATTGGACATGAGATTTCAATCCAATATCTTGTGGTAAATTTGTCATAAAATTTAGCATTTGACAAATTTAACATCAAATATAACACTCCATTGGAGAGAATTTTTTTCATCCCAACCTTTTAGCATTGCATTGAAGATGCTCATAAACCCTATTATAGTTGGTGGAAATGAATTGTATGACAGCCACGTAGTTAAGATTAGTTTCCTAATTATACCACTTAATTTTAGTTATTTTTAATTTTTTTCATATGATTTTAGAAAGTCTAAAGGTATTTTTTGAATTTAAAGAACTTACATCAATTTCATAACTTGTGTACGATGTGAATGGAAAAAATTGGGATGATAAAAATATCCTTGAATATTTTATAAAAGCTAATTTACACATTTAAAAAAAAAAAACATAAACAAAGCATCAAATTTCAGAAAAAGATCTTAAATTTTACGTTTTCCAGATGTTACAAATTTTTCTCAAGCAAAAAATTATTTTGCAGAAATAAATTTTATTTCAGAAATAACCAAGAATATTTTTCTCTTTTTCTTTTTATTTTTAATCCACAAATGTATAAGAGGAATGCAATTGAAACTTTTTTTTTTTTTTTAACTTGTGAAACAAGTTTTACATTTAAAAAAATGAATGCCGATTGTCATCAGTATCGTTCCTTCAGAATTTCAATTTTCATTTAATCGATGTTTTGCGTTAGATGGATAATGGAAATCGCATAGTATTTTTGTTCTTGTTCAAAGGGCATGTCGTTTGGTAAAATAAGTTGACTCTTCTACAAGTAAACAAGTACATGTCGTTTTTAGAAACATCGCAAAAGCATGTCGTTCTGTCCAATTTTGGAAAAATAATGACGTTTACGTGTTTCACTGGACCAAATACGACGACACATCACAAACACTTGAAGATTAAAGATGGATTACAACAACACTGATGTTTGAGAATGTTAACGACGCGTTTCTTGTAAAAAGGAAAGGAAAATGTTTTTTTTTTTTTTTTTTTTTTTTGCGTGTAGAGTTCCCTCAATTCATTGCTAGGGAAATAAAAATATATATATAATTTAAAAAGCTGAAATAAAACGATAAAGTTATTGTTATAATGGAAAAATAACTTTTTTTTTTTTCCTCCTCCTAATCATGAGAACATGTCGTGACTAAATGGAAACCAATCATGGGAATGTACCCAAAAAATCTATTATTAATTTACACCATTATGAAGTCCATAATTATCCAAGCAATTGATACAATTGCTACCATTCAAATTTTAATTCCACGTTTATCTCATTGAGAAACACACTTATCATTCTCTATCAAACATAGAAAAAAAAGTATTGTTGTTTCTAGATTTGTATAGAAGTACACCCCTAATAATTGATTGCTAAATAGCATAACAATAATTTTTTACATGAATTTAACTAAATAAAGATATAGAGTACGAATCATCTAATTTTTAAAGTTTTTTCTTAAAGAAAAAAGAAAGGACAAAAAAAAAAAAAAGAAATACGACCCATAGCACAAGAACCATACGATTTTTACTTTAAAAAAAAAAGAATTTAATTCCTCCAATGATAATAGGGTCCAAAACCATGAATAATTCTCTGTTGGTAGTTTCTGTGCTGCTTCCTTGATTTGTTGTATTCTCTGTCTTTGCTTTTAATGAAGCTTCTCGTTAGGAAAGTAAATAAATAAAGAAACCAAAGATGCACAAATCTGATCACGAGTTTAGAACCTAAAAATTATAATAACTTCAACACCAAGTCTATTAAAAAATAAAAGAAAAAGAAAAAGAAAAGAAACGAAACATACAGACAACTTTAAGAAGGTGAAAATAACACAATACATTCATTTGAAGCACATTCTTTTATTATGGCCGTCGAATCTGGTGTCAGCTTTTATCATTTTAAATCCTATCTTTTCCGTGCCTCGTAATAATAGTCAATAGTCATAAATGACTACTTGTTTGATTGGACAAATGATTGGTTGGGTGAATCAAGAACGTTAGTAACTCAGTTTTATTACAACACACCGAACTCGAATCCACCACTCTTAAATTTAAAGAAAAAAGAACTTTATTAATAATAAATATGCATAAACATTACAAATACATTTTATTTAAAATAAAAATTAAAGGCTAAGTTTTATGTAGCATCTATATAAAACGACATTTGTAACTATTTTTTTGAGATATTATATATCATGTGACTTCAATGTAAATTTTTTCAATATTATTGTTCTCTATAACAATAATTAAATAGTATTGTGTTCTAAGATTGTAAATGTAGAATTACATATAATCAGTTAATTGTTATAAGTTTCTAAATTAAAAAATTACAACTATTGCATATATCTGCCTCTTGTATACAAGACGTTTCCTATAAATTAAATCCCTATTGGCATGTTTGGTACATCGTATAAGCACTCTGTATTGTATTATTTAAAATAATACAATGTTTAACAACATTAATGTTTTGTATAAGTTAACACGAACTAAAAAATTAATACAATACAAAATATGATATCTGATACGACAAAAAAAACTCTGTATTGTATAGTTTAATATAAATGATTAACAAAAACACATAATATAATGGGTTTCAAAATGATAGTTGAGTCAAGGTTTCAGAGCAAGGATATAGTTTGGGTTTCGGGATGGGGTCGAGATCGGGTTTCAGGTTTGAGGTCGTAGCCGGATTTTGGGTTCAGTGTCAAATTTCGAGACGAGGTTCGAGGTCGAGGTCGTGGTCAGGTTTCGGGATCAGTGTCAGGGTTGGGTTTCGGAATAGGGATTGAGGGTCTGGTTTCAGAATTTGGGTCGATGGTCAAGTTTCGGGATTGAGATCAGGGTCGAGGTTGTGTTTCGAGACAGGAGTCAGGTTGAGTTTTAGGAGCGGGCTCGAGGTCGGGTTGGGTTTCGGGTTCTGGGATCTAGGTTGGGTTTCCCGAAACCTGACCCCATCCCGATTCTCGACCACGACTCTGAAACCCGACTCCCTGACTCCCGTCCCGTAACTCGATTTCAAGCCCTGAACTTGACCTTGACCTCATTCCTGACACCCGAACCCTAGCTTGATCCCGATCCCAAAATGAAAAAATTAAAAATAAAAAAGCCGTCGAGCCATTAGCACGCCGTGAAAACGCTCGAGAAGAATAATTATTAACCAAGAAACTAAAAATTAGAAACCAAAACAAAAAATCGTCTGGAAAAATCCTCAGATAATATTATACATTGATCAAAATTGTTATGTACAAGGAAAAATCAACGAACTTGATTCATATCAGACTAACCAATAAAATAATCTCTGTCCTAGTGGCTAATACTAATATTTACAAAGTAAAAAAGAAAAAAGAAAATCAGCAGGGAATGGAGTAATCCCTGACTTTGACCCAACTATCTGAAAACGACCAATTCGACGTCTCGTCGGTCACCAACTTCTGAATCCGATCGTCTGGTGAAGAAAACGAAGTTGTCGAAGAGAAAACGTTGTCGAACTCCGGCGAAAACTCCGGCTCCGATGCCGAAGCCCAATCGAGGAAATCGAAAGGACATCTTGGAGACGCTGACGCCCAATTCGAGTTCTTTGATATAACAGTGTCATCACAATCATCATCATGATCGTCTTCTTCAGAAACAACAAACGCGTGGCTCAGAAGCATCTCGGCCGTCCATCTCTTCCTCGGATCCTTAATGAAGCACTGCCTGAGAAAATCTTTTCCTTCTTCCGAAAACTCCGAGGGGATTTCGGGTTCTTCATCTCCGGCAATTCGCATCAACAAAGGCCAGAGGCTCGCTCCCGGCTTGTGATTCCACACCGGCTTTCCCATCGCCATCTCCGCCACCGCGCAGCCGAGAGCCCAAACATCGCAGGGCGATTCGTACTCATTCTCGTTTACCGACTCCGGCGACATGTACAAAGGAGTACCTCTTATCTCACACTTGCCCTGTTGCTCCCCTGTCTCCTTAGCGAGCCCGAAGTCAGCGATCTTGGCGGCTCCATCGTCGAATACGAGGATGTTCTGAAGCTTGATATCGCAGTGGACGAACCCTTTCGCGTGAATTGCGTAAAGCCCTTTTAGTATCGACTTGGCGTGTCGGCGAATTTCCGATTCCGACAGCCGACCGCCGTTGGTCTTGACCCGGTTGGCCAAGCTTCCTCCTGAGGCGTACTCCAAGAGAAGATTGTGTAACTCCTCGCCGTTCTCGACGCTTTGTTCGTCGCCGAAACAGCGGATGATTTGCGGGCAACTTCCGATGGTGTCGAGCACTCGCTTCTCGTTCTTGAGCGAAGCGGAACAGCAAACTTCCGACGATTTGACGGCCATGACTGAAGGGAGTTGAGAGGAGGCTTTTCTGGGGTTTGCTTTGCTGATTGTGGCAAAGCTTCCATGGCCTATCTCTTCTCCGCGAACCCACTCCATTGGCGGCTCTAAAAGCAATAGTCTGGAGAAACGAGTTTCTTTCTTTTGTTCCTCTCTCTGAATTTGCTCTTGTAAGGGAAAGCAGAGGAGCTCTGCGGTGAAGGGGTATTTATATCAGGATTTAGGAGGAAATATTTGGTGAGTAGAATTCTAATTTCTATACATTTCTAATCAAGGTCTTGGATTTTGGTTAAAATAACAAAAAGCACGTGATTGGCAAGGATATATTGCACTTGGACGACTTTCTAATTTGGCTGGAATTAACTGAAACGTGTTTGATATGGTCGATCTTTTCGGTTGGATTTCCACCTCTATTTTTATTTATTTATTTATTTTTTTAAGAAAAAGAAAAAACCAAAAACCAAAAAAGAAAAAAGGAAAATAGTTTATGAATGGGACTGTTTTGTTGGATTATTGACATGGTGAATTTACAAAAATACCCATCTCTTTAAATATAAAACAACACTTATTATATTGGGATATTATCCCAATACTCTAATTAAAAAGTGATTACATGTTGGGATTGTGATTCTCCCACAAGATCCACATGCTAATCCTATTCCAAAACATCTTCACATACTATGATTAAAAAAATTAAAAGTTTGCGAGTCTCATTTCGATTGGTGAATCTTCAAAGGATTTTGCAATTTTTGTTCCACTTTGCGAAGTGTATTATTTTAATCGAGTAAATTATAAGCTAGTGATGTTTGTTGAGGCTTTATGGCACTCCATAAAACGTGCATTTTGCGTGTGACCAAAATATTAAGTGCCTTCCCAAAACGCCACAAAAATACAATTCTCCCTTTCCCTCTCAACGTGGAAGATTGAGGTATTTGGACAACGGGACCTCTTGTTTGTTACTTCAAGAAAAAGAAAGAATAATTGGAGAAAATCTTAGAGCACAAAAATATGAAAAGCGTGACTCGTGTGTCCTTAACAATGCCCCACAATTTTAAACCCCCTCTCTTAATTGATACATTGTGAGTAGGAAAATCAGAAACAATTGATTGTCATTACGAATCATAAAGGCACTTTTAGTTATCTAATTAACTGTTTTAACGGTTTGATTTATAGATTTACACATTAGTACATTGTTCGATTCAAGTACTCTCACTTATAGATCTGATCAGGGATGAAGTTATTATGGTCTAAGGAGGCTCCTCAATCTTTTTTTATATGAACTTTTAGATGTATTTGTTTTAAATTTACATATTAGACCCATCTTTAAAAAATATTGTTAAATGAAAGCCCCTAAAAACTTACAACATTCATTTTTCCCTTGAAAATTTGAAAAAAAAAACAATAATACTTTAAAACCGAGTCCGACTAATATTTCTAAATACCTAATATTAGATCTTTTCCCTCTAATAACTTGCGATGTTTATTAACTAAGTCTATTTTTTTTTTCCTGTCTCATTTAATATTTAATAATTATTTTGATTAAATAATTGTCATAGTTATTAGCTCCCCTTAACAAAATTCATGATTTTCTCATTGGATCTGACTGTTAACAAAACTTATATGACGACTAAAAAGAGACTTCAATACAGAAAATGAAAAAGAATCTTCCTAACGTAGAAATTTCAAAATGGCATTTACCATATGGTACTATTAATATAGTTGCCATTATTTGGTGTAGCCAGCATGAGCAACACATGTTTTAGCTAAATCTTCCTTGGTGTGAACAGCTCACGGAATATGGGCATAAATCTATTAAAGGGCTACATTTATAAATGTTGATCTTCTTCCTTGTGGTGGCCGTAAATATACACAATGTTTACGCATCTACCTCACAAGTCACATGCCAAACGTTTGACGTTTGTAACATTTTTTTTTATTTTTTTACTAGTATGGACTCAAAAGGAATTATCGTATTTTCATGTGAAAATGTGAACACAGATATATTAATTTGAAAAGGGTTGACTATTCACAACCTAATGAAGTGTGAAGGTTGATTTCAAACGAATGCAAAATTTGACCGGCTATGAATTCCAGGGATTATGGAGACCGGCAGATTGTGCCGCATTTGAATTTCTTAGGCAGAAATTTCTCTTTACTTGACACTAGTTATTTTGTCAATAGTTTTCAAACCATTACCCCCCCGATAAAATTGGGTGTTGTGTTTACTTTTCTCTACTTCTTTTTATATTAAAAAAATATAAATTAAAAAAAAAAACACATATTTATATTTATCAATCAAACTGATCGATAGTCATATTAACTTTTTTTAATGACCTTTTTTTATTTTATTTTATAAAGCATCAGATATTAATAAAAAATTTTGGAAAAAAAAAAAAAAAAAAGCGATTTTCCCACGTATCGTTTTGCCTGATCAATTACATTGAGTACGAACTCTTTCCTTTTTTAAGGAAAGCAAACTTGACGTGGCAATTCATAACCATAGTTACTATTTTTTGTTCACCGCTTCAGCATGTCAATTTTTAAACCGCTTTATTTTGTCAATAAAAAACAAATAAAATATTTCCAGCAAAAATAAAATATAATATAATTGATTTAGCATTGGTGGCGTTAAGTGCTCCTACATAAGAATAGTAAACCAAAAAAAAAAAAAAGATAAACAAGTTGATATTTTTTTTTTCTTAAAACTTGAAACCATATATCAAAATCAATAATAAAATAATAATTAGGTAATGTCTACAATCAGTGAAAGGTTTTTTAAAATACTATTCAATTCGTAAATCCATGATGATTTCCTCTGGAAACCAATTATACCCGATGGCTAAAAAAGAAAAAAAGGATTTAGATTTCTTGTTTAATTTTTTGTATCTTAAATAGATTTTTATCAATAATATTACATCACATCATTAAAAAATTTAAAATGTTTCGTAACATTTTTTTTATACTTTAAACATCTAACTTCGTTTAATTACATGTTACAATATGATTGATTAAACATCAGCGCGAACTTTAAGCACCTGTACTGTCTCGCGCATCGTCTCCAATAGCCGCTCCAGCTTCACTGGTCACTACTCAGGTGGTATAGCTGCCATGGACCGTAGTGGTTCTAATACCAATTGATAGGAACCCACTAATCTGGACATT
Source organism: Ficus carica (assembly GCA_009761775.1). Lineage (NCBI taxonomy): Eukaryota > Viridiplantae > Streptophyta > Magnoliopsida > Rosales > Moraceae > Ficus > Ficus carica. Next base: position 23,246,754 of record CM019743.1, read on the forward strand.
CTATAGAACAATACAATAACCGAAAAAAAATGAATATAGGGAGGGTAATGACTATCGAGGACCCTGAGCCTCTCAACGGTCTCATCCAGCACTCAAAATTGCAGAATACACATACACATCCCTCACTCAATAGCCCCTCACCCACTTAAATATTATTATCGTAACAAGGTATTAACATTAGGTTCATAATATTATTTAAGACATCAAAATTAGACAGATGATCATAATTTGATTATAAAAAAATAAAAAATAAAAATAAATAAATAAATAAATAATAAAACATGAAAAGGAGGCTGATAATTATCACAACCTCAAATTGACCATATCTGCCTAGTTTCAAGGAAAGATATTATATTAATTGAACTTTTACCATAGAAGTCCTAAAAAAATATCCTAATCCAGAATCTCCAAGTTGCTTGATTGCAGCCTTGCGGGGGCTGCGGCGGGGAGGGTGAGATCAGCATAACATAATTAAAAAAAAAAAAAAAAAAAGTTAGAATTGGAAAGAAAGAGGAGGAGGAGGCAGTACATGTAATTTTGAACAGAAAACAAGGAAGAGCCAACTTTGGCTAGCTAAGTGGCCACGTTCTCTGTATTAAAATTAATTAAAAACAATCTTATCCTTCTCTTCTCTTGTGGCACCACGTTTTCTGCCTTGGGACCCAACTCCCCCTTTCCCTTCTTGTTTCTTTCACTTTCTCTTTCTACATGGTTACTTACAAACACAATTAAATTTTTTTTTTTTAGTATAATTCAGGAAACGAATATATGTATGTATATATATATATATATATATATAGATATAGATATTTCTTTTCGTGAGGTAATTGCTGAATTGTACCTTTTATTTTGAATATTTCTCAATTTATCTTTCTGTTTTTGGAAATTACAAAAGCATCCTTTGAAATTTAAGAACTTGTTTTGATTTCATCCATCACATTAATTTGTGGGCAAAAAAGAAAAAAAAAACCAAGGGAAAAGGACAAAAATACCTTCATTAGACAAAAATTATTTCGGAAAATATTTTTCTCTTTATGAAATTTTTTTAAACATTAAAAAAAACATTAAATTCAAGATATTTCTATTGAAATTATATTATTCTTAATTGGTTTTTTCAATATGTAAATGTAAATTAGAGGGTGTTTCTATGATTTTTTTTTTTCATTCACAAAAGGATGTTAGCGAAGAAATTGATTTTTTTTAATTCAAAGGATATATTTGTACTTTTTAAAAAATACAAGTATAAATTACAATATAATTAAAACTAAAAGGTAAAACTCTAGTGGTTCCAAACTTAGTCTACTGATAATTTTACATTTTACCCCACTAAAAGATATAGAGTTCGAATCCCTCTATAGCCAATTTCAAAAAAGAAAAAAGGGTAAAATTATGTAATTAGCTCTTTTTTTTATTTTTTATTAGCCTCCTCCTCCTCTTCTATCTTTTCATGGTACATTGGAGAAAATAGAAACGATGATGAGAAGAATATATTTCCTTATATTTTGGACCTCATACTAAACCAATATTTCATTGATTTAAATATTTACTGCATTTAAATGTACATTTTTAATAGGAAATTTGTGGTTTAAACTCCGTATTTTGTGACCTAGTGAAGTGCTAAATTACTATTAAATTAGGTGTATAGACATATTATAAAGTATGATCTATTAAATATAACTAATAAGGGGGGTTTTTTTTTTTGAAAGATAATAAAGGTTATTTAAGAAAAGAATATTTGAATTAGTTATGCATAACTTATTTAACTAATTGATATAAACAAGTATATATCACATCAATTTGACAGTCATGTTCTATAAATAATTTAGTTCTCATAACATTTACTCATATAGAAAAGATCAAACAAAATTTATGATATTATGACCAATCCCCTCCAATAAATAAAATGCACAAACAACTGAATAACTAGTCGGCTAGGCCACAATCAATCAAGCCATAGCAAGTAACTACTGCAATATTGGAATTACGAACGTTCACCTATCCAAAATTTATAGACATAGTTTAATGGTGACTCCACCATAAGATATATAGTTCGAATACCTTATTTTAATTTTTTTTAAAGTTAAATCTTAAAATTAATTTTACTAGTATAAGTCAGTCAAATTTTACAAAAAAAATATATATATATATATTGTTTAATAAAGTAATAGCCACATAAAATATTTATTTCTAGGCCTCATATTCCAACAAGAAATATCAGGCGTCGAAATCGAAATAAAGGCGGACTTAGAAAGAGTAAAACAAGATAGAAAAATGGATTTTCTAAGGTCTTATTTTGTACATAATTCATTATCTCTCACTTTTTTATTTTTCATTTTATTTATTTTTATTTTTATTTTTTAATTGCCAAAGGTAGTTGATAAGTTGATTAGAATTCCAAGTACCAAAAGCCAACCCACGTGCTACACCCCCCATATTCGTTATTTATGGCTGATAAAAGAGCAGCCCCGCCTCAACTTGAAGATATTGGGACCCATCCCCCAACTGTTCCCAACACCAACACCAACGCCTAACACTGTGAGGCTTCACTTAAAGGAATTGAATCTCGGATTTACATCTTTCATCTAATTTTAATATTTGAAATAATATTTAATCAAAAATATATTTATGTATTATTAAAAAAAAAATTAGATTTTAAAATATAAAAAATCAATTACAAAATATTTTAAATTTTTTAAAATAAAATATTATAAGATTATTAGTTAGTTATTATTTGAAATATCAAAAATTGGACAGAGTGTTTGAATTCTCCAATTTGTGTGGTCTACTTTATAACGTGTAATTGTCCACCTTGGAGTATTTTTAATGTGTCTAACATAACCACAGCCAATATGTAGGAACTTCCAAGCTTTTACATGAAACACGACGATGATATTTTTTCAGTTTTTATTTTCTTTGTTTATTATTTATTTTTCTTTTAATTTTCTTTGGGGTCTCGTCAGTCTTTATCCATTTTTTTTTTATCATTATTATTACTTTTAATTATTTTGGTGTGTCAGCGTGCGTATGTATGTAGGTGCAAATTGAGTGAGTCATTAAGAAAGGGAATCGCCTGAGCCCCTGTACTACGTCATTCCCTTCCAATTGGGGGGGTTTCAGCCTTTCAGTTCATGTGCCAAGCATTTGCCCACTTGATACTATCACATATAAAATCCGTTCATCATACTCAACCTACCTAGTTTTTTTTTTTTTTTTTATTTTTTTAAGAAAAACGAAAATAGTCTAATTTTATCATACTCCAAAGATGAGTTTATTTTCGCTCTTTATTTATATATCATTCCATGTATAATAATATTATGACATCTTTTTAATTATGTGATCTTTAATTGATGTGATATGATAATATAATCAAATAAATATATTTTAATTGATGTATCATATTAATATTAGAAGGGTATAAAAGAGAGAAAAACAAAAAGATATATTAATAGTAAAAAAATAATAATAAAAAAGGAGTATCTTTTAGCTAGTTAGGTTATTAGTCACACCGAGTCACCAAATACTAGCAACAAAAGGTTGGTGTTTGGAAATTAATAATAAAAACAAATATCGATTTAAGTTTTTTTTTTTTTTTTTTTTTTTTTTTTTTTTTTTTTTTGGGTGGGGCTCGGACTCAGAGAACGCAAAACGAGTAACAACAGACTTTTTTTTTCTTTTTTTATTTTTTTCTATTGTTTCCATTGTAAGTTACCTCTTGGTTCGATGTTCTGTGTTTCCGTTTTGCTTTATTGGCTCTAAATCCAATGTTGCCAAAAAGGTCATTGCTTATTTTTCATTGGCTTGGACTCGTAGTACCTGACTGACTAATGCACGTAAAGGAAACATGTATTTCTATTTTGCACGAAATTTCATAATAACTTTGGAAATTGGATGAGGCTGAAGGGGGAATTTTTCCTCTCTTTTTTATCACAAGTTGTCCATTAATATTTAAACCAAAAATCAGCTTCCATTTGATTTCGTCGGTTAAAAATAAAAAAATTAGAGTAGGAAAAAAAAACTGAGTTTTGTGATAAGGTATCAAGCACGCTACTGATAAAGTATAATTTTAAATATTCAATTTTCTTTAAATTGTATTAAATTATGATATTTTTTCTTTTACATTTTAAAATTGTGCCTTTGTTTGGTTTGACATTTTCAACTCAAATATTTCATCTCAGTTTTTATTTTTTTTAAAAAAATTGACAAAATTATAACTAAAGTTTTTTAAAAGTCAACCAACTCCAATTAAAAATTTCATCTCAAATCGGCAAATCAAACACAATCGTTAGACTTTCAATTCAATGCAATCTAGTTCACAAATATTAGATTCCGTGAATTTGACTTGTGGATTCAATCTGTAACCTCTAAAACAAACATACTAAAGCAGAATAATTTAATTAAAGAAAATTTATCACACCATAATCAAATTTTTAATTTTTTAATAATAAACCAAATTGTAGCATGAATATTTATAGCAACAAACAAACATCAATCATAAACTCAAAATTAAACGTTAATTGCTCATCAATATCATTTTATATGATATAAACATATACTTGTAGTTTATATTCCTGGATTTATGTAATTGAAAATCTTATTAATCTGCAATTCAATATGTAACATCCTTTACATTCATAGTAGGAAAATTTCAAATCTGTTATTTATTTATGAGTTTTCTAATACAACTCAAATTGAACAAATTGAATGGATTCGATAAAACCTTCGGTGCATATTATCTTGTGCTAAGAGAAATACTAAAAATAAAATCAGAAAAACTAAAGCCTCTACTTTCAAAAAACATTTTGATCCTCTTTATGTTGCTGAGAAACAAAGCGATTCACTAACGACTAAAAATGCTCGAATTGGGGGAAAATATCTGATCTTCCGTTAAAAGGTCACCGTTGGTTGGGAGAGTAATTGAGATATACTGAGATTTTTTTTTTTTTTTATTTTTTTTTGGGGGCAAGTTGAGAAGAAATGTTGGAATTTGTCGGTTCTTTAGAAATCCCACGTGATAGGCAGATATAGCGAACCCTTGGTGAGTGAGACCGACAGTACGTCCGCGTTTGGTCATTTTTTAACACCATTATGTGAACCGACGGTCCAAATTAACACATACATAAATGTACAATTAAATTCTTCATATATATATATATATGATAAAACTCGTGGAAAAAATGAAGATTTGTTTATATTTATGAAAATAAACAAAAAACTAAGGTCACCGTACAAGTAAGTGTATGGTGCGCCTAAAAAGTCTAGTGTCCTCTCTCCTTCCAAGTTACAAATAAGCAGTACAAATGTGAACGCCAAAAATGTGTGGTGGGCCCGATTTTCTAATCTGGGCTGGTTAGGGCATCAAAGATCCAAAGTGGGCCCATTTCCAGCCGAGTTTGATTTTGACCCACCACAGACTCGACCCTTGATTAGCTCTTCTTTCTAGTTTCTAGTTTCTAGTTCTCGGCTGTTATTTTTTGGTTTGTACAAGACGAAGAAAAAGACACGTGAGTTTTTAATTTGTTTGTTATGTTCTCTTTTGTTCCCGGCGTTACCGCTTTTATTGGTGGTGAATCGATTAATGGGACCCGGACCCACAGATGATTAGGCGTATATCTCGTGAATTACGTCAGCAATAATTTTTATGTTGTTAATTTTCTATACCAATTAAAGTGACAAGTGAGATGTACTTTTCAATTCATATATATTAAAGTTGTATTGTTTGAAAAAAAATATTCTTTTCAAAAAAAAAATAATAAAATTAAAGCCATATTTTACTATTATTATAGTTGGTAACAAAAGTTTGGTGGATCACTGAACCAAAATCCTTTGTATTTCCCTTAAAAAAAAAAAAAAAAAAAATGGTTTAAGAGCCAGATACTCAGAACTATTATATATCTATTTCTTTTTCGGTTAATTTAAAACGTTGAAAGTTCAGTGCAAACCTAAGAGTGAGAACCACAAAAAGATGGTGGAATTAGTAGGGACTCGTTCTTTGTCTCTTTAGCAATCGAATATAATATCCCTTACACCGTGTGTTTGGTATTGTGGCTTTTTTTTTTTTTTTTTTTTATATTTCTTTCTTTTTTTGGATATATACTAAGAAACTGTTTATATTAGTCCAAGTTCAGATTACCCTATGGTTCTTGTGTGAAATTTCCAGGAAATTCAAAATAGTCATGAACAGCTTTGTTTGGTTGTGAGATGCAACCAATTTTTGCCCGACACATGCAAAAAGGAGGAGAAATGCAAGGATCATATAGCATCTCGTGGGGGCGTCTAAGGATTTGATTTGATTTAGCATTATAATTTGGAATGATGGGTGAATGAATCTATTGTGGAGATTTCCTTCTTTAGAGGGAAGTTTGATTCATCTAATCTGTCTTTTAGGGGGGACCCACAGTTAATCTCCAGCCGCAATTAGTGATGCTATTGACGTGGACTAATCTAGCTAAACGTTATTTTATCACTTCTACTACATTTGGTGTTTCATTTTAAACTCAAATTTTTCATCTCAATTTTTATCTTTTTTTAAAAAATCAACAAAAAATTATAATTAGTTTTTAAAAAGTCAATCAATTCTAACTTAAAAATTTCATCTTCAATTAATTTACCAAACGGAGGCTTCAAATGCTAATTAAAAGAAGCATAATAGGTTGTAACATGTATAGTTTAATCTCAACTTGGCCTGAACTTTTGTTTAGTTTTTGTGTGTGTGTGTGTTTTTTTTTTTTTTAATATCCAATAATTTTGATTAAATTTTCATAAAAACCCTCCTAAAAAGAAACAAATTTATTATCATAACCCCTAATTACTCATTTTATAATTATTTCTCCTCCTGTTAAAATGTTCTGCCTTCGTCATTGTCTGAATTCACCGTAAGATTTTTAAGTTCGAATTACTTCCCAATCAAATTTTGATTTAAAAGAAAAAAAGCAATAGCTAGATTTATCATAGCAAAAAATATTTGGATTTACTTAGGTAAATATGGAATTTAATAATTATTTTAGTTACTAAATATAAGATTTATTTAATGGGTATACTTGAGTTTGTGAAATTACTAGTTTTTGGGTATAAAATTCGACCATTTTCAAACTTTTCTTAAAACTCCGTCATTTTTCCCAAACCATCCAAATTTTTGTCACTTACCCTTTTAACCCTAACTACAAGATGTTTTATCAATTGTTTGCTAATTTGCCCCCTTAGATTTTTTTTTTTTAAGTTTCAATTATGTCCCAAGATTTAACTTTTAAATATACATTATTTCAAAATTAAAACTCTAAATAAATCAAAAGTCACCTATGTTATGATATAAATTCATAATTTCTTTAATCTATTAAAAATCATAAATTTTTAGACTTTCTAAAATCGGTTAAATTAGGTTATCAATTTATGTAACAATTTTTTAGTGCAAAATTTACTTTAATCCATATCTCTTGAAAGAAAACATATTTTTTTTGGCACCGCATTGTACTACCGTTTAACACAATATTACTGCCACGTTTATATCATCCAAGTGGTAATCCAAGATCAAAATACAGGGGATTTTGTTACTCGGTATGAAAGAGTACCTACTTTGTACTCTTATCTTTTAAGGCCAACCTATTAAGTAAAGTGGTTTAATATCTTTATATGTCTGTTATTGTTGTTATGTATTTTCAATATGAAACTTGGGTTTCTTTTTACCCTTAACACGCCCCCGCAAGATGGTGCTTTCTTTGGAGTCACCAATCTTGTATTGGATAGATCGAATCGCTCGTTTGAGTTTGTTGGGCTCTGATACCATGTGAAGTTTAAAGAGAAGAAAATGAATTTGAGACTGTTAAGGAATTTGACTTCCATCTTAAAAGGTCAACCTATTAGGTGGAATGACTCAATATCCTTATATGTCTGTTATTGTTGTTATGTATTTTCAATATGAAACTTGGGTTTCTTTTTACCCTTAACACGCCCCCGCAAGATGGTGCTCTCTTTGGAGTCACCAATCTTGTATTAGATGGATCGAACTGCTCGTTTGAGCTTGTTGGGCTTTGATAACATGTAAAGTTTAGAGAGAATATGAAGGAATTTGAGATTGTTAAGGAATTAGACTTCCATTTTAAAAAATCAATCTATTAAGTAGAGTGACCTAATATCCTTATATGTCTGTTGTTCTTTTGTATTTTTAATATGAGACTTGGGTTTCTTTCAACCCTTAACACTAAGAGAGTCAGCACTTTTCTTTAAAAAAAAAAAAAAAAAATTTACACACTAATTAGAAGCTTTCACCTAATTGGAGAAACAAACAATGAAGTTTGAACATATAAGCAAAGTGGTATGGTTTGACCTTATTCTTGCTCATTCTTTTCTAAGAAAAAAAAAAAAAATATATATATATATATATATATATATCCATTTCACAAATATATCTAACTTTGATCAAATGACTTTGACTGTGGTCAAGCAGCCTTTTGGATGCAACAACTTTTGTTGATATTTATCTAGTGCCGTTTTGCACGTGGGTGATTAGAAGTTCCGTTCTCCCACGTAGTCTGTAGATTCATGCATTTACATATGATAAGCTTGTACAATAAGTCCTTCTATTTTACATTATAATTAAAAAAATAGTTTTTAATCATCGACAAATTAATATAACAATTAAAATATTAATTTTGATTAATAATAATAAAAAAGTTCTATCATAAAACTCTCTGTTTTAATTTGAGAAATTAAATAGCATACCACAAAACTCCAATAAATTTGGATATGTACTACATCAGTATATCTTATTTAGTATTAAGATTTGTGCCTAGTTGACTATTTTCTCTACTTGACCAGCCACTAAAGTAAACCATTTACCCTAATTTTAGTCTTGTTGATTGGGAGATTGATCGGGTAGATAATTGTTTTTCATCTGATATATTACACTACGATGACCGGAGTCGGAGAGATGACCAATAATCTATGTGAAAAAGAAAAAAAAATTAAATAGTCTCGATGATAATCTATTAAATTACTTTTCGACCGCGGAAGTTGGAGATGGCTTGCCATTTTTGTTTAGAACGCAAATTTGTCCAGAGATAATCTATAAGATTATTTTCAGAATAGTGAATCATTAACCCCCAGTGGTCACTATTGATTTGGGAAATATCTAATAGACTGCTAGCGATATTTAAGTAGATTAGATAATTTTGACAAAATATATATTGTTGGTGTTATATTGGTAATATTCGAACGGTCCATTGAGACACCACAAATCCAAAGGACCAATTGCGGTCACACAAATCTGCAGGGAAAGGTTTTTTTTTAGTTTTGTAGAAAGTATTCAATTTATTGTACTTGGGCTTTAAGAACTTGATCCAATAAGTATATTGGGCTTGCAGGAACTGATACATGAACTACATGTATAGGAAATTTGTTTATTTGTGTGTGTATTAACTCTCTTATTACTTACTTGAATTTTTTACTTTTCATATTTTACCTATTCAGAAGTAAAAAAAAAACTGAAACTATTAACGAGATAATAATCTAGAGATGTATATTTTTTTAATAAGAAATCGTAAAAATCATCATTCATAAAGAGTTCAGCTATCCTACTCGTTCTGGGTCCTGACCAACTAGCATGACCTCGGCAGATATGTGGGCCTCGGTTTACTGTGCCCACCCTTGAGGCCGGCCGTAGCTTTCCTGACTTCCGACTTGTTGACCTGACAAGCGAGCCCTAACATGTCTACTCGATCCCATTTTTAATGTAAACCTCAATTTGACTAGCGAGCACGACTAACATATTTTAACCAAAAAAAAAAAATTTCAAAACATTCAAAAAAAATGATCACGACCTAACATATATTTTTTTTATCAAAATTTTTTTTTGACATGCCATTAGATTTTTGTTGACACAATTTAAAAAATTATGATAACAATTTAGGGAAAAAAAAAAAAAACAATATCACTAATCGTGTTTTAAATTTTTTTTTAACATTTAAACAAAGGCTTTGAGCCATGAACTAATTGATTAAACAAAAATGAATTTTTAATAAAGTTTCATATATATATATATATATATATATATGTTTTTAACAAATGCCTCATTAGCCTCAATTTGGCGTGGAGCAGGTCACTGTCATTTTCTAGTTTGTTGACGTATTAACGGTTGTCGTGATCTCTCCTTATGAATCATAGATGGTTGTTTACATTTTATTTTAGGGTTTTTAGAGAGATGACATGATATAGTTATTAGTCTCGAAATACAATAAAAGATTAAAAACTGCACCCTTATATTTACCCTTATATTGTTCTAATTATCTTTGTATTTTATAATTTTGTTTATATTTTAGTTGTACCATCAAAATCACAATGAAATTAGATAGCCCTGCCATTTTGGGTTTATACATGTCATATGTCCGCATGCAGGGACGAAGTTAGAAATATATTCCAGCGTACATCAATTTTTTTTCAAGATAAAATAAATTTTAATAAGGACTACGTGATAATTTTTAATTTTAGTAGATTTATATGATAATTTTTAATTTTAATAAGGTAAAACAGTAATATTATAAACATATAATTAACTTTAATATGAATTATTTGAGAATATTTTAATTTTAGTACTGGGCCAAATTATAAAAGTTATAAAATTTTATAGTAGATTTAAATGAACAAAAATTTCAACGGGGGCTGTAGGCCCCACTCGCCCTTGTATGCGTATGATTGTATAAAGCTAACTTGTAATAATGAAGGTATGTCTGTCATTACACAATTAAAAAAAAAAATATGACATCATTATACAATGCTATATTTGTGCTCACATCCATTAGAATTTGGATAGTTTTTTACACATAACTTGCACATGATAGTTCAAAAAGGACATTTTTGGTCTTTTTTATTTTATTTCAATACATATTTATTTGAAAACTCGAATCTAATTCAATTATAATTAACTCAAACTTGAACTCAAACTTTTAAAGAAATTTGTATTGAGATTAAGTAAAAATGAGCTAGTAATATCTTTTTGGATTATCACTTGTAAAAGACCGTCTAAATTATAACAAATGTGAGCAAAAAAGACAGACGATACTAAAAATTATAAGTTTATTGATTGTCCACAAAAACAATTTATGGACTAAATTATCAAATTTGAGAAGTTCAAGAGGCCATAGTATAAAATAACCTTTTGTTTTGAGGAACAGAGGAAGTTCTAATTTTGTTCAGTGTCCCCGTTTTTCAAAGTTGTTGATTTGTCGTAGTTTTTACAGGTAACGTCGATTCTTAGTTTTGTATCGTTTTTAATTTTGCTGTCGTTTTCGCAGGTGGTAGGTTCTTTATTCCGTCTGTTGTCGGTTTTCAAAGTTTTTTTTTTTTTTTTAACCCAATTACGGTGCACGCTCAAAAATCTTCTGGTAATGCAGTTTTTATAGCACTAAAAAGGCAAGGTTTTTCCAAAACTTGGATAATGACTTCGAAATCCCAAAAACACGAATTGATAAATAAAGATGTTCACAAGATGATCGAATTATATATCTGTAATGAAAGCAATTTATTAAGAGAGCAACCCTTTGATACAACATTCATCACCATCAGCGGCCGTGAACTACCGAACGCACGGTCTGGATAAAATTTCAATTAAGTTGTTGGATGGTAGTTGGGACAGTTAAGATAACATAATAAAATCCCTTTCTACTACTCCCAGTGAGCATAACAAATATATAAGTCTTCATCAATATTTTGAACCGATTTCTCATTTATATTATTTTTCAGATTTTATCAGGAATGCTCCTCGTATACGTACTTGCAAAAAGTTGAAAATGTGTCCAAAACAACAACAAATTTTACATCTTTTGATCCATAGAAACAACCCCACGATATCATGTATCTATCTTTAGTGAAGTTCTAACGAAAATTTAATATATAACAGCACATGTTTATGAATTTTGATATCGCAGCGTTAAAATTCATTTCTAATTGAACTGAATTTTTTTATTCTAAATTTTATCTTTTTTAAAAAAATTAATAAAATTAATAATTAATTTTTCAAAAATCAACCTCCTCCATCTTAAAATTTTCATCAAAATAAATTTTATCGACTTAAAAAATTTCATCAAAATAAAAATTTCATCAACAACCACCAACTTAGAAATTTCATCTAAAACCGCGATCCGCAAGCGCAATAATTACATCAAAATATATATACATATATGTAGAACCGACGGCTTCAGATACAGATCAATCAGTTTAAAAACAGAACCCTAGAAAAGGTTTAACCGTAGAATTCTTCCATTAAAAAATCTATAAACACAGTCTAATAGGACATAGCAATGATACCAACAAATAATATTACACCGTACGTCCAGTACCACAGCAACAAAATGGTGCCTCCCGGTAACTTCATACTACTACTACTACTTCTCATTTCTCATCCGAACATAGAAAACCAACACAACACAAACCCGGGTATATATATATATATATATATAGTAAAAAAAAAAAAAAAAAAGAGAAAGAAAGAAAAGACAAACGACAAGAATTCAGCGACGGCAGAAAGTGATTCTGGAGCAACCTCTGTTGTAAGGGTGAACAGGGCCTCTGGCCTTGAAGCAGTTGTGGGTGTAGTAAGATCTGCCGGAGCGAGGCGGGCACGGGATTCTGTTCGCCGACAGCGCTCCGTACGATATGTAGTACCTCGTCGTACCTCTCCAGAACAGAGATCTCCGGTCCACGAACCCCCCGTCGATATCGTCGTCCTCGTCGCCTGCCATCTCGTCGTACATTGATATTGTCGTCGCCGGCCACTCGAAGGCGTCGCTCATCAGCTTCAGGCTCGGGTCGTCGAGCTGAGCTTGAGCCAGAGAGCCGAAGCCGACGAAGAGTAGGAAGAAACAGAGTATGATCAGAAGCTTCGGAGACGCCATTGGAGAAACCTCTAGAGAGAGAGAGAGAGTTAGAGAGAGAAACAAGGAGTAATGGGCAGTAAGTGTTCTATGAGGCTTTGGTTGTAAATCTATGGCAGATTTTGGGGAAGAGAGAGAAAGAGGAGAGAGAAAGGGAAGACAGTGGACAGTGATCACATGGAGGAAAGGGAAGATAGGGATACAGCTGGGAGTTCATCAATGCATGAATTGACGCGTGCCTCGATTCTCGCGTCACCGTTCTTTGAGAAAATAATCTGCTGCATCGAGGTGTAGGAAATTTCTATGTGATAGTTTTCAGATTGTTTCGTGTTGGGTTCTGATGATTGGGCTCAGAGAAAATGTACACGTGGGTATACAGGTCGGATTTGGAGAAGATCTTACGGTGGTTCGTGTGTACGGAATTATGGCAAGGTGTCGGGGGTTTAGCAAATACGACATGGTTCATAATTGGGTTTTATAAAACACGGCAGGGCGGTTTATGTCGTGACCTTTTTTCTTTAACTTGTTTAATTATTTATTTAGTATGCGTTTTGATAAAACGGTTTGAATTGAAATTTTTAAATCTGAATTGGTTGATTTTTTAAAAATTAATCATAATTTTTATTTATTTAAAAAAAAAAATTAAGATGAAAAATTTGAGTTTGAGATGTAATGTCAAACGTAAACTTAACAATGGACATGAAAAAAAAAAAAAAAAAAGATCCCAACTTTCCCTAGATTTTAACTTTTTAGGTGGGGCTCTAATTTTTTAATTAGATGAAGCAAAGGTGGTTTGAATTTGAAGTTGAACACGAAAAAGATAAAAGAGCGAGTACTTTTTCCTTAACAAACTATTAATGTCGTTTTGAATATTTTTGAATACTTGAAGTTCAGAACTTTGTTTATCTACTAAAGTTGAATAGCGTTAATAATATTTAAACAAAAAATATGTACAACCAAATATATTAATCAATACTATAGTTTTCATATCTTATTATAAAATCTCAAGATAACAAAAAATAATAATAATAATAAAATTCATGAATTTGCTTACTTTACAAGCCTGTCCTTTCTTTCTATTTGCTTTTGTTGTTTATTTTATTGGGAACTTTAGAAAAATGTTGCAAATTGAAGCATTTGATTGATTTTTGTTATAGGAAAAAACTGTTCATTGAGTTTTCTAAAACGCGGCTGGGCAGTTTATGTCGTGAACTTTTTGATTTCAAGTACTTTTTAGTTGGGACTCTACTTTTTTAATCAGATGAAGCAAAAGTGGTTTGAACTTTGAAGTTGAAGTTGAACATTAAAAGAGTGAGAGAGAGATATAAAAAGAGTGAGCACTTTTTCATTAACTAATTATTATTGTCGTTTTGAATATTTAAGTTCACAAAAAAATGTCGATTTTGGATAGAGGTATTGAGATTTTCATTTATGAATAATATCGATGGATATTTCAGAAAAAATAAACACTTAAAGAAAAATTATAATTTTTTCTGAAATTTTTACAAAATATTAAAATTATCAATATTTCTTATTATGAACTAATTTAGTACAGTTTCTCATTGAATATGGGATTTGTTTCACATAACGTGATACAAAAACACTATAATAATATATTGATCATAATTTCAATTTGATATTATGAACTCATTACAAGAAAAATACAATAATATAATTTGGTACACAAAAATTTAGACCAAACATAAAAGAGTATATACAAACTTCAAGTATCTTTAATATCAAAAAGAGTTTTTAACAAATTGAAAAGCATTAAATAGATTCTGATGTCGAACATTTACAAAGTAAAAAATAATTTAAAGTATAAATGATAATCTTAAAAATAGTGACTTTTGTTATGGGTTGAACAACCAAAAAACAAAATGTGCTACAAACTTTTAAATTTTGCACAAAAAAAAATTTAATAATAATAATAATAATAATTTCCCAAGATTTTTTTGATATTATGTGGCCATATCCAAAATATCTTGGATAGTCACAATTATATATATTTTTGGACATTGTGAATTTGACAAGCACTTTTGTATGAATATCCTTTCACTCGTTATCCACATCAAGACTTCAAAATACAAATAATATTATGAACCCTCCCACCACTTTAATTCCCCCGTTATCCATGTTAAGAATTTAAAATATGAATAATGTCATAAAAATATCGACAGTTCCGTATATATTCTCATCTATATTAATGACTTTGCTTATTTACTTAATAAAAAAAAACTGTTTACATTTCTAATAGTTGAATTATATTAAAATTGTATTAAAATATCCAATAGTTTTATATATGTTTAATCGCTAAAGTAGTTTTCATAATAGATAATAGAAATAGAAAGTAAAAAACGTTCATGAATTTACTTACTTTACAAGCCTGTCCTTTCTTTGTATTTGCTTTTGTTGTTAATTTTATTTAATTATCTTGCTATAGTCAGAGAAAAAATCATCTTTATTAGTCTACCTTATTATTTAGTCGGAAGAAGCAAAGTTCAGCTTTTTGGCCTTATTTTGACTGTTCATCCATTTTTTAATGGACCGTCCAGTATTTTTTTTAAGGGTGAGTATGTTTTAGGGTCTTTATCGGTAAAGTTCTTTTTTAGGTCGTTGAGATTTAATCGAACGGTTAAAACGTGGTTGGTGTACCATACTTATCATGTACCTTATCTCACGTTATCCTTCCCACCTAAAGTCTTATCCGTCGCCGGCGACCCACCTCCGGCCCACCACCACCAGCCTCAGCCCTGGCCGGCCGATGCCGGCGACCCCCCATTCTTTTTCTCTTCCCCTTTCTCTCTCTTCTCCTCTCTCCGACGGCAACCCACCACCGGCCTGCCGGCCGCGGGTGACCCCCTCTCTCTCTCTTCTCCTCTCTCCCGCGGCCCTCCCCCGCCAGATCCCAGCCCGCCCCCTGGCACCCCCCCCCCCCCCGACGACCCCTCAGCCCTCTTTTCTCTTCCCCATTCTCTCTCTTTTCCTCCATTCTCTCTCTCTCTTCCCGACCCTCGGCCCCCCCACCCTCAGCCGCCCGGCCCCCCCCATCCCACCCCCACCCGCGACTCCCCCACCCTAACCCCGACGTGAGAAGAGAGAGAGAGAAGGAGAGGGGGAGCCGCGGGTGGGGGTGGGATGGGGGGCACCGGGCTGCTGGGGGTAGGGGGCCGAGGGCCGGGAAGAGAGAGAGAGAAGAGAGGAAAAGAGAGAGAAAGGGGAAGAGATAGAGGGGGCCAGGGGTCGTCGGGGGGGGGGGGGTGTCGAGGGGGTCTGCCGGGGGGGTGGGGGGAGGGCCGCGGGAGAGAGGAGAAGAGAGAGAGAGAGGGGGGTCGCCGGCGGCCGGCCGGCAGGGGCTGGGACTGGTGGTGGGGCGGCCGGCGGGGGAGGGCCGCAGGTGAGAGGAGATGAAAGAGAAAGGGGGTCACCGGCGCCCGCCGGCCGGCCGGGGCTGGGGCCGGTAGTGGAGGGCCGAAGGTGGGTCACCGGCGTCCATGGTCGGCGGCGAGAAGGTCGCCGGCGATGAAGAAGACTTTGGGTGGGAAAGGTAACGTGAGGTAAGGTGCATGATAAGTATGGTACACCAATCACGTTTCAACCGTTCGATTAAATCTCAACGGTCTAAAAAATGACTTTACAGGTAGAGACTCTAAAAGGGTCTCTACCACAGACTCACCCTTTTTTTAATTGCTTTTTTATGTTTTTCGTGTTTTTGTTTTTTGTTTGTTTTTTTCCTAAATATTGGTCGTTTTTCTTCCCCCCCCCCCCCCCCCCCCCCCCTTTTTTTTTTTGTGGTTTGGTTGATGTCGTTTTTTCTTGTTTTACCAAGTTACCTTGTACTTCATTTGTTGTTTTAGAAGCATTCTAAGTATAGGGGATTTTCTTTTCCCTATCCACGGTAAAGAAACTGAGATAAAGAGTGTAGTTTTCTCTTAAATTTACAGATTTTGAGTAGTTCAGCCATTGCAAAATAAAGGAGTATATCTCTTTCTCTTTCCACTTCTATCATTCAAGAACACCACTTCACTTAACTATTTTGAATCTCAGCCTGTTTTTTCCTCACTAACCCATTACGTTATGACCACTAAACAGACCTGGTTGACACCATAATAAATGGATATTGGTATGTTGATCAGTCTAATTGAGATAACTCAATCGACAAAAGAAATTTTACAATTTTTTCTAGTTTTTTTTTCAAGGAATGTTGTTTATTTATTATTATTATTTTTTTGCTGGAAAATTTATTTATTAGTATTTGAATAAGATGTTTTTAATTGATTAAAATCTTGAGTTCGAATCTCAAGTTATAGCATATATTTTTTTTTCTTTTTTTACTTTGAGCTAAATTTTCTTTGTTTGTTTGTTTTTTTTTTTTTTTTTCAAGAACAATATGAATTATGAGGTTATTTATTAATAGACTCATATTTCTCACTAATTTTTTCTTATCGAAGAAATTAAAATTGAATCAAAATACACAAAGAAAACCCATAGCACGCCTGGTGGGACTCGTACCCACAATCGTCTGTTTGAAGTCAGATGCCTTATCCATTAGGCCATAGGCGCTTCATGTTTCAAAATGTTGTAATTTTTCGAACCTAAAAAGAAAGCATCCATAGAATAAACGCCATAATGGTCAGCCCAAAGAGACGCCTAGTCTAGGGCTAGGATGAAATGAAACCCAGCTGCATCGCATTGATATATACATATATATATATATATATGATCTATATAGGCTACGATGAGGCCCACTCTCAAACGGCCTACGATATCTCGTGCTTGAACTTGATAATCCCATCCATTGATTTTTCATTTCTATAGTCACCGGTCAACCCTCCTCCTCCACAACGTAAATTTTAACGAGGGGTTAATAATAACATATTCTTATAGTTTATTTAGTGTTTTAGTTAATTTTTTATTAAACTGTATTTTTTAATTAAATTTTTATTTTTTTTAAGTTAATAAAAATTATAATTAATTTTTAAAAAATAAATAAACTTCAATTTAAAATTTTGATTCTAATGGATGATCTAAACGGAGGCTTAATTTTTAGAAGAACAAAATGAAGTTTGTTTTTTTTATTTTTTATTTATTTTTATTTTTTTAAAGAGGTTATTTGTAACTGTGAGTCAATTGCATATTTAAAAAGATAAATAAGAGAAAGTTGTGATGGGCTTTAAATCCCTTTTTGGGCCTTTGTGCCTATACGTTGGGATAATGGAGTGTGGATTGATTTTTATCACAACTGAAAAGAAAAGTTAAACAAAAATACCACATCGATGATGTCATTAATTAATTTAAGATTTAATTTAAGTTTAATTTTTAATTAAATTATAATTTTTTAACTTGATTTTTATTTTTATTTTTACAAAATTTTAATAAAAATTATAATTATTTTTTTAAAAAATCAATAAATTTCAACTTAAATAATTTAACTCCAATCCACGAACCGTACCATCCGATCGGAGCCGGTTCCATATCGGAAGCCTGGGACCACGCCCCATGTTCCATTCTCGCGATCGCACTCTGCCAGCTCCATTCTCTGCCGCGTCGCGTGCTTCGATCTCCAGCGTGACTCTCTCTCTCCCCACCCCAACGATCACCGAGCCAGATCCGGAGTTCGTCCATCTGCTTCTCTCCTCGCCGGAGATCGCTTGCGCTTCGCCCACAAATCATGGCGGTCACCAGTTGCCTCGTCCTCGGAGGCTCGATTTTGGCGAGATCTGGTGGGATTCGGCAAAGAGATCGCGATTCTGATGAGGCTGGTTCCGCCGGAGATTTTGCCAACTTTATGCTCCGACTGTTCCGTCCGGTCATCTCCTCCGCTCGCGCGATTGCGGTTGCATGGATGGGCTGTTTCGATTACTTTTTGCGGTGTTTTTTGGTTTTTGGTTTTTAGTTTTTTTGAATTTTTTCTATTGTATAATTGTAAATATTTTTTCCCTTCATTTCTTATGCACGTTCTTTGGTATTTGATGGTTCAGTGATTAAATCTAGTGATTGTTTAATAATTCTGGTGATGGAATCCCAAAAATTTGGTGAAATCAGACGTTTTTGTTAGGTAATCAGTTGGTTATTAGTTGATAATCACTTGGTTACCAACTGATAACCGTCAGTGGCCAGTAACCAATTCCTAGTGATCAGTAATCAATTAGTTACTAAATAATAATCTATTGATAACTCGTCAGTGGTGCTGATTATTGATTAAAAACTCACTAATGGTCGATAATCAACTGCTAATTCAGATGGTCACATCATTGATATTAATTAATAATTATAATTTATATTTTTAAATAAATATTTAAGATGTTCGTTTATGACATTTCTGGCATTTATCAAAAGTTCCCCTCTACGTCTCTACCACTTACCTCGTCAAAATGTAATCTCGCTGCAACAAAGAATAAAGAATATATCTTTGTCATTATTTTTTTTAAATTTGGCTCGAACATAATTATGATAAAAATAAAAAAAAAATATCAATTAGCAATTATATAATTAGAAAGTTTTGTTTTGTAATAATTAGATCTAAGAAAGTCAAGTTTAATTTTGATTTAATTATTCGAAATAAAAATAAGCCATTTTCTTAATTTTACTTTCTATCTTTACGTTAATTTTCAGATAATTTTTAAAAATGAAATAAAAGTGTTTACCAATCTTAAAAGCCCAATGATAGTTGAAATAAGAGTAGTTGTAACATATTGGGACACTTTAGCTTATAATATATATAATCCCCATCATATGTAAGAGAGGATAATTTTAACGGATAAAGTTAGAGTATATGCTCTTTTTATTTTTATTACTCTCGGTCTTTTGTGTCAATCAACGAGTGATTGAAGCTACTTCTAGTATTTTGAGTGAATCAATAGATCTTATTAAAGATTTATCAGTTATTTTATTTTTTCAGATGTTTGTACTCATAAGCTTTTAGTCAAAACAAATATTTTCCAAGAAAAACTCTTCTCAATAAATTTGAGGCTTGTATCAAGCTTTAGGAAGACAATTTGATATCTTCATAATAATAAATTTTGATATTACAAGTTCCAAACACTTGCCGAAAAAGTTTTTATTTGTCTTCTTGATCTATAGACTAAGAACAAAAGCAAAGTTTTATCAAACGTGTGTAAAGACTCAGCCGATTTGCATCATAATTACCAACATTTCTACGTATAACCAACTACGAAATTAGTTGAGATTTGATATGATTGTCAAATATTGATTGAAATTATTCTTTACGATTCTTTCCAATTATAGGTTGATTGATTGTAATATAGGAGATGTAGATTTATTTGTGTGTGATTTTTTGTATTAGGAAATAGGGTTTATTGATTATAGAAGATTTGATATCTTCGAATAACTTACCCGTTTTTTTGTACTTGGAAACTTGTATTTATATAAGAGCCTATTCTTAGTGTCCTTATTAGTATATTTTCTCTCTATTTCTAGTCCGTGGATGAAACCACGTTAATTATTGGTCTCTCCTTCTTCTATATTTTATTTTCTTAATATTTATTGATTTTTATTTTTCAAGATGGTATCAGAACCAACACAACTAAATCCCTTATAGACTCTTGTGTATCCTTACCCATCATGTAGGAGGTGTCATCATCATATCAATTGTCGAATCCGCTGATGAACTATCATTGATGTTGACGTTATTGAAAACGGATACCTTGGAGTAAATAGGTACTATTATCTTAGTGCACATGTGCGTGCAATTGTGAGCGTGTAAAGAAGTTTAAAGAGAGAGAGAGAAAAAAAAATATATGTTGAAAAAATTGAGATAAAAAATTAGTGGAAAAGAAAAAACAAAAATTAATAGTATTTGTTTTGTTTTTTGGCATACAACCATGAAAAAGAAAAAAAGAAAGGAAAAAAAAGATCTAATTTGAAAATTGAAAAAAAAAAAAAAATTGATCCTTGTTTGCTCCCATTAATACTTGCGATTATTGTTCTCAAAGTTTTTTTATTTTTTATTTTTTGACAGTTTGTGTATTGTAATCCGATAATTATTTCCAGATTTAGAAGATTGACATCGACTTAAGAAGGTGTGTCGGAATCCGATGATTATTTCCAGATTTAGAAGAATTGCACCAACTTAAGTGGGTGTGTTAAAATCTGATGATTATTTCAGAAGTGTGAGAATTGCACCAACTTAAGTGGGTGTGTTAAAATCTGATGATTATTTCAGAAGTGTGAGAATTGTGAGAATTGTGAGGGGGAGTGTTGAGATTTGATATGATTGTCAAATATTGATTGAAATTATTCTTTATGATTCTTTCCAATTTATAGGTTGATTGAATGTAATATATGAGATTTAGTTTTATTTGTGTTAATCTTTTGTATTAGCAAATAGGGTTTCTTGATTATAAAAGATTTGATATCTTGGGTAACTTACCCCTTTTTTATACTTGTAAACTTATATTTATATGATAGCCTATTCTTAGTGTTCCTTATTAGGGAATTTTATCTCTATTCCTAGTCCGTGAATGAAACCATATTAATCATTTGTCTCTCCTTCTATATTTTATTTTCTAATTATTTATTGATTTTTTATTTTTCAAGAGAAATTTGAATAAGCCACGCAGGTTCTGGTTTTTCTGAAAGTTGGATTATAGCTCTACTTGGAATAAAAAATTAATAAGGTTTATGTACATTAATTTCCTCTACTCAATACTAAACAGTTGTTTGTGTTTCCTTTCTTCTTATTAACTAATTACATTAATTGTGATTTTTCGACTACACGTGGTTGCACAGAACTGAAATTATAATTAGCTATTAAGTTCGTCCGGATTGTTATACTGTTTTTTTCTATCGGAGAAAGGGGAATATATATAGATATGTATGTATATATTTATTGTTTATACATTTATACACACACATAGATATAAACTATTTAACTTGTAGCTAGGTACGTAAATGTGCCATCTTAATTTGTGCAAACTGAGTCTCATTCGATTTAATGATATCACGTAATTAGTTTCAGAATTAAAGTGCTCTTCCTGATCTAGACATTTTTGTAACTTTTACTGGAAATTAACTACGATATACACACACACACACCCTTGGATTCGTTTCTGGAACAGGACAATGTTTTGTCTCATATAATGTACTTTAATTCCTGGCTGTTACTGGCCTTCAAATTGTATGCATGCAATTGCAAGCGTCATATATATATATATATATATATATATATGTACATGGATTCCATTAAAGATGATCAAGAATACTGCAAACTGGTTCATATAGACTCGGTCATAACTGCAGATTACCATGATTGGCCCAATATTGTTGTTGGTGTGTTATTATTATTATTATCATTAAGAATAACCCCTCTGTTCAAATAATGGCACCGGGCATATATTTAAGCACAACTCACAATATATGTATACATAAAACTAAAAAGAATAATAAATAAAAAATCTCCGCAAATTTTAAGTGTAGACGTGGGATTATCATTAAAAGTTATAGGTCAATATTAACTCTCTCATTTTTTGCTTAGGTTGATATAGAGAATAGCCACTTAATTATTCTTGTTATTATTACTTTTTTTTTTTTTTTTGGTTGCTAAAACAATATAACAATCTATCAAATGAACATGTCACAAATTAGAGTTCAAAGTCCAATCTCAATGGATAGATTGAGCATCAAAGGTGCACTCTCACCAACCTAGAATTTATTATTTAAAAATTATTTATATCCAATCTCTCTTTCAAAGTAGCTCTTTCAAGTGAAACGGATAATAATCGTATCTGATTTGAGAATATGAAAAGCCCTTAAACAAGACTTTTCTCAACTATTATACCACTATCTCGGTAAATTTTGGTGAACTTATAAACCGAGAATGCCTTAGACAACTGCTTACATATACATGTATTTATGTTTAGAAACTCATATATATGTATATATATAGGCATAGAGCACATACATACATGCTCATACACGACATCAGATGTGCTGCTTTCAGAAAAGCATGCAAAGAAGCTCGCTTTTTTCTGCAGTTGAAATTTGAAGGGTCTTTGTGCAGTGATATATAATTATATATATATATATATATATATATAAGAACTTGTACTGTCAACGAATTCCATCCCCAAAAGTCTTTTCCACAAATGGGAATGAAAAAAAGGGGCCTTGAGCAATAATGGTAGCGTGAGAAGTTAGCAAAAGAAAGACCAGACAATATGAAAGAATGGAATTCTACAGTGACTATTTGTCTATGTGATTTCTGTGCAAAGTAAAAAAACTTTTCTTTTACCTTTTTATAAATGCTAGTAACTAGTAAACAATATATGTGTATATAGACAGTGATATATATGGGACCACTTTCTGAAGATTATATAGTTGTCTGCTTGAGAGTTTCTTTCTTATTCATATGCCATTAATTAATTCAATTTAT
The DNA here is from genome assembly GCA_009761775.1 of Ficus carica. Lineage (NCBI taxonomy): Eukaryota > Viridiplantae > Streptophyta > Magnoliopsida > Rosales > Moraceae > Ficus > Ficus carica. Next base: position 23,270,007 of record CM019743.1, read on the forward strand.
ATATCTTTGCTGTGCTTTAAATATGTACTACGTCTTTACATTTATATATATATATGTGTGTGTGTGTATACGTAAATATATATTGAGTCCTTAACCAGGACGAGTTGGTCTTTGATAGTCCTTAATTTACTAGCAGAGAAATTAAACCTTTCTCTTAAATTTCTTCGCAAAAGTTAATAGGGGAAAGCAAAAAAAATAAAAAATTTGAAAATTGGTGCTGATCAATCGTCCATGTGCACTTCAAATGTACTTGTCGCTGATTAGATAATATAATATATATGTTATGATTTTGGAGTATTCTATTATGGTACAGAGGATTCCTGTTTTTTGGAGTATTGCAAATCATCATGCAGGGATAAAAATTTTCTGACATTTGTTATATATAGAGCATATATAAGTATATATATATATAAATATATATCATCGTTTCTTTTGAAAAAGAAGATTCTACACTGAGAAGTATAGATTTTGTGTAGATCACAAGGTAATTTAATATGATATCACCAAAGAAGTAAATCAGTTCATGTCAATTTTCTTTTCCATATTAACAGAAAGTGTAGCATACTCCAATGCATGCTCTTTTTCTTCCTCTTCTTCTTTCTTTTTTTTTTTTCCTCTCCAAGGAGTTCAATGCATGGTTACAAGAGATATTCATATGAAAAATATTCTATTCAGGATATACTGAATATAGTTTTGAACTGTCAAGTTTTTCTGAAGTTTCATTTGTAAATCATACCTTTTAACTATCAAATTATTTCATCGCAAACTCTAGTTGATATTGTGTTGAATTTTTTTTTTTTATCTGCAAGACTTACAATTTTCACTTATTAAAAAGGTGAAAACATTCTCAAAATTTGGAACCTAAAACGCTCCCCCCATAAATCTAGATTCTTGTCATTGTTACTTTTTCACTTGTTTGTACTTTCACTTTCTAACATAATTTACACAGCTTTTATAATATGTCAACCGTACAGCTGTAAAAGGTCTCCTCATTATTTCAACTGTGTTGGTCCTGATACGTGTTCATGAAATTTGAGTAACAGTTGGACAGTATAAAGTTAGTTACCATTACTTATCAATAAAGGGGCAAAAAAAATAAATAAATAAAATAAATAAACGGGAGAAAAAAAAGGACCTATAGAGAGAGAAAGATAATTAGAAGAGAGAGAGAGAGAGAGGGAGATCAAAAGAAAGAAAATTTACAAGTTGCTGCAGATTTACCAGTAAGGGTCAGCACCACCGTCAGCTCTTAATCCACCTCGGAAAGTGTGCCAAGAGACAGTGAAAAAGATATATATATATATATATTTTTAGATAGAGAGAGAGAGAGAAACTATACAAACAAGCAAACAGCTAGTGCACCCAATAGAATACAACCCAAGAGAGCAATGTGACCATGGAATAAAACTGTAGTAGGTCCCAATTTACTACCCAGTTCCCAAAACCACCACTTCACAATTACACTACTGAATCTGATCACCAAGCTTATAATTGTAACCACTCTCCCGATATATACATATACATTTACACATATACATACATATAAACATATATTTATATATTTACATCTCCAGACCTCCGGTGATCTGTGTTAGTTACTGATCAGGCGAGATTTTTTTTTTAATTTTTTTTGCGTTTTTAAATTCTGACAAATGTCATGTGAGGGTGGGTTCCATGGCCTAGTCTTTCCAGAATGTTAAAAAAGAAGAAAAAAGATAATATATTTATGCAAAAGCAAAGGAAAACTTTGTTACATATTCCAGTCAAAGAGATAGAGAGAGAGAGAAAGAGATATCAAAATTGTTCATGCACCATTACAATATATTTCCACCATGCCTCCCAAAACCGTCCCCACATTAAACTGTGGATCCCACCTTTGACCTTTCTAGATCATGCTGATGATCAACATCCGATCATAATCTAACGGCCAGAGAGACTAGAGATGATTATCACTATAGCCCCACATGATGGGCGGTCTCTATCAGATATCATAAAATAATTAATATATAATATATATATCATAAATGAGTTCGTGAGTCTCCTCTGTATGTAATAATAATATATATTATATTAGTCGTAGCTTTCCTATATATAAAGTCCTTCCTCAGTTTCCCACTCACAAAACTGACCCCTCCTTTGATTTTGCATATAAATTTCCACACTAAAAAAAAAAAAAAGAAAAAAAAAATTCAAAACTTTCCTTCTCATTTCAAATTCCCCCATCTTCTTATCTCTGCAAATTCACCCCCCACAACTTCTCTGCTTCTCCTCAGACTTTCCCATTCCGAATCAAAATCCCACTTCTAAAAAGAAAAGAAAAGAAAAGAAAAGAAGAGAAAGAAAAAAAACACTTTGTTTTGAGATCAGAAATATCATCACCATGGACGTTGACATGATAAAGTCAGCATCAACAACGGCAGGAGATCATCATCATCACCACCACCACAACCATCTAGACATGATGAAAATCATGATGCAGATGGACAAACCAAGCCCTGACTATCACCATTTAATCTGCGACGTCCCTTATCCGAACACAACCACCACACCACCACCACCACCACCAACGTTTCTAGACATCAACTTCTTCGAACCGCCGCCGACAATGTGCCATAACCCTAACGTCGTCGTTTCTTCTTCATCAGTTCAAATGACAAGCCTCCTCAACCCCGGGAGCTCCTCTGTTTCGTTCATGGCGAGCCCGATTCGGGAGCCGGAGACTCCTCCTCTTCATCCCATAAGGTTCAAGAGCGGCGGTGCAATGGCGAATATCGTTGATCCGTACGAGAAGAGAAGAAATTCGATGGCGGCGATGAGGGAGATGATCTTCGGGATCGCGGCGATGCAGCCGATCCACATCGACCCCGAATCGATAAAGCCGCCGAAGAGGCGCAACGTCAAGATATCCAAGGACCCGCAGAGCGTGGCGGCGAGGCACCGGAGGGAGCGGATAAGCGAGAGGATTAGGATTCTTCAGAGACTTGTCCCCGGAGGAACTAAGATGGACACGGCCTCCATGTTGGACGAGGCTATTCATTATGTCAAGTTCTTGAAGAAGCAGGTGCTGACCTTGGAGCAGGCCGGGGCTACTCGGCCCGCTTCCGCAGCCCCCGGTGGTCCGGTGGGGTTTCCGGCGGGGCCGCCGCTTTTGGCAGCCGGGAGTGTGAATTACTCTGCTTTCTTGAAGGCGTACCAGCCTAATTCCGCTCCAATGCTTAGATGATATTCAAAATTAAAGACAAGGTTCTTTTTTTTTTTTTTTTTTTGTGTGGAAGAATTTGATTAATTTTGTGTAGCTGGTATTGTTAATGGTTTGATGGGGCTGTAAAGAAAATGTTGATCTCTTACTGATTACTACTTGTTGATTTCTGATCATGATCATGATTTTACTTTTTTTTTTTTTTCCTTCTTTTGGAAGGAAATTGTTAATGCATGTTTTTTTTTTTTTTTGGTTGACAAATTGCTTTTGTTGAGAATATAGAGTACTATGTAACGCCCCATAATAATATCCATGCATTGACATGACAACATATGCCTAAATATCCTAAAAACTTTATTTTCTTTGTTTTTTTCACCTTAAAGAATCTTCAATCACAATTAGATGTTTGCTCAACGTAAGAACGATTATTATATAAATATATAAACTTATAAACATATATATATCATTAACATATAATCCTATACATTATATATATATATATATATTCGCCAATGGTATATAATTTCAAGAATATTTGAACATGAAATTTCAATGATATATATATATATATATTTGCATTTCTTGGTGTTGAATATGTTCATAGCTCTAAATTTATAACATGGTTACCCTATGAACTTATATACAATAGAATTATCTCATGGTCTATCATTTCAAGAATATTTTTTAACATGAAATGTCAATAATATTTTTTTTAGCATTGTTAGTGTTGAATATATTAATAGCTCTCAATTGAGTAGATAGTGGCCATATAAATGAACTTATATACAGTGAAGTTACACGTGAAAAGTGTATATATATATATATATTGACATTTCTCCTACTAGAGCAGTTGAGTAACTGTCTTTCACATCAAATTAAAAGAAGCCAATCTTTCTCTCCAAATAATAAGGAACTTGAGTCGGTGTAGAAATTGTTTTTAACTGCATGCTGGGCGGCTAAATGTACATACACACACACACAGAGTCTGACTTTTATCTTGTCATGATACTGAGTAGAACTGATTTCTCTTACATAAATGTATAGAGACGAAACGAAGTTAAAACTTTTATGACACAAAACCGCAAAGGGCTTGGAAAAGCATGTTGCAGTAAAGTTGTTCATATGCATGACAAACATTAATGCTGCTTATTAATATATCAAACGGTGAGAATTTAATTATGATTTTGTGTTTTGTAAGCTTCGAGGAATCTGATTGCCTATAAACAGCTAGATTTTCCTTCCTATCATAATGAAAAGGGAAATTTATCTAGGTATATCCTTTTTTCTTTTTTCTTTTTTTTTTTTGTTTATCTAAAAATATACAATCAACTTTGAAACTCATTTATATTATGAAATGATCAACATTTTATTTTAATTCTATAATAATTAAAATACCTATAAAGAATAAAAAATAAAAAAAAGAAACCAGAGAGAGAGAGAGAGAGAGTGAGAGTGACGGAGAGAATTATTACTTTTTTTGTTTTTGTTTTTACTTTTTTTAATTTTGGGTTTTTTATTTTATTTTTCGTTGATCCTATTTTCGTCATTAACAATTCAAAATTGAATATTGATTACTTTATGATAAATTTGATACACATTTAAATGTCATGAAATATATCTGATGAGATTTAAAATGAATGATATACAATTTGAATAAACTTAAATTACATGTTGTACTTATATAAGCTTTCCCAAGTGAAATATAATGCACTATACAATGGTCGAAATAAATAATATTTTCCACCTTAAGATTATAATAACTAGGAAGGAGAGGCATTGTGCGTGCATAGGGTTGTCTATCATTTTAGTTCTCAAGCAAAACGAACAGTGTGGCTTATAGATCCTAAATACCAAACTCTGTGTGTGTGTGTGTGTGTGTGTGTGTATGATGTATCTCCTTCTCTAGTGAATTATAAGTGATATAGTATCCTAAACAATGGTTATAAAATAATGATGGCCAATCATTAATCCCTAACACGAACACCCCATGATCAAGGAAATGGAAATGGAAAGAAAAGAAAGTGTGTGTGTTTGAGAGAGAGAGAGAGAAGAAGAACCACTCTAGATATCTTTGTGGGGTTTTCTCCAAAGAGAGGAATGGGAAGGTAGGTTGCCTCCCAAGGCAGGGTCGAATAATGGAAGTGTTCATGTCTCAAGGATCATGCCTCACTAACAACCGTTTCTCTTATCTATTATTCGAATCAAATCCAAAGTGACCACAACCAAATAAATAAATATATATACACACACACACACATATATATGTATAAATAAATTAAAAGGATAAAAAAAAAACATAAAATTTATTTATTTGGGTCAAACCCACATCTTGAAATAAGACCCCATGTGAGAAATCCCACTAAGGTCCCAACATTACTAAAAGAGGCCTCGGTTTTTAGAGAAAAAGGAGTAGTAGTAGTCCCCCTTTTTCATAAATTCACGAAAATGCAATGGCTCTCCCTCTCCTAACCCCCCTCTCAATGCAAGCAAGTGCATTGTATCGTCTCTGACACAAACTCTTTTTCTATCATTTTTCCATATTCCCCATCAAACAATGTACTTTCCTTTCCCCCTTTTTTTTTTTTTTTTTTTTTTTGGCGTTGGGATAACTTTCATATCATATCCTTTCTGATAAGATAAAATGATTCACAACAGCTCACTATACTATTTTTTTTCCCCCACTCGATCTCTCTTTTTATTATTTTTTTTTATTTTATCTTGGGTGTGACCATTTATATAATAGTAACAAATTGCAATATTGAAAATTTTCGGAATATTAAAAAGCTCAAAATTGAGTTAAAAACCACCAAGACTTTCATTTCATGGGATGCAAGAAGCTCCCAAAATAAGATGGGTAATATTTTTCTCTCATTTTTTTATTTGGCTTATATAGATAGAGTAAAATATATATATATATATATATATATATATATATAAACCCTAGACATGCTGTGGAGGTGCTCTAGAGATAGGGAAGAAGAGACTATAAATGAAGATAAGATTATGAGCATCAAAATGATTTTTTTTTCTTTTCTCAATTTTACGTGATCGGTATTTGAAGACAAATTTTTGAGGAAAAAAAAAAAAAAAAAACTACCTTGTATTTTAAGTTTGTTTAGAAAGTACGTCATCCATTTTGAACCTCGATAAATATACACTATGACATTTTAGTCTATCAAATTCATACCAAAGAGAGATGAAAATTCAATTTTAACTAGAACAATGATGAAAAACCCTCAAAGGAAAAAAAAAAAAAAAAAAAAATTAATTGTAAAAAAAAATTTCGTTAAAAAAACTCCAAGACAAAGAAATACCTTTTCTTTTCCATTAAAAGACCTTTTTCTTTGTTTTTGCCTTTTTTTAACTTGTGAATTAAAAAAAAAAAATTCTTTGAGGGTATTTTTCGTTATTATTGAGTCAAAATTGAATGTCTACCACTTCACGGTAATATCCTGGTATGTAGTTGATAAGATCTAAAATAGACGGTATATTTTTAATAAATTCAAAATAGATGCTCTATTTATTTAAATTTCCTTTTTTTTTTTTGTAAAATAATTTACTGCGCGCGTGTGTGTATACATGTGTGTGCATATATATCTAAGAATGCAGACAATAAAATGGTTGGTTGGTTGGTTGGATTAGACTTTGGCAGTGTACCCAATTTAAAGGGGGCAGGTGGATCAAGACGCGGATCTAGTACTGTCATTGGACATCAAAATTCTTTTCCATATGTCCCTTGACCCTTTTGCAAGGTGAGATGTATTAGGATGTTTTAGTATAATATCATGCACAAAAATAGCGAAAAATAATATTGGAAATAAATAGGAAAAAGACAATAAAAGAAATTTCCCACAAGATTTCCATTTCATTGCAAATACAGCCGAACAACTATATTGGATATTTCCTATCAGAGAACTTTTAAAATATATTATTCATCTTTTTTCTTTTTATGACAAATAAAGTGAAGCACTTTATTTTTCTTTAGTAGAGTTAAATGAAGAGAAAATGCTGTTATGTGCGTGTGTGTGTGTGTGTTTTTACAGTACCTTAATTAAATAATTGTTCCATAAAAAGAATAATTTGAAATTTTGGTACGTAGCTAGGGTATACACAAAATAATTATTTTGCATTTAGTTTAGTTTTTATTATTTTTGCAGCGAGATTTTTAGATCTTTTTTTTTTTTTTGGGGTATAATTTGTAGACATTTTCTCTGCCTTTAACAATTTAATTGAGTGCCTTTAAGAATTTGAAGTGGTATTTATCGATATCTAGTCACTTTTTTTGGCCTTAATTTCTCTCTCTTTCTTAAGTTGACCGTGAAGTAGGAACTGGCTATTATTAATTTGTTGGTACAAAAAAAAAAAAAAAAAAAAAAAGGACTACATAAAAAGAGGTTAACAAATACGAGCATGTGCTGAATTTAATCATATTGCATGTATTATTACGCCTAATAATTTTTTAATTTTCTATTTTAATTATGTTAAGCTAGTAGTCTTTATCATGAATATTGCATAGTTGTTGTCGTTATTGAGGGCTTAAAAGCTACCACAACTATCACCCTTTAATGGAATTCAGAACATTATACCCATCAAAACCAATAGCCCACATTCCCAAAGGATATTCATAGCGTTAAGAGCAATATTACATGCATTCTTCTGTTATATATATATATATATATATATATGTATGTATGTACATAGTTATTGAAAAGTAATAACTAGTGCACCAACGGAATTGAGGCTGAGCACCATGATGTTAAGCATCGATATCGAAGTAACTCATAATTGAGTGAGATAATTGCCCGCATTTTTTACCTTAACTCCCATATGTGTATATGATATATTTTTTGGAAGAAAGAAGTAAACAACAGTTTTACATAAATAATTGAAGTAATTAAATAGCAGATGTTAAAAATATTTGAAATAATAAAGCAGTAAAGACAAGTTTATAAGGTAAATGATTTATTTACTTGTTGTAAATATGTTATTTACTATGTAAACTTTGTATTTTCTGAGTATTGACTTATTATTTACTTCAAATATTTTAAAATCTTGCTATTTACTTCAATTATTTTCATAAAATACTACTGATTACAATTACTCCTAAAAAAATTCAGGTTGTATTATTTATAACTATATCCTTTTTCATTAAAAATTTCTCTTATTTTTTTACATCGCCTCCCCTGACAAAAAATTATAACTCTATCATATTGAGCACCACAACCAATTTACAATAAATAGAAATGAGTTCTATTTGTATGATCATATTGTACCTATTTTCTATTAATGTGTAATGCTAGTGATAGGGCCGAAAATGTTTTTCGGGGGCAAGATTTGAACAAAAAAAAAAAAAAAAAAATTCCAAACTAAGATGCTACACACACACATATATATATGTATATATATATATGTATATATATATTTGGTTAATTGAGGTTCGACGGCCAGCCCAAGATGTCTGGTTAATTGAGGTTCGACGGCCAGCCCACTAGGTGGTGAAGATAAATAAAGTTATAATTAAATTATCACGATTTCCCATGTTAGTTACTGGTTATATTTTTAGGAATAGTGATCAATAAGACTTTTGGTTCACGTAATCAGTTCCATCTTATTTCGTCTCTGATCGTTAAGTTGTAATAATCAGCTCATGCCTGACCAAAATAAATTGATCAAAATAAAAATAGATGAAAACATTTCAATTGCCAATAGAATGCTTTCCTAGCCACTATAGTTTTGTTTTCTTCTTTGTCTTAAAAAAGGGTGGATTTGCTTCACCTATGAGAATTTCTACCACATTTTTCACAAATTTTACGGACTAAGGCTCTTATTTTCATATTTGTCATTCCTTAACTTAATTCTAAATCTCTTTGTTGGCAGAAAATAAGTTTTTTGAAATTTTGAATTTTGAATTGTATCTCCATGAAATTAATGTTGAAATTTATAAAATCACCTAATAACTAATACCATCGGGAAGCCCGCGCCCGCCGCCGCCCGGCCCGCGTTAGAGGGGAAAATGAGCAAAGCGAGAAAAGAAAAGACAGAGGGAGGGGGAGCAGCATCTTATTCTCTTCGCGAGAACTTCCGGATCGGAGAAGCATTCGGAACGGGCTCCGCGTTCATTTCGTTGGCAGAAAGGATCCAATCCATTCGGGGCTTCGGGGAACCGGACTAGTTATACTTAAGCCATTCCGTATCCGGTGGATTTGATTTAACCAATGATGCAAGGGCGGATCACTCATTCACGGATGCCTAGATTCCTACACTAAAGACTTTCCACTCAATTTATTCGTTTTTCAAACGAGTCAAGCTCGCCTCTTCATCCCACAATGAGGCCCTCCCTTCATTAGTAAAAAACTGGTCCATAAGTGGAAAAGGCGCTACTTAGAGCCCTACTTCTGACTCATGCTGCAGAGTTATCTATATATCCATATATAGATATATAGAAATATAGATAACTCTATATAACCAAAGTTACTTTTCAAATAGTCTTTTCTTATGCGCTTTATTTTTAGCTTTCTCAGAAATTCCGTAGCAATATGGTTTGGATCTTTTTTAGGATCAGAAGGAACCGCTATAATGTTCACGGGTCGAAATCTTATGCTTTTCGCAATACTTATGTTCTGCTTGATCTTTCTCTTTCATCATTATGCTTTGCAAAGTTGAGTTCTATGTTTCCCTAGTTCATGCTAGGCTAACCTTCGGGTTTTTGCTTTATGGAAAAACATCTTACCATATGGTTGTTCGCTACAGCCTTTTAAGTCTCGCCTAGCCTCTCCCCGTCCGAGAATCTCCATCTGCTCTAAGTGGGCGAGCTAGAATCCTTATGTCAGGTTGGTTGTTCAAAAGTTTTTTTTTTTTTTTTTTTGGTAGATTTAATTGTTTGGATTTTAAATGTTCCGTCTTTAACCCAGTACGAAATTCTAAATTATTAACGTTTTCGAATGTAATTTTCTTTACACGCATTTTTAACTCCAAAGTCCAAACAGGTTGTTGACTTTTTTTAAAGAAAAAAAAAAAAAAAGTTAAGGTTTGGGTTCTCGTTATTAATAGAGAAATAAAATATGTGTGCTCTATCCTGTAGTGATATCACCGTTAATAGTGTGCAACAAATCTTTTTATAAAAGTACTTGAACAACGTGTTCTTATTTCGGGGACATAACATTTATTTATTTTTTCTTTCCTAATATCAAAAAAATGTTTTTTCTTTTATCAAGTCTTTTCGAAAATGTTTTGTTTCACTTTTAGATAGTACATATTACAATGTCTGGCTGGTTTTGGCCATCCACTTTAATGAGTGGTCTCGTTTACGCAAATAATTGATAAATAATTTATAAGTAATGTACGGGATAAATAAACAAATATAATGTTCCTATTAAATCCTGTTATTTTATGCAATTACAAAACGGTTCGGTCATTTTAATTACAATAAAATCATAAATACGCAGCTTCATTTTAGAATTGATAATGCAATTGATTATCGATAAAACATTCGAATGGGACGTCTGACGCCTTAACTTTTCAAAGGAAATTCACTTTAAAGGAGCTTTTTAATGATAAAGTTAGCACAAACATGGTTAAAATTATATCGACGTGAAAATGTATGTAAAAATGTAAAATTTGATCCATACATAATGGCTTAGAATTAGAACCTTATTGATAGAGAAAATTGTGGAAAGCTGTGGACCTAAGAAATTTTGCCCCATCTTATATATGATTATGAATTTTAATCTTCAAATATGTTTATTTACTTCGATTTTTTTAAAATACATTCCTATCTTTTGTTGTTATGTTTGATTCCTCACTCTTTCCTCTCTCTTTCTCTCTTTTCTCTCTCTCTCCTCCCTCATGCTTCTGCTCTCACTCACTTTGTGTGTGTGTATCTGGGATCTCTGGTCGTTGCAACTAGGGCCGTAATTTCAGGCACGACATGGTGACACGACACGAAAACGACACATAATAAATGGGTTTGGACCGCACGTTTAATAATTGGGTCGACACGTTTAACACGAAAATAAACGGGCCGGAAACGGGCTAACACGTTTAACACGTTTATGTTAGAATTTTCAAACTATTCTAAAGCTCTTTTATAACAAGTATAGGCCCATTTGTGTGTTTGATAGAAGACCAGAAAACAACTATTGAAGAATTTTCACTACTGAGACAACATAAATCAGAAGTTACGGAGATGTTGCTTCTGATATAAAATAATAATCTTATAATTAACTAGTTAATATATAAAATAGTTAATGAATTATAGTTATAGTTAACTAATTAATAATATAAAATAGTAAACCTAATTATGTATATATTTGGATTAGGGTATTAGGGTAATCTTATAGTTAACAAAGACATAAATTTATTAGGATGTAAAACAGTAAAACTTACTCATCGTTTGAAACTACATTTTCAAATTTGAACTTCAACTTTCCAAATTGTGGAGTTGGAACCTATGATGCTATCATTCTCAAGTAAGAAAACATTTCCTTTTGCTTTAATATTTTGATGTCTTTTGATGTTTCTCTTAATATTTTGGATCTTGATTATGTGACAATTTGAGACTTATTTGGGTGGTGATTTGTATATGGACACCAACTACAACTTAGACTTATGTTTTATTTTAAGAAATGTTTGTCTTAATCATTATGCATATTTGATAATTCTAGTTGTTAGTTTTATATTTTATATGAGATAAGTTTCTTGTGTTAGTGAATTTAGAATTTTAAGTGATTTTTAATCCATAATTTTTGTGTTAAATGGGTCAGAAATCCATTTCGTGTTAAATTGGCCATAAACGGGTTTTTCGTGTTAAATGGGTCATAAACGTGTTTGTTTTCGTGTCAACCCGTCGTGGCCCGTTTAATAATCGTGTTTGCGTGTCGTGTCGTGCTACCCGTTTATTAAACGGTTCGTGTTTGTGTTTAGGTTCCTGGCCCGTTTATTAATCGTGTCGTGTTCGTACTCATGCTTATCGTGTCGTGCCGTAATCGTGATGGCACGAACCCAGCCCGCGAACACGAATTGACAGCCCTTGCAACCTCCTTTCGCCCTCTCTCTCTCTCTTCTTTCTCAAGATCGTGATCTCTATCTGTGATAGACAGTGTCGATTCGTATGCACGATCAATGGAGATCTCTCTTTGGCATCGTTTTGGCTTTGCGTGATCTCGGGGATCTCTATCCAGCGTCGATGATTGGCGTCGTGCGATCTCTCTCTGCGACCAACTCGACGAACATCGGTGATTCAAATAGGGGAGGTGTTGTGTGAGGTAGATCAGACACCATCATTGGATTGCGTGTCTCACCAGCGGTCGGAGCTATCGTAGCAAATGAATATCCGCGCACCTTTGGTACCTTAGTAGGGCAAGTTATTTGATAGTGACTTCTTTCGTTTGGTTGGGCAACAAAAGGCTACTTCAATCTAGGAAACAGCCGGAAATTCAAGAGTTTCTCCTTCCTAAACAAGTAAGCAAGTAAACTACCTTTGGAAGCATTTGCGGTAACCGTCATGACATAATCAAAAGGAAGGAGTGACGTTGACTATATTTTTTTGACCATTAATGATGAAATAACAAATTAACATGGTCGATTACAATAATCAATCCACTAGAATAGTATGAATAATCCAGTGAAATATAAAAAGTAACCCGGTGGAGTATCAAAGATAATCCAGTAAAATACGTAAAATAATCTGGTAGTATACCTAAAGTATTTTTGTAGACTACTAAAAGTATTCTATCCAAATACTCTCCCATGATCGGAGACTAGTACTGATGACCAGAGATCATATTGAATACCAAAAATATTCTACTAGTATACTTTCCGGAGAGTATTATGGTAAATTAGCAATGATATTCTGGTAGACAATAAATGATATTTTTCTAGAATATCTTTTTGATTGATCGGGGATAATTTTAAAAATTATATATGTTGACATTTGATTTATCTTATAGAGATCAAAAATTCTAAAGGGACAATATTCTATAGATGTTGTTTGTTTTTTTTTTTTTTTTTTTTTTTTTGGACAATCCTCAAACTCGCCTTTATTAAGAAGCTATTTTCTCATATCTTACAAAAGAATTCCCAATAAAAGAAAATTTTGAGAGGAAAACTTGAAGAGAAGGGCTATATGCCACTTTTTAACCATTAGTTCGTTTTTGTCATCCCCATCATGTTTACTCACATGAATGAAGGTGTATAGACGATTACAACCTAGGTTAAATTTTAATCATTTTTTTATCTCCCATCATGCTTGAACCTGTAATCATTACTTAAATCTTCGTTAATATCAGAGATCTGCCGCCATCCTCTCTTCTCTTCTCTCCTCTTTCCCCTCTCTCTTCCTCACCACCGGCCCCAGCCCCGGCTGGCCGGCTACCGGTGACCCTCATCTCTCTTCTCCTCCCCGGCCCCCCCAGCCCATTCCCCCCCCCCCCCCGGCCTCCCCCCCACCCCCCCCCCCCCCACACCCCCCCCCCCCCCCCCCCCCCCCCCCCCCCCCCCCCCCCCCCCCCCCGACGCCGCCCCCGACGGGACTCTCCCACCCCCTCTTTCTTGCCTTCTCTCTCTTCCCCTCTCTCCCTCTCCCCCCTCCCCCCCCACCCCCGGTGCCCCCACCCCCGACGGGGATCCCCCATCCCCCTCTGTCTCTCTTTCTTCTCGCGTCGGGGTTGTGAAGGGGGGGGCGCGGGCCGGGAAGAGAAAGATAGGAGAAGAGAGAGAAGGGAAGAGAGAGAAAGGGGGTGGAGGGTCCTGTCGGGGGGGGGGGGCGCCGGGCTGGCTGGGGGCCGACGGGGGGGGGGGGGGGGACTGGGCTGGGGGGGTCAGGGCCGCCGGGGCCGGGGTGGGGAAGAGAGAGAGAGGGGAAGAGAGAGAGAGGGGGTCGCCGGTAGCCGGCCGGCCGGGGCTGGGGGGCCGGAGGTGGGTTGCCGCGGGAGAGGAGAAGTGAGAGAAAGGGGAAGAGAGAGGGAAGAGAGAGAGAAGAAAAGGGAGAGAAAGAGGGTCGCCGGCGTCGGGGTGGGTCACCGGCGTCTGTCACCGACGGTGAAAAGGTCGCCGGCGATGGAGAAGACTTGGGGTGGGAAAGTTTATATGAGGTAAGGTCTATGATAACAATGGTACACCCATGATATATCAATCATTCGATTAAATCTAACGGTTAAAAAAAGAGCTCTACCGGTAGAGTCATTTAGGAGAGACTCTACCACAGTCTCTCCCCTTTTTAAAATACCCGAAATTGTCTTTATGACCGATGGAAGTGATACTTTTCAAAGTAGACGAAATAAAGTCGTAAAATCTAGCCTTCCTTTCAATTGTTGGATGCAACCTAATTAATTCCATGAGAAAGTTATGAAACAACTTTTTAAATAAATATGTTTACAGATTTTTGATCCTTTATACTTTTCGTTATTTTAGGTGTTAAAAAAAAAAAAAAAAAAAAAACTAAAGCTATATAGCTGAGATAATAATTCATATACAAGCTTTTTAAAAGGTAATCCTACAAATCACTAGGCCAAAGTTCAAGTTAGACGTAACTGGTTCCCAAAGTATGCAAGGGGGCCTAGAGCCACGATGACAATTTATAAGGCTTTTGACACAAATGGCTAGACTGTATGGATTGATTTTAGTCACGGGAGAGAAACTTTTGCAGTTATAACACGGCACAGAAAACGGGATACCTATGGCTATATTGGCGGTAGTATACAAGGTTACCACATGCTTCCACACCAATGGTAGACTACCATGTGGCGTGTCCTGACAGAAAAATGAATTACAAAAATATGAATATTTAGAAAATCACCATCCTTACTCAAGAAAAATCCTTGAAACACCACCAATATTGTTGATAAAAGGTGTAATGTTAATCTATAGACCCCAAACCGTAAGAATCATATGGTGTTTAATATTACTGATGCCTTATAGAAAAATAAAATTACGGATTTGACCACAATGGATGAACAAAGGAGCGAAGTGATTGTAAGGACCTAGAATTTGTTGATCCGAAAGAGGAAAAAAACAAGAAACAGGCTGGAAGTAGAAGTGAAGTTGTTGTGGGGTTTCCCTTATTATTGCAGGTTATTTTGTCCTAATTTCTTGTCAGGTTGCGTGCTCAATATTCTTTCATTTCGTCTTCTCGAATGGGTCTTCCTTCTTTCTTTATTATTACTTTAATAGAATTCCAAAACCTCGCAACGTGTAAAATGATCAACTTGTTAGCCACCAACAATGACGAATTACACCCTCACTATGTTAATTTTTCAAGCAAAAAAAAAAAAAAAAAAAAGGCTTATGGTTGAAATATACAAACAAATATACTAGTAAGTTGTACTTTTTTTTGGTAAAAAAAAAAAAACATTGTTACTATTTTTTTATTTTATTTTGGCTGAATTTGTGAAATCACTTTTTCTTGAACAAGTATGTTAACATTTAAAATTCTAGTGCGCCGTTTAGTTATAAATCGCGGTACGATTTTGATGCAATAAACATATTCATTATCCTAAAGTAATTGGTAACATTATAAATATAAAAATGTACAGTTTCAGCAAATTAATTGGAATTATTAGATTCTCAATTTATTGTAAAAAAAAATGAAAATCTACACGAATCAAACCATATATATTCTCAGATTTTTGCTTCCTTTTATATTATGCTTAGATCCGCTGTCAAGGAATATTGTATCGTAGCATATCTGTCAACAAGACAACAACCTAGCTATTAAAATTGCATGTTTCAAGTGATTAATTTAAACGTTAATTAATTTAATTAGCCTGTCAGTTACCCCACATGGATATTAGTGTTTGGAAAGGGAAATTGTTTTCTAAAAAAAGCAGGAAAATGTATACACCAATGTTAACTTGAATCACCTCATAACATAATAAAACTTAACATTAATTACAAATCAGTTTCATCAATACATACTAATGAAGCGTATAAGAGGATAAAACATGCATCGAATTTTAATAATAGAAAATCGAAAAGGCACACCAACTATCGAGTAGGCTCGTTCAACAATACCATTACAATCGATGGAAAACTCTAATTGATTGAGATCAAGAGACCTATAGCAAAAATATCAACCCTAATACTGTATGGATCAACTAACTCTAACATATTGGACACACAACCAATGCAACATAAGCAAACCAACTCCATTATTACAAAATAAATATATTTATATATTTAGACAAAACGCAACACCTAAATAGCGGAAAACACAGTTTTTATTTTCAACAAACAACACTACTACTAGCAATTTATATATCTCTGGCGACAAGCCAATCAACACGACCAAGAGGCCAGCACGTGTTCCCTCCGATAACAAAGCCATCCTTGCTATTAAAGCCATCATAGTGAAGTCCAAAACACCTTCTCTATAGATGGGAGTCTGGTGACTAATTAAGAGACGGCATCAGACTCCGACCCCAAAAGAAAAATACGAATAACATAAATCCTAATGCACTCGAAAGAGGGTAGATATTAATGTTTGTATTAGCTTACTTAAAAAAAAAAAAAAAAAAGTATTCGGCTAGCAAGTACTCTGTACTCTGTATAACGAACTAATAAAATAAACTTGCTAAAATTAGCCGCGTGAAAACATTCACAACTTACTCCCCTATGAAGAGGCCAAAAAAAAAAAAAACTGGTCATAGACTATAGCACATCACAAAAGACCAGCACCAAGTCAGCGGTAGAAAAATACACACGTGACTATCATCTGTGCAAAAATTTTTTTTAAAAAAAGTCACGACCACTTGAACGATTGAACCAATGAATCGCCTGTACTATAAAAAGGACCCCACCTTGCCATTGAGACAAAATAGAAAATGGGCCTATCAAACGCGTGGCATGTTCTTTCAATAAAGAACGTTCTTAGCAACAGTAATAAACAAATAATAAAATACTTAAAATTTTTTTCTTGTTTGAAAATTAATCGTTTTTTTGGTTGTTGTTGACTTGACCAAAGCCTATCAAACTCATGTCTATATATATAGAGCTTTAAACCAAAGGTTAAGGCAATAGCAGAGCTAGAAATAACTCACATTCCTATCAACCCCAGAAGAAAGAAGGCTTTTATATTCTCTTGTAATTCCATATTAATACTATATAGTATACACAAGTGTAACACCATGGCTTGTGACAAGGGCTTCTCATGCGGATATATGCTTTTGAATCCTGAGGAAGTGAGTTTCGTCGATCTGATGCACATACTGTTTTCCAGTGACTTGGAGAATAGGAAGTTTGTCGACTCGTCGGCGGCGACAGAGGAAAGTTTCGGTCACCGGTGGCTCATATTTCTGTCCGTTGTGGCGCAGAAGACTCTGCAATTTGTGGCAAAACCGCTCGCAAGTATCGGATCGGCGATTGAAATGGCTTTGAACGTCTTGTCAAGCAATAATGGCAACTTGTTTCGCCTCATTCTCAATCTCCATTCGAGGTTGGTTTTAATTTCCTCATCTCTAATCAGGGAGAAGTCATCCATTATCGAGTGGTACTTTCGCCCATAGTGAATTTTTACTTTTTAATTTAATTTATTGCTAAAAATTTTATATTTTTCTTCATTCTATTCCCCACTTAAAAACGAAAATCACTTTATAAGCCATTTTAAAAAACTTTACACTTTAATGTACTTCGCCCGGAAACAAGAAAATGACTTCAACAATTTATTACTAGTTGTTCCCTAATGCTAGTCGTTCTCTCTGCTTCATTATTTACCTATAAAAAAAATTAAAAAAAGGAGTGTTAGGAAATTGATATTCTAATGCTTTAATGCAGCTTTTACTTATTCTAAGAAAGAAAAGGCTGTTAAGTCTACTTAAAAAATTAATTAGGAACCTTTCTTTTTAGATGGCTATAGTCCGGGAATATTGTTCGCTGTTATCATATGACCATATTGTTCTAATCTTTAAGAAAAGTACTATTTTGCTTTACATCAAAAGCATAGATTTGAGGGTTAGGTAAAGAGATTACTTTCACTTTACTTTAAATAAAATAATAATAATTAAAAAACACTGATAATAACGAAACTTGTAATTAGCATATTTTTACATTGTATTTAAAAAAAAGGCCAGGTAGTGTTATACTTTTCAACTATGCATGCTACATGCTTTAGTTGAAAACAGCTAGGATTATCCTATTAACGAATCCAAATTTCTAATAAGTGGGGCAGTTCTTGCAAGTTGCTCAACTACTTTTGAGAGTAGTTTATTAAGTCAATGTAAACTAAATAGAATCTTTAACATAGACCCAATTATAAAAAAAAATAAATTAGCTAATTAATTTCTTGTGTATAGGGCAAGTGGTAATTCCGAATAGATCATCGGAAAATTTCTTCTCTTTTATCGGAAGTATCGACAAGCGACCGAAGCTGGACACTAACATCAAACGGGGAGATGTAAGGTACAATGCAGCACTCTCTATGATGGCATCTAAACTTAGCTATGAAAATGAAGCCCACATTCGAAATACAGTCTCCAAAAACTGGGAGGTAGGTTTAATTATCAATGATGATAGCATCACCGATAATTTTTTCTTTTAATAATAATGTTTGTGATTTACGTTATTTAGCTCAGTCAGTACTACATACCATGTAATCAAACATACATCACACTTTATATGTTAAGGTTTTTGTGTAATCATGTGACTTGTTCAGGCTTTAAAATTATATTTTAACCTCAATCCTTTTAATTGCTTAAGTTAGAGTTATCAATTTTAGATCTAATCAATGTGGGATATATTTCTTTCTTTCAAGTCAAATGCGGGATATTTTTCGCACTCTAAACATATAATATTTGACTACAATAAATTTTGGTTTACGTAACTCTTTCCCTGCAGATAAACCTGCCTAATATATACGTTAGTTTTCAATTAATTATTAATCACATTATTAATTGGCATGTTAATTTTTTAATTCACATGTACTATATCAACACAGCCTATTTACAACTTTCAAGACATTTAGAAGCTTGTAATATGCCTATTGATTTATATTTTTCTTACAATAATGGGCATATGATCAGAACGAACTAAACTAATGTCCTTTTTCTATTGTTATTCTTTTTCTTCAGATGGAGTTCTTGGGATTCCACGACTACTGGAATGGTAAGAAACATGATTAACTACAAATTACATTGTACAAAATGCCAATTTGAATCACATATTATAGGTTCATTATTATATTAATCTTGAGATCCGATCTAATTTTTTATTTTATTTATTTTATATAACAGATTATCAAGAAAAAGCCACCACCACAAGTCTTCATGATGCGGGATAAAGCTGAAGACCACGACACCATTGTCGTGGCCTTTAGGGGGACCGAACCATTTGACTCCGATGCGTGGTGCTCTGATTTCGACATCTCTTGGTACGAAATCCCCGAAGTTGGGAAAATTCACGGCGGCTTCATGAAGGCTCTTGGCTTGCAAAAGTGTATCGGATTCCCTAAGGATATCGATCAAAACGACAAGATTAAGAGTGCCCGTCCCAAACCCTTGGCTTACTATGACATTAGGGAAAGGCTACGACAACTTTTGAAGCAAAACGACAAGGCGAAGTTTGTGTTGACCGGTCACAGCTTAGGTGGGGCCCTAGCGATTCTTTTCCCTGCGGTTCTGGCGTGGCATGATGAGAAATGGTTGCTCCAGAGATTGGAAGGAGTTTACCACATTTGGACAGCCTAGGGTTGGAGATGAGAAGTTTGGTGAATTCATGAAAGGCGAAATGGTAGAACATGACATTCGCTACTTTAGGTTTGTTTATGGTAACGACATGGTGCCTAGGCTTCCGTACGATGACAAAGCTCTTATGTTCAAGCACTTTGGCACGTGCCTCTACACTGACAGGAACTATGTAGTAAAGGTAAGGCCACATGATGTTTCGTGTTATTAGTATCACTCTGTTTTAAACCGTTATATTTATATCAAGTTTTGTCTGTTTTAAAATTTGACGAGATATTTTTATAAGATCCACCATTAAGAAAAATGCAATACTATTAATAGGGATTTTCTTTCTTTATTTCTTTGAAAGTGAACTAACGTTTTTGTGTGTCTTTGGAATGCAGATTGTTGATGAAGAACCGAACAAAAATTATTTCTCGCCGGTTAAGGCAATACCGATGATGGCAAATTCATTTTGTGAGCTGATCAGAAGCTTCACCATCTCAAGCAAGAAGGGACCAGAATTCAAGGAAGGGAATTTCCTGAGATTCTTTAGGATAATTGGTTTGATAATTCCAGGTGTACCAGCACATTGTCCTCAAGATTATGTCAACACCACCAGATTGGTTTCCAAAGAAGTTTTCCTCCAATCCAAGGATGATCTATCGCATAAGACTCCATAAATTCGGTGAAAATAGTGGTGATCTCTTTGGGTACAATTTTCTCTAAGAAACGGCACTAAAAATCCGAAACTTTCAAATGTGCTAAAATGATTGATTTTGTACCCAAAAAAAAAAAAAAAAAAGGGCACTCAATTAGTCACTTTCCAGTATCATATCAAAACCAAATCGGTCAAATATTGCTTGTGGAGGGAGTCAAATTTTATTTGTGTATTTTTTACATTGTTTTTTAAACGTCAAAACAGAGAAATTTAGGTTTGTCATTCCACTGTTTTGGAGCTTAGATTGAAAAAATAAAAATATATATCATTAATATGTCACCATTTTGACATCATGATGGCTTGATTAATTCTTTCAATTTCATGGGTTAGCCTTTCTTCTCTCTCCTTTCCAAACTCTCTTATATTTCTTACTTTTTCTATCACCATCCAACCAAAAAAAAAAAAAAAAAAAGATGGCTTTACATAAAGAGATACCAATTGTCACCTCTGTTCATTTTATAAACATATCACAAGAAGAGTTTATTAAAGAAACTATATTAAAAAAAAAATGCTTACAATCTAACCAAAGTACCTGCCTGATGAGCACCTAAAAACTGAGAGGACTCACGTGGTGGATCATCCACAAGATCTACCCCTTTCTAATGAAAATGTATACCTCATTAAAACCTTGCGAGGACAAATCTGAAGGTAAAAATTCCAAGCAAAGGAAATGAGTTCTTATCTTTGATTGGAGCTTCCTATAAGCATAGTGGTGATGGAAAATAAAATGATAGAAAAGAACTGTTTTTCCTTTATGATATTTAGCATGAAAAAGAAAGAAAAATAGTTTACTTTCACTTGTTTGGCATTAGAGGTTGAAGATAGATAAAAATCATGTTCATATATTACTCTTTTACGCATTAATAATGTGTAAAATTGATAGAATAGAAAAGATCAAAAAGAAAGTTAAAGGGTAAAATGACATTTTATGGTCAAGTATATAAACAGTAGATTTTCCATTTTATAATTCACCCACATTTGAAAGATAAAATAAAGTAGGCCCATAGCTTTAAAAACCCTTCTATTTTCCCTTCCTATAGTTTTCTTTCCTCCCTACCAAACAAGCATCAAAAGAGTTTTTTCTTCTCTTTTCCTTCCAATAATTCATCATACCAAACAGAACGTAAGGGAATCAACTAAGATATATTTAAATCTCGTTTTAAACAATATAAGAATAAAAGATAACCAGTCCCACCATATAACCCATTTACTTTTATAACTTTCCATGGACTTGTTATGCTTAAGATTTTGACAAAGCATGCACATCCAGATCCAAAGAAGAATCACATTCACTCCCCATTTCATTCCAACCTTTTTAATCATACAAGAATTGACTCAGCGGGTACACATAGGAAGAAACAACTTTTAGTTTTCTAAATACGCCACCCTGATCTGCTCATATTAACCTTGATCCAACTTAAAAGAAAGAAGTTCTAATTGACTCGAATAATCTGGAGAGCTCTTGGGGGAACCAGTTTTTATTTCATATATAAAGTTTCTACAATTTCTTTTTTGGTATATTACTTCTCTGATTTAAGTAAGTATTAATCAAAAGATTCTGGCCACATGGACTCCCAATGATTCGTTGTAGGGGAGACATATATTATTATTTTTTATATGATCCAGTAGAAAGTAAATTTTATTGCATGCCATGATTCCTTGCCTAGTCGTGATTCTTCCATTTCAAAACTAAGCAAGTTCAGAGACTTCTCATGTGGGTCTTATTTCTTTATTATTGGAATTTTAGTACCATTATTATTGTTGTTGTTGTTAATATATCCCCAACTTTATAACGTATGATAAACGAATATATATATTTTTAATCGTACGTCAAAAGCAATGACAAGAAATACGCGTACTTGAGCACAAAAAGAAAGATCATATTAAGAAGATTTTAATTGGTACAATATTATTAACTAGTCGCGATGTTTGGCAATTTAGACTTTGAGCTTTTAATTTTGATAAATGTGATCCCGAATAATAAGTTACAATTGCGGTCCAATAGTTAGTGGATGTCAATAATTATAAAATGGAAATATCTTGAGATTTTTACACAGATGAACCAGCTAAAACTTTTAATGGTTGGCATGTTACCAAACTTTTTAAATTTTGACATTTAAGATTCTATTTGATGTCATTAGATTACTGTAATGTCAAAGATTGATTGCCAAATTCCAAATCCTAAATCCTAAATGTCAAAATTTAAAATTTAATTCCAATTTGTAAATGACGAAAAGTTTGATAAGGTGCATATAACAGTCTAACTTATGCTATTTTATCTTAACAAATCCACTTAATTGTTACGATCAAGAACTTTTATATCTTTAACAAGTACTTATTAAAGTTGTTTTAATAACTAAATACGTAGTCAAGCAAAACAATAATAATAATAATAACTAAATCCGTAGACTCCTTTTAGGTAGAATTTGACAGTAAAGAATTTTGGTAAACAAGTCCTCTAAAGTTGGGTGAATGCCGAATTCCTTTTATTCACAAAGTCCTTCAAAAGTTGTTGAAATTTATATCCATCTTATCTACATGTGATGACAAGCCAACATTGCGAATTCCCTAATGTAAAAACTAAGCGCGTTTTTTTTTTTTTAATTTATTTTTTTCAATATACATATGAAAAAAATGGTTCAAATCAGCCATTAAAAAAAGTTCCAGTGTGAGGGGAAAAAAAAGTATAGCCACCTGGAAATTGCCACTAAATTATTACAATGGCTGTTTATTATTGCTGTTTTTCTTTCGTGTTTTTTTTGCCTTTTTTACCCTTTCTCTGAAACGCTTCTTACATTAGTAGAACGGATGCATCTATATTATATGTACGTTATTATGGTACTTTATAATTCAAATTATTATTCTCTAAACAAATAATTAAAAGTATTAAAATGTGGATTAGAGTCCGAAATGAAAATCTACAATTAAAAAAAACAATTAATTTAATCAAGGATGGAGACACAAATTTTGATCGGCAACAAATATTTAACCGAAACAAATAATTATTAAGCACTTTGATCGTTTGTGACAGGTTTTATGTCCTAAAATGTTGCTTTATGACTCTATCACTGAGATAACGGAAGATGCCTTTGTCAGTGTACACAAGTAAACTATTTATCTATTAATCTCCCGTTCACTTTTATTTATTTATTTTATTTATATTATCAGCAAGAGAGAGAGGAAAAACTGGTGACAAAGAAACTTTAGCAAATTCCAACAATGTTGCCAGTTAATCTCCATGTAGTAAATTCAAAATAATATTCAACTAGAAAAAAAAAAAACAAAAGAAATAAAATGTTGTAGCTTGACATATGTTTAACAAAAAATGTAATAAACATATCATAATAATGTCTAATTGATTTCTATCAAAAATATTACGTAATTTCAGTTTTGATCGTGAACTATTGATATGATATTATTTTAGTCAATGAATTTTAAAACATTTCAAAACCAGTCATCAAACGATCAATTTTACCCATATGCAGTCTTTTAGGCCAAAATACTATTAAATGATAGATTGTTGTTAGCATATGAAGATCAAAAATGTATTTTAATCAGAATTAATTTTGTCATGTTCACATTTTAGAACCTTTAATTAAATTTTGGCTTCAATTTTAGAAGTTACGCACGTGATCATAGATGCACATCATCTTAACATAGTAACTATTGTTCATTTTTTAACAGTGTTTTGAATGGAAGAATTATAATATAACAAATTAAACATATAGTTAGAAGATTGATTCTGAGACGTTTTAAAGTTTGGAACTAAATGAAATTGGATCTGGTCAAGAACCAAAACTGAAATTAATCTAAAATATTAAGATACATAATTTTAACATTGTTTTCAAGGAATGTCACTTTCTTTGTTTAGAGGGGGGGGATATGTACATTATAGAAAAAAATAAACTTTTAGTGACAACATTTTTGTGATACTTTCAGTCACAACATTTTGTGTGACTAAATGTCACTTTCAGTCACAACCTTGTGATTAATATGCATTTATTCAAAAACTTTTGTTGTAACTAAAACTTTTAGCCACAAATTTTTAGTTATGGTGTGTCTAAACTTTTTTTGTGACTAAAAACCTCGACGATAAAAGTTTTAGTCATAATAAAAATTTGTAACTAATTTCTTATTAGTCATAAGGTTGTAACTAAAAATGATATTTAGTCACATAAAAATCTTGTGACTAAAAGTATTATAAGAAAATGTTGTGACTAAAAATTCATTTTTTTATTGACACTTACTAGTGTAAGAAAAAAAAAATGAACAAAGAAAAAAATGAAAAAAGAGAAAAAAAAAAAAAAAAAGGTTTACTTTGATAAATGTTTCAAGCTTTTGAATGGAAAAGATCTTGTAAAATGCTTTGATATATTTGTTGGATTTTTCAAAAAATAATATATTTTTTTAAAATTTTCGAGAAGACGAAGCAATTAGCTGCATGTTTGTGTTGTAATATTTCCTATTTGTTTCATTACTTTCAGCCACAATACAAGATCTCGCAGGCTATGTATCACTTATTAATTGGCTCGATATTTGAAATAATTTCTAGGTATTTCCGTCCAGAAAATATATATTAAGCATGCATGTGAAACTTGCCTATTGAATAATTTTTTGCTAGGACTTGTATATTGCTTTTGACATCAACAGACCCCAGCTTTCATTTTTTTTCAGACATTTGAGTATCATCAACGCATGACCATACACTTTTCCTTTAATTCAGTAGTAGCAAAAAATAAAAAAAAAAATAAAAGAAGCACTTTTTTCCTTTAATAATGTTGATTTTCAGCATTGAATAGGGTACGATAAATAAAACATAACATCAATTAATAATTGATTTTTCATTCAGCGGTGGGTTTCATACGGATAAATGATGAGAGTATTAAAAAGTGTCGACCTAATCAAGTTATATGGTCCATTTACTGACTTCTGTTTCACTTTTTTTATTTTACAAAAAAAAAAAAAAAAAAAAAAAAATTTAATAATTGCTTTAGCTAGGTAAAGGTGAGGAAATAGCAAAATTCTCAGTTAGCAAATAAATTGATAATTAGCCCTCAATATTTTTTCCTCTTTTGTACACTGTGTATTTGCCTACACATGAGTACTAATTCAGCCGCGGCTTGTGAGGAGGGTTTCTCATGCAGCTTTATGCTTATGAAACCGCAGGATGTGAGTTTCTTCAATCTGTTAATTTACATTTATTTTCCAACATCTTCGAGGACAGGAGGCGTGTGAATTCCTCGCGGGTATCGGATGAGAGTTTCGGCTACCGGAGGCTCGTAATTGTGTCGATTCTGCTGCAGAAGTTTCTCTTGCGTTTGGCAAAGCCTATGGATTGTCTTGGTTCGTCTATTGAATTTGGTTTGAACCTATGGTCTAGTAATGATGGGAGCTTATCTTCTTTGATTCACAACACTATTCATGGTTGGTTACTTAGAAGTTCCTATTTATTTTTATTATTTTTGGCTATATTGTGTTATATAGTGTAGATCCGAAATTATGAAAGTAGAAATTTGATTTTCTTTTTGAATAGGAAGAAATTTGATATTCTTAATTGCTCGTTAATGCAGGTTTTTGCTGTGGTAAGGAGAAAATCTAAAACTTCAATTTTATTTACTTGTTTATTTGTTTTGTTTTTTGGTTGCTAAAATAAGGGATATTCATGGTTAATCAATTTTTTTAACATCCAAAATAAGGTTAATTTATGGAATTATTTTTCCATGTACTACGCTTAGTTTCGAATTTCTAGTTCGCTATAGGATATTGGTCAACCTTTTAAGTGATTACCCGGCATTTCTTTCTCTAAAGTTTTTTTTTTTTTTTTTTTTTTTTAACAAATTCTTTGTATACATATAAACATACACATTGTGAATATATAATAAATATATTTAGAATAAAAAAAATGTAAATGGCTTAATTATGACTTATTTTAAGAGTTTCGTAAATATATTATTTACTCCTTTTTAGCTTCAACAAATATGTTTTTATCTCTTTTTTCCCTGTTTTTATCTATGTACGTATTTATTTATTCTTTACTTATAAAGATTTTACAATAAAACCTACAAATTCTTACGTTTGCAAGGTGGTGCTCATCATCCCCAGGCTTTGCATTTTTCCCAGAATTAAAAAAAAAAAAAAAAAAAAAAAGGTTTCTCAACTGAAGGGTTAGGTTGACAACATCATATTCACCTTATTAATATATGTATATGTACCTAAAAAATACAAATTATCAGCCTTATTGATTGGCATATTTTACATATCATTCGTAAATATATAGTTTTTTTTTTTTGTCAATATAGACAATATTTAGCAGCCTACTAATTAATCCAACAAGGTGGTTTTCGCGGCTGTTTTTTTTTATTTTTTTTTATTTTTTTTATTTTAAGGTATAGGAATTTGCTAATTAATTAATAACTCCATTATTATGTAAACGAAGCATAACGAAAAACTAAAAAAGATCAGCTGCGAAAACCACCTTGTTGGATTATAATGGAGTCTATTAATTAATTAGCAAATTTCCAAAAAATAAAATAAAAAAACCAGCTGCGAAAACCACCTTGTGGGATTAATTAGTAAACTAAAAAATACAGCTTTTAAAATTTATATATATGTATATTAGGACTAAAAATAGATGGGTTAACAATACCTATGTCTAGGGAAGCTGGTAATTCCGGATAAAACATCACAAAATTTCTCGTCAATAATTGGAATGTCGACAAGCGACAAAACTTGGACAGTAACATCAAACCGGAGATCCCAGGTATAATGCAGCTCTCTCTATGATGGCTTCCAAACTGTCGTACGAGAACAAAGCTCACATTGAATATACAGTCACTCAGCTTTGGAAGGTATTTAATTAGTTAATTTACTAAATTATACCTGTCGTTTACATTATATTTATAAGCCATATATTGAATCTTTTTGTAATTCACTTTTCTGCAGATGAGTTCTTGGGATTTTTCGAGTATTGGAATGGTAAGAAAAAGTTTGCATGTCATTCTTAGATGTTTGTCACATATGGATTAATTTGTGGAAAACTCTATGATACAAATTTGACATATTTTTGTACGGTTTAATTCGAATATAATTTAAAATTAATTTTATTTGCTTAAATAGGAAAACGTGCATTATTTGAGACTGTTTGGTCTAGTGATACTGAGTAATTTATGAATTGAGGCTTTGAGAGGAGGTAGGTTGCGGTTCGATCGGTAAAGCTCCTAATAATGTAGGAGTCTAATAGGTTTTTTTCTTTTTTTAATTTTTGATAGATTTTCAAGAAAAAGCTACAAACGCAAGCGTTATGATGCGGGATAAAGGCGACGACCACGACACAATCGTCGTGGCCTTTAGGGGTACGTTGCCTTTCGACGTTGCCGCGTGGTGCTCCGACGTCGACATCTCTTGGTACCGAATCCCCAAAGTCGGAAAAGTTCACGGCGGATTTTTGAAAGCTCTAGGGTTGCAAAAGAGTGCTGGCCTCCCAAGGGACATGATTGAAGAAGACATTGAAAGTAAAAGACCACTTCCCCTAGCTTACTACGACATAAGGGAAAAGCTAAGGGACCTTTTGAGGCAAAACGACAAGGCAAAATATGTAGTAACCGGCACAGTTTAGGTGGGGCACTTGCAATTCTATTCCGTGCGGTTCTCACATTGCATGAAGAGAAGTGTTTGCTGGAGAGATTGGAAGGAGTTTACACATTTGGGCAGCCTAGAGTTGGAGATGAAATGTTTGGGGAATTCATGAAAAAGGAAATCACAGAAAACGACATTCGCTACTTCAGATTTGTTTATTGTAACGATGTCGTTCCTCGGCTGCCGTATGATCACAAACCGCTCAAGTTTAAGCACTTTGGCACCTGCCTCCACAGCGACAGGAATTACAGAGTAAAGGTACACAAATTTTCAATTCTCTCTCTGATTATTAACACAAAGGTTTAATTTGATTGCGATAAATTACTAGGTCGGTCTCTGAATTTTTAATTTTATGCAACTTTGGTCCCTGAATTATTATTATTATTTTTAAGCTAGAATACCCTTAAACTATTGACATGTTGCTACAATATATAGTCATTTACATTAATTTTGGACAGGATCCGTTACTTAATATTACTTTTTGACCAAATTATTAATGAATTTCATCTAAAAATTTATGAAAATAACTATATAGTAACATTTTTATAGTTTAGGGGTATTGCCTGTTCTTTTTTTCAGAGCTAGAATGACCATAAACATTACTACAGTAGTCATTTCTGTAAATTCTTAATGGAAGCGATAGTTTACACAACTTTTTTTACCAAGTTACTAACATATTCCGCTCAAAAACTAACAGAAATGACTATTGTAGCAATATTTAATAATTTAGGGGCATTCCAGCTATGAAAAAAAGTTCAAGAATCAAAGTTACATAAGGTAAAAGGTTTGAAGAACTAAATGAGCAATTTATCCATTTGATTATTGTCTGATTTTGTTTTTGCTAATATTAGTTCAGTAACTACAGGAATTATCATAATTTATTATGAAAAATGCTTTAGACATCAACTATCTTAAATACCATCTATAAAATAATTAATAAAAATGGATTTCACCTATGAGTCACATGCTATGGGAATCAATATTTAGTAGTGTATAGTCTAAAACATCACTGATGTCATTTGTAACATGAGTAGTGTTAAGGATATCAATTTTAATCCAAACTTTTTTAAGTACCAAATAACGTGTCATATTTTCCTTGGTAGATGCAATTGATTGATGTGATAATATTTTAAACACTTACAATAAGAGTTGACACCTAGTTTTTTTTCATGGAACAATGGTTGGAGTTGGAATTTAGTACATTGGAATTAAAATGTGTGTTAGGTTGAAGTGTGAATTTGAAATGTGTTTGAAAAAAGTATACAATATAAATCTTCTTCGTTCCTCTCATTATTATGAGTATTTAGGCATAAGAATCATCTCATTTCAACTTGAAATAAGAAAGTTATGGACTTTTTAAGTTTGAATTTCATGAAAATTTTAGAGTGAAAGAAAGTGAGATGTACCCTATGTTTGGATGACAAATCTACTTTTCGAAATTGGAAAATTTTTACAAAAAAAATATATATATATTTTTCTCAATTTTTCCATCATTCTCTTATTTTGAAAAAAAAAAATATCTTATTTTTAAACTTACTTTATAAATAAGTACCCTTTTGGAAAAAGAAAATGAATATTTTTGAAATCTTCTCACAATGTATTTTTTCAAGACTATTTTTTCTCATTAAAGTAACTTTTTGTTTTCAAAAATAAAACTTTTTATACATTCAAACATAATCTTATTCTTAAAATGAAAAAACTTTCTTATTTGAAACAAAAAAAATTTCCCTTTTAAAAATGGACGCGTGATCTAAATAGAGCCGTAGATTTGTGAGTTTTGTAATTGAACAGAGAATTCCGTCTCCAACGATTGTTCTAAATGGCACCTTAGCATTGTTCATTTTATTATGTTGATAAGCATAATAGTTAATCGTGCTAATTATGGACATGACAGTGTTCCAGTCAAAGTAAAACATAAAACACTTTTTTATACTTGTTTTAAACTTATATATTGTGGTGTTATATACTAAATTTTCTTATATTATTAATAAAGAGTGAAATTAACAAAAGCATTTTATTGTTAGCTCCAAAGTTATTTAAGTGTATGCCCTCTAAATATTTAATGCAGATTGGTGATGATGAACCAAGCAAATACTATTTCTCAAGGAGGAAGGCAATAACCATGAGGATAAACTCTCTTTTGGAGCTAATTAGAAGCTTCACCATTCAATACACAAGGGACCTGAATTCAAAGAGGGAAGATTAATGAGATTATTTAGATTAATTGGTTTGATAATTCCAGGTGTGTCAGCTCATTCTCCTCAAGATTATATTAATACCACTCGTTTGGCTTCCAAAGAAGTTTTCCTCACACCACCACCCAAAGAGTAATTAGTGGGTTAAAAGTGTTGTGGATTTGAACTTAATTTGTTGATCACGGTTTCGTCGGAGAAATTTGGCACTAACAATATTGATGATAACAATTGTGCAAAAACAGTAAATATATTTAATTTAACTGTATGCAAATGCAATTCACAGCTTTTTTTTTTTTTTTTTAGTTGGTGAAGTGTTTCAGTTGCGTGTTTTGACATGTTTAACCAATCAATTGAATTAGTTTCTATGTTATTACTGATAATTGATAGTTTTGTTGACGGTAAAATTTCACCTAATAAGTTCATTTGGAGTTGGATCCTTTGACGTAAACTTGTCACAATCATATTAGTAATGATGTAAGTCTGTCGTCGCTAAATAGATTTAGCCATAGAAAAACGATGACTATGTTGTCACAAAAAATAGCTAATGTCAGTCGCTGGGTTACTTATTCTTATAGTGATCTCTATTACTTAAATCTCCATTGCTGCTAATTTTTTTTCCCCAATAAGTACATTGACACATCTTTTAAAAAAAAACAAACATAATTACAGTGCTCTTTCAACTGTTCATAAACTTGAAGAGACGGACATGTTTTAAAAAAAAACATACAAAAAATTTCATCCCTATAAAATGAGTCATAGACGGAGATGTTCAAAAATGTCTAATAAAATTTAAAAATTTTAATGCTGTTGCATAGGCGTTAAATCTAGAGTCGTTGTGTGTCTCGGACATACAATGGTATTTTTTTTTTTTTTAATAATAAACCATACAATGACAGTTTTTAAACCAATTATATTAAATGAGCAGATAGAATACTATGTGATCCTTGACAAGGTAAATTTTCCACTTTTAACGACAATTTGCCCGTAAACTATCATTAAACGATCTTTTTTAATATAAAAATTTGTCGAATTATAATGATATCTCGGGTGTAAAATAGTTGAGGGGCCCAATAATTATGCATTTATATAATTAAGGGGTAAATATTATATTTACCATTCTCCTCTCAAAAAAAAAAAAAAAAAAATTATATCTTACCATTTTAAGCTGGGTATCATGATTTTTTAAAAATTCTAATATCTAAAGGGGTAACACTATGATCGATTAAGTTTGATCAAAGTGTGTAATTGTTGTATTGTTTAAAAAAAAATAAATCAAGCATAATTTTATTTCATAAACTTTTGATGCAACCTGAAGTCATGATAACACTTTATTAATCATCAATACCCTTTTCTCTTTCTGATAAGCTTTTACTGTTAAAGCTTCAAATAAATTTTGCTTAATATAATTCGAAAATTAATATAAGGAAACACTACATGTATAAAAGGTACAATTCATTAAAAAATCAAACACGAAGTACGTATTTTTTAAAAAAAATTATTTTCTTCCTTCCTCTAAAAAATAAAATAAGGGTCCTACGAATCTCCCTGAAGATATTGGCTGGGAGATCCGCACCCCTTCCCCTTCCCTTCCCTTCATTGAATTTGGGATCGATTCCTAGTGATTGCAATTTTATTTTTATTATTATTATTTTTTTGTCCAAACAACGGATAAAATTAGAATGATACAGAGAAAATTAGCATAGCCCCTGCAAAGGATAATATGCACAAATTGAGAAGTATGCGCATTAAATAAAAAAATAAAAAAAAGGCATATGCACAATATATATACACACGCACACACGAAACTCTTAGCCGAAAATGTTGTAAGCCATTCATACTTAAAATCAACTCTTGTTAAGTTTATATATATATATGTTACTGCAAGTCCTAATTTTTGTAAAAGAAAGTAAATAAAAAATATGTTAAGCTATAAACTTTTGACAATTTAGTCTGTATATACCAAAACGCTATTAGGACAAATATAAGTGTTCAACCTTAATATAGTAATTTGCCCTTTGTCATTTGTTTTTTTTTGTTTTTTTTTTTTTTTTTTGTTTTATTTTGTTTTGGTGTGGTCGTCAGAGAACCTAATACTGGTCAAATAATAATGTGCCGTCTTGACTTGCAATGTATATTTTGTATATATGCACATTTATTTATACTCGTATAGTGCTATAGGAACACAAAACGAGTGAGGCCTAATTTTAACTTTTTTGGTGTGTTAGTACCAAATAATTCGCATCAAACCTTTTGACATATGAACTCATTTTTGCCAAACATCTCTCTCTCTCTCTCTCTCTACATTATATTTAAGCCACTAACACAACTTTCTTTCGTACTACTACAGCCATGGCTTGTGATAAGGGTTTCTCAAGCAGTTACATGCTGTTAAAGCCAGAGGAAGTGAGTTTCTTCGGTCTCTTTCGCATCTTGTTGTCCAGCAAATTAAAGGACAGGAAGTTCGTCGACTACTGTCCCGATACGGCGGCGGCGGAAGACGTCAACTTCCGACGAAGATGGATGATGTTCATCTCCATTTTGGCTCAGAAGTTCTTCTGCATTTCATGTCCAAGCCATTGCTGTGGTTCGGTTCAGTCATTGAGATGTGCCTCAACCTTGTTTCCTCCTCCAACCGCAACGTGGGTTGCCTCTTCTTAATTTCTTTCGAGGTTAGTATATATTTTATTATTTACTAATTTTAATTAAGAATTTGCTAGAATGACAACCTTAAAAAATGAAATTAAAAAAAAAATTGATCTTTTTTAAGCTTCACACTAAGCGTCCAAGTAAAACGTCCACTGTAAAATTACGATGCATAAAAATCGTTTTGTTAAATAAATTTTTTTTTAAAAAATTATTGTCCAAATAGACTGTCTCATCAATTAGCATTTCGTACATTCATGAGTTGATCATTCGAAGAGTTTTTGTTTTTTTGTTTTTTGTTTTTTTTTTTTTTAAGGGGGGGGGGGGGGGGGGGGGGGGGGGGGGGGGGGGGGGGGGGGGGGGGGGGGGGGGGGGGGGGGGGGGGGGGGGGGGGGGGGGGGGGGGGGGGGGGGGGGGGGGGGGGGGGGGGGGGGGGGGGGGGGGGGGGGGGGGGGGGGGGGAGGGTGGCGCGTTGCTTTAGTAACTCTAAGTTGCCTATTATGCTTTTGAATCATTACTTTCCTTCTTTGGGGTGAGTTTTTTTTAACTTTAACTTATTAACTTGTGACAAAAGCCAAAAGTTGACACAATCAATTTACTAATTAATGCATATTAATAAAAAAAAAACAATAGTTAATTGTTTATAAAGCACGTCTAGTTAAAAAAGTGGACTGATATGATGATTAGAGAATCTTAGCCTCCGTTTGATTCGTTAGTTCGAGATGAAATTTTTAAATTGAAGTTGATTGACTTTTTAAAAACTAAATATAATTTTTATTGATTTTCAGAAAAAGACAAAAACAAAAATTAAGATGAAAATTTAAATTTCAATTGGAAACCACCAAATAAAAGCTTAAGCTTAGTTGTAAAAATTAATTACAACGACAGGGCCTTGTGATATTATCTCATGAGAATATTGAAAATTACTTTTGTGGTGGTGTTATGGGAGAAGTCGAGAACCAACAATCTACTTACAGCTAACTGGTGCTTGAATGCAATTTTTTAGTTGTTGACCTTTTTTTTTTCGTTTTTTTTAAAGTGAAAAATGAAATATGTGATCACCTCAATATCTTTTTTCTTAGGAGATCCCCAATTTTGTTTAATTGTTTTTTGGTTTTTTTAATTGAATGAAACCCATCATTATCATATGGCTAGCCAATCTGGCATCTCATTTCTAATTCAACTTAATTAGCATAATTATAAAGGAATATTATAATTATTCGGACCACAACACCCACTTAAGATAAGTCCACTTTCCATTGTTTTGACAATAGTGTACCATCTTCTTGAGCATGATTCACGTCTGATATTTCATATAATTACCTCCATTGAATCGTTATTGCCACGGGCCAAAATTGTCCCATCTCTATGCTCTAGGCCCTCTCAAATTCCAACATCCACTAAACTTTACTATTATGAAAAAGTCGTGCGATACACCTCGTTGGATCTAGGTCAACAGATGAGCAGTGGAGTTTAGAGTGTTAGCCTCTGTTTGAGGTTTTAGTATAACTTCAACTAAACTATACTTTTTTCATATCAGTTTTTATCTTTTTTCGAAAAATCCAATAAAAATTTATAACTATTTTTTAAAAGTCAACCAACTTCAACTTAAAAATTTTATCTATAACCGACGAACCAAATGCAAACTTACATTTCATATTCAATATTTGAAATATAAATATTTTTTTAAATTAATAAGGTTTCGTTTGACATTTCAACTTAACTCCACTAAATTATACTTTTTTATCTCAATTTTTTATTTTATTTTTTCTAAAAAGTCAACATAAATTATACTAATTTTTAAAAGTAACTATTCTAACTTAAAATTTTCATTTTCAACAGACGAACAAAACGCAAGCTAAATATTTTAACTGATAATATCAATATCGTTAAAAAAAAAAAAAAAAAAAAAAAAAAAAAAAAAAAAAAGGCAGATTCCCAATCAGTATGTATAGATATTTTTCCAAAGCGAAGTATGGTTACTGCTTTGTTCGGCAAAGATGAGACTTGGAGCTTTATTAAGCCGAACCAAGATACCCACAAAAAAGGAAAGATATATATATATATTATATATATATATATAGTGCGGATTCAGGGGTGCCAAGCCCACTGAAATTTTGGTTATTTTATTTCAACCCACTAAAGTTTTTATAATTTTTATAATTTACCCTAGGGAATGTAAAAATTCTTATATACTCCTTACTTTATCTCTATTAAAAATGAAAAAATTTCACATAATTCTTGTTTAAAATTAATTTTATAAAAAAGTTTATACTCTTACTATTTTACCCTTATTAAAAATAAAAATTCTTACAAAATTCACTAAAATATATATATATATATATATATATGATGACAAATCATATGACAACAGAAAAGTACTTAGTACCACCCACTACGTAATAAATTGATGACAAATCTATAGCATTCCACTTATAATGGAATAAGCACCTTACATGCTTTATCCTTTACTTTTGTCTTGTATATAAGAGTACATATTCCGAAAAAGAATATATACATGCATGTATGTGTGTATATACATACATATATATATATATATATGGGAAAATGAAGTTATAACATGAAATGGGAATCTCAAGAAGTAGTAGTCTATTTTCGCATCCGCACTATACTGAATTCACAGGCGCCAAATTGTTTGCCATATATAAATATCTACATCTATTATCTATCTATCTATAACTATCTTAAAAGAAGTGTTCCCTAAAAATATTATTCAAAATTACATTAAGTTATTTTATCTTTTTAAAATGATGTATTTTCTTGGTTATTGATTTCTTCTCTTGCATTTATTGTTCTTTTTTTTTTTCCCATCAACTTTTGCTAAGTTTTATTTTATTTTTTTCTTTTTCTAACTCTTACTTTTTAATTTTCATAAATCTCATTTTTTTCAATAGATTTACTTTCTTAATCTAATTTGTGCCTATAAAAATTTATTTTTAAGTAAGTATTTACTTTTAATTTTTATTGTGATAGACTAAAATAATATTAAGTCAAAAAAATATATATATATATATTTTGTTAAGGCAAAGAATATGCCTTTTTCTTTATAACGAATTAATCTCAAATACATTTTTATCTAAATATCCTTTTTTCTTCTCATGCATAGCCTTGATTAGTTTATCATTGTGTTGACTTTTTTTTTCCTTCCTAACTCATGTATATAATATTATTTTTTCAATGTGGCTTATTAATATTCTTTTTTTCAAATGTGCTCTTACTTAAAATTTTTTCCCTTCTCCCATGCATCCCTAACTTGATTGTGCTCGCCATTTTTTCAATTGTCTTCCTGTTTAAACATCTTTTTCCTTCTTATATAGAACATTTTAATTAGTTTTATATTTGATTTTTCCTATCCAGTAGTTTTTTTTTTTTTTCTCTTTTATATGGTCCTATTTACTTTTATGTATATATTATTAGATATAAGTACTTTTAATTTGCTCTTTTCTTTTAAAATTTTAATATCTATATTCTTTCTAAAAAAAACTTAAACAGTACTATATATGTATATGTAACAAATTAATTCTATACGTGCGAGCTTCGCACATACAACTAGTTATTATGTAAAGCTCAAGTTTTTTACTATTTCAAAATTTTGGTCTTTCTATTTGTCCTTTTGTAAGCTTTTTTCAAAAAAATTTCCCCTTTTTTTCTTAATGAAATCGTTTGATGTTTTTTACTCTTTAGTGCAATCATTCTTTACTGATATTCTTTATCTTTTAGGCTGAAAAATTTTACTTATTTTTTTTAATTTTTTGCATCTTTTACTCTTAATTTTTTGAAAATTATTTTTGATTTGCTCATTCATTTATAAATTTTATATCTATATTATTTTTAAATAAACTTAAAAATATATATACTATATATATATATAACAAACTAATTCACACCTGCATCGCACATACAACTAGTATATCTTATATATATATATAACAATGCATTCCTTTCTGTGCCAGTACTGCTGTATCTATATACATATATCTAAGATTATTTTTTTATCTGTGTCTATAAAATTAGTTCCGAGGTTTACATATATATAAATATATTATAAAGGTGACATAGAAGAGAGGTTGTATTTAGGAACTAAGACAAGTCATGATCAATAAAGAAAAGGGACATGGACCAGTATCATGTAATAATGGGGTTGGACAACAATATGACTTTCGGTGCTAGGCTGTCACGTCATACTCATCAAGAACTTGCCAAGATATTATAATAAAAAGGGTATTAATATTGCTAATTAATTATATCTATATAGCTACTAATATAAAACTAACGAAAACATTTGTCTGACTATTCGTGTAAAGCTCATGGCACGTAGCTTGGTTCACATATACGACATGACAGGTCATTCTAGCTACTATAGTATCTTAAGTTTTTAGATTTTATCAATATTAAAAAAATAAAATAAAAAATAAAAAACAGACCTCATACTTGTCAATTTTCTTTTGATAATTAGGAGTTTGTAATATTGTTTATCAATTTATGAATACAATCAAATTGGTTATATTTAAGATCGTTTTTGTTTGATTTTTCTAATTATGCTTTGCTTCTTTTTAGTTTTTGGTTTTGTACAATCGTTTCTTTTATTTTTAGTAATATTTTGCTTATATATCTATATATATATATAAAAGAAAGAAAAAAAAAAAGAAAATGGTAACGAGTAGTATATATATTGTTGATGTTGTGCAGGGAAAGTGGTAAAGCCAGATAAAAAATCAGAAACGTTCGTGTCATTTATAGGAAATTTGGACATGAGAGTGGAGCTGGATAGCAGCATCAAATATGGGGACCCCAGATATTTTTGGGGCACTCTCTATGATGGCCTCTAAAGCATCCTATGAAAACCAACGTTACATTCAAACCATTGTCAGAGATCACTGGAAGGTATATTTGCATCTAATAAAGGGTTAATCTCATTTTTTGTTCTTAATTTATGAGTGAATACTATTTCGGTCCGTGGACATTAAAACATCTCATTATTAGTTCATAATCTATTAAATTATCTCGATAAAGTCCTTCCATCAAGAATCTATAAAAAAGTAGGTACAAAATAATTACATAAGGTCATATCATATTAGAACATATAATAATGTCAGCATTGAAAGGAGTACCATCTGACTATCACGTGTTATTTCCTTCCACTTTTTAACAGATCTTGACAAAGGGACTTTAATGGAACAATTTTGTGAATCAGGGTCGACTGGTTTTGGGATGTTTTAAATATCAAGAAAATTCAACCATAAATTGATGGACAAAAAAATAGAGATTACCTTAATGGAAACAACCGTGAAATTAATTAGCAATTAATTATGGAACTGGCTAGCTCGTTACTAACATTATTATATAATGTAATTGATTTGGAGCAGATGGAGTGCTTGGGAACGTATGACTTCTGGAATGGTAAGAAGTAACCTAATTACCTAATCAATTAATTAAGTTTACATCAAGGTTTTTTTTTTTTTTTTTAATTTCTTTGGGGGAAAGAAAAAAAAAAAAAACAAAAAAAAAAACTAAATACTTACATGGCCAAGTTCAATTTGGTTGCAGAGTATCAAGAAAAGGCCTCAACACAAGCCTTCCTACTTCGTGACAAGGCCAGACGACCACGAAATTATCGTCGTAGCGTTTAGAGGAACCGAGCCTTTTAATGCAGAGGATTGGTGTTCTGACTTTGACATCTCTTGGTATGAGCTTGCCGAAGTTGGTAAAATCCACGGCGGCTTCATGAAAGCTCTAGGTCTTCAGAGAAACATGGGTTGGCCAAAAGAGATTGAAAAGAAAAACGACGACGACGACAACGATAACAATAACTCTAACCAATCATCACGACCGCCCCTAGCTTATTATGCAATTAGGGAAATTCTTAGGGACCTCTTGGGAAAAAATGAGAAAGCCAAATACATATTGACAGGTCACAGCCTAGGTGGGGCCCTAGCAATCCTCTTTCCGGCAGTTTTGGTGTTGCATGAGGAGTCGTTTCTGTTGGAGAGGTTGGAGGGGGTTTACACTTTTGGGCAACCTAGAGTTGGAAATGAGAAATTTGGGCAGTTTATGGAAAAACAATTGAGGGAAAATGACATTAGGTATTTTAGATTTGTGTATGGGAATGACATGGTTCCTAGGTTACCCTATGATGATAAGGATCTTATGTTCAAGCACTTTGGTACTTGCGTGTACTTCAACAGGCACTACCAAGGAAAGGTAAGTGATTAATTAAATACATCTAATTTCTTCAATAAACGTATATTATCATTATAGTTCTATGTCTAGTAGTACATGATGCACCAATACTAGATATGTATATATATGTAACGGCATATTAATGGTCGGGTTGTTTATGAAGCCCCGCTGGGGATAGCTTGGTCAATGCAGAGAATAAGTTTGAGTATTAGCTCTCATGTTCAATATCCGAAAGTGTTTTTATTTCTTTTCAATAGATAAAAGCCACTAAAATGTTGTTTTCTAGGGAAAAAAAATAGTATCCTTAAGTTTCATTTAAAGAAAGTATTCTTTTGTTTTCTTAATCATCGAAAAAGTATTAACCATGCTGAATTTGGGTCAAAGTCAATGATTCATTATATATATACATATATATTATTAGTTTGAGCAAAAAGCACTTTTTAGATGACTAGGAGTATAGAAAAAAAAAAAAAAAAAAAGCACGTGATATTAATTGGGCCGTAACACAAGTAGTAACGTGATGTTTATGTAGCTGTCACATGACAGTATCAGGACGAAACGCATATTCGTGATTTTATATATAGGTAATAGTTTAATTAAACATATTTATTTTATTTGTTTAAATAGGGGACACCTACTGTGTCTTGGTTAAAACGTAAGAATACTTTTTGGATCTTTTCCTTAATTTTTTTTTCCCTATAACTGACAAAGTAGCTATTTACGACTTGTATTAGCATATAAAGGTAGAGAGGATTTTTTTTTTT
The DNA here is from genome assembly GCA_009761775.1 of Ficus carica. Classification (NCBI taxonomy): domain Eukaryota; kingdom Viridiplantae; phylum Streptophyta; class Magnoliopsida; order Rosales; family Moraceae; genus Ficus; species Ficus carica. The sequence goes on from CM019743.1 coordinate 23,310,014, forward strand.
TTTTTTTTTTTTTTTTTTTTGAGATGCGTAGAGTATTTCTTTTTCCCCTCTTTCTCTCACTAACTTTGCACACAAAAACCATTTGCTTAATTGGTTTGTGACGGTGCAGATTGTGGAAGAAGAACCAAACAAGAACTATTATTCACCCCTAGGGGCAATTCCCATGATGGTAACTGCAGTATGTGAGCTGATCAGAAGCTTCACAATTCCCCGGAAGAAAGGACCCGACTTCAAAGAAGGCTTCTTTCTCAGATTGTTTAGGATTATTGGTTTGGTTTTGCCTGGCGTTCCAGCTCATAGTCCTCAAGATTATGTTAACACTACTCGTTTGGTTTCCTCTGATCTCTTCCTTACCTGCCAAGACCCTTCACCACAAAATATAGTTTAGAACATATACATACATACTCTCATGTATGGCTGCCGGACTTGGTAACTTTTTTTTTTTTTTTTTTATGTTATTTTACCAATTAGTTGATTATGTTGTAATCTTTCAGTTATATTGTTTTTTTGCACCAGCAGTTGCTACATAGTATTATTTTACGTATAATTTTGTATAAAGTATAGTTATAAGTAAGTCAATTAATTGTTACAGGTCGTTTATTAAAATGTTATAAACTATTGAACTTATTCGGCTCTCGGATATGAGACAATTCTTATTTAGGAGTGTATATATATATATATACGCACACATTAACAAATGTTTGAGCACGAATCCTAAATATTTGCTTAGAAATTTGGCGCGTAATTCTCAGTTTTAACCTACTTTTAATTAGTATGTTATAAGCAGTACTTTTATGAACTTGTGACAAAATGTACCATTGCGAATTTATATATATCTATAGATTTTGCATGGAATTTCAAGATTGTGGTCCGCTTAAAACAAAGGGCTAATATATACTTCAAAATTTGGTTGTACCTGTGTCTTATAAGGAAATTGACTAATATGTGTAACCAGAGATATATATGTCCAAGGAAAAATAATAAAAGAGCATAACTTAGAAACTTCACACTTCTTTATTTGAGGACACTTAAGACCATTTGATTTAGTGACACTGAGAGGTTTGAATGGGGCGGGGCTTTACGAGAGATTGCAGATTCAATACTGCCTTGATTTTCTTGTTCTCCTAATGCTTATTTGAGTATCATATGCATTGTTCTTTGTCATGAAATGTACCAAGAAATAGATATATATAGTCAAGGGCAGAATCATAAACATATTCCAATAGGAGCGTACATAAAATAAAATAAAAATAAAATTCAAAATAAAATAAGTTTTAGTGATGATTATGTGAGAATTTTTAATTTTAATATGATCAAAATAGTAAAATTATTAATATATAATTAATTTTAATAAAAATTATATGAAAATTATTTATTTTAGTTGTGACAATGGACGACTAAAATTTTATGTGATTCCGTTTGTTTCTCATAGTTTTGAACTTATCCATATTAGTTCCGTGTTAGAAATGCTTTGTCGATTAAATAAGTACCACCAAAAAATAAAGAAGAAAAAAATATGATATACGTTACGTACTATTTTTTTGTTTTGAAAGGGCAATGATTTCTGCAAAGATTACAGAAGATTTTGCTGTCTAGCCTAGTGGTCCGACTTGGTGAAGAAGAAGGCTGTCCATTTGTGTCTTTTCATGTTTCTGCTCCATTATATATAGCACTATATATTTTCTCAGTTAATCTGTTTTTCTCTTTATATATATATATATATATATATAGATTTTGGCTTTTGTACGTACTGGTGATATGTCTAGATCTCTTTCCGGTACGTATGGTTTTTTTTTTCCTCCTAGTCTCTTTAAAATATATATAATCCAAGATATATCATTTCCCTTCTCAGGAGGATACATTTAAATAAAGTATTTTTAAGAAAAGTTACGGATTTTTAAAGTTGGAGTTTTTTGAAAATATTTGAAAAAATAAATAGTAAAATTGGAGGAAAATGATAAAAATAATTTCAAAAGTTGACCCCAAACAACCTCTTTAAAATGAGAAAGTTATGAGTTTTTAAAGTTTAGTTCTTTGAAAATGAAAAAAAAAAAAGTTTGATATAAAATTAAAAGTTTTGGATCTAGACGAAAGGAATTTAATTTAGAGCCCGGAAACCCAAGTTCTTTTAACTAGGGATGTTCATGATTTCTCACAACATACAACTTGTCTTCATCCACATTCAAACCTCGACTATTACATAGCGATATTTTAACACTCGATGATGATATAATTTTAATATACTATGACATATCATTACTGTAAGTATATAAATAGTTAAAAAAGATCTATATTGTTACTAATGACGTAGTCAATAATGATATCCGCGTTAGAATTTGATTGGTTTTTTTTGCCAATAAAAAAGAAATCTATAGCGTTTTCACATCCCATTCACTATCCACCATCAGATTTAGACTAAAGTTGATTTGAACTCTAGTTGAGACTGAGGGAGAACTAAGAAAGGCTTCCAAGACCATTATGCCGCCGCTGCTGCCGCCGCCGCTACCACCACTAGTAGTACAAAACCCAATTAGTTAAAACAAACTTTTTGAATGCATAGATTCTGTTCAATTGGCAAATACACCAAGTAAATACAAGTAAACCCAAAACATGATTGGACTATAAGGGTTTACTTATAAATAGACCCACTAAATTACCCGCTAAATTACAACACGATTGAAGTGACGTTGGACCTTTGAGTCCCACAACTCTTGGATGAAAAAAAGAGAGTTGGGCTAGTGAGCCCATTTCCAAGCAAGTATTGGACCTCAGAAAAGGTCCGATCAAGAATAAGGCCCAACCTTAGCATGCACCACCAAGCACCCGATTCCTGCCTCCTCGGCAGCATCTCTTCTTAAAAAGAGGAGTGAAAAGGCCCACGCCGTCAGAGACGAGTGAGGAGAGCGGGCGTGAAGATACCGAGCCAGCTCGAGTGCAAAGTTTTTTAGAAAGAGAAAGTGGGTGATGATTGATAGAAGAATCTAGAGAGAGAAAGTGAGAAGAGAGTTGCGGTTTGGATTGGGGGTGGTTATTGAAAATCCAACACAAATCCAAAAAAACAGAAAAGGTCAGTTTGATGAGAGCTTGAATTCACACAGATTTTGTCTCTTTCTTTGTTTCTAATCGCTTTTTTTGTTTGAGCTTCGAAATCGAAATCGAAAAGGAAACCATAAAAATCTCTGCTTTTCGACGAAGAAGAAAGAAAATGGTGAGTTTGATTTGGTATTTGACGCTTGTGTGTGAGAAAGAGGTGTGCTTGTTATCCTGTGCAGGAGTCGAGTGTGTGAGATTTAGAGAGAGTCAGAGTGTGGTTAGAGCTTTCCCATTTTTGAGAGTGTTAGGGTTTCTCTTTTCCAGTCTCCTCCGACCAATCTCATGGACCGCAAGCTTGTGGTTAGTTTTAAAGATTGATTCTTTTTCATATTTCTTGTTTGAAATTTGGGAATTTTTGGTTTATGGGTTTTGTTTGTAATTTTGATTCGGAATTTCTAGGTTCTGGGTATTCCGTGGGATGTTGATACTGATGGGTTGAAAGAGTATATGAGCAAATTTGGGGATTTGGAGGATTGTATTGTTATGAAGGTTAGCTAACTCTCCTTTTTCTTTCTCATTCTATGTTTATAACATCTATATTTACTATATGATTGTTTATAATTCTGTTTGTTTTTGTTTTACTTCTCTTTAGGAGCGGTCCAGTGGTCGGTCTCGCGGATTCGGGTATGTGACATTTGCTTCTGCAGAAGATGCTAAGGTGAGAGAATTTGTATTGGAGACTACTCTTTTTAGATATTCGTTTTTAGAGTTCACTTTATACCGTGCTTTATGGTCACTTGTTGGGGATGTTATCTGGCATTGTTCCTACAGAGTGTATTATCAGGCGAACACTTCCTCAAGAACAGAATGCTGGAGGTTAAAGTGGCGACTCCAAAGGTTCATAAAAGCTAAACTCGTATCGATTTGATTTTGTGTTTTAATTTTTAGTTACTTAAGAGTACTATGGCGTCTATAAGATGAAAGTATTGGCATTAAAAGATTGGACTAGTATGGCCGAGAATTACGTGAGTTTACGTTTTTTGCAGGAGGAGATGAGAGCACCTACGAAGAAAGTTACTAGAATTTTTGTGGCACGGATTCCACAATCGGTGACAAGAGCTACTTTCCAGAGGTAGTTTGAGTTTACTTTAGTCTTTGTTGATTCATCTTTATTGGTGTCCCTGGATGTGTGATGAACCTGATTGTTTTTGCATTTTGCTTTTGCAGTCATTTTGAGAAATATGGCGAGATAACTGATTTATACATGCCAAAGGTGCTCTATCTTTTCTTATTGCCTTGTGTTATTTTGCATTTCATTTGGAACTTAAATTTACATGTGGTAATTTGGCTACTTGTCTACATGCATTTATGTAAATAGAACATGCATAATTAATTTAGCCAAACATGATTATACACGATTCTCTAAGCGTTTTGGAAGCTTGGGTGCAAAGACCCATAGCTAATATATAATTGTTGTAAATGTGGCTCAGGATCAAGGCTCGACTACACATCGTGGAATTGGTTTTATCACCTTTGCAAGTGCAGGTTAGGGCATTCGTATCATGTCATTGTGAATTTTTAGCATCTTCCAATCCTGTCTGTAAAATATGTCAATAGATTGGTTCAATTAATATTCTAGTTTAGATACAATATTATCTTGTTTTAATAAACTGACACTGACTAATTATTTGCCTGTCCTGATTACCATCGATAAATAGAATTTATGGGTATTTGAATTTGGAGTGATTTGCTAAGTCTGATTTCTGAGCACGTATCATTAAGCAAGCATTTGTCCTCTGTTTTGCAGAGTCTGTGGATAGTTTGATGGCTGATACTCACGAATTGGGAGGTTCAACTGTAGTTGTTGATCGAGCAACACCCAAGGTAAATTGCAGCATAACTAGTTTTAAGCATATCTTTTACCAAGGATAAATAAGGTTGTTCTCGTTTACAGCTATATTTATATCATGAAGAGTTTAACAGTTCAATCTATATATGTTATGGTATCAGGAAGATGACTTTAGGCCAATTGGCAGAATGGCACAGGGTGGATATGGTGCTTACAACGCATATATTTCCGCAGCGACTAGATATGCTGCAATTGGTGCTCCTACTTTATATGACCATCCAGGATCAATGTATGGAAGTAAGTACCTCTAAAGGTATACTGCAATTTATTCTTGCGATAATATGCTACAAAAAATTAACTTTTTCTTGTTTGTCGGATTAGGAGGGGAATCCACTCGAGGAATGGGAAAGAAGATCTTTGTTGGCAGGCTTCCACAGGAGGCAACAATCGAAGATCTTCGACAATACTTTGGTAGATTTGGCCGTATATTAGATGTCTATATTCCCAGGGTAAAATACCATTCTATCTGTAACGAAAATTTTAAGGAATTAAATTCTTAAATTTGATAGCTATCCTAATTTTATGTCGATGCACAATGTAGGACCCCAAGAGGTCTGGCCACAGAGGTTTTGGATTTGTAACGTTTGCTGAAGATGGTGTAGCAGATCGTGTATCACGGAGGTCTCATGAGATATGTGGACAGCAGGTATCAAGTTGTATTACTTAGGCTTTGAATAACTTAGAGTATGTGTCATAGTTTTTGCTGACCTACCTTTTGATACTTCTGAATTATCGTTATTCTTTTCAGGTCGCAATAGATACTGCCACACCAGTTGATGATGCTGGAACTAGCGGAAATTTTATGATGAACAGTGCAGAAGCCTTTGGGGGCTATGGTGGTCCATGCGTACCTATGGCAGGATGTATGGAAGTCTCGACTTTGATGACGTGAGTACATTTGTATGACTTTTGCTTCGACAATTGCTGAAATTGCTAAGTAGTTTTGTTAGCCAAATGCATTTTTTGATTCGTTACTTTCACATTGGAAATTTTGAACTGATATTCCTTTACCTCGGAATTCATCTGAAATTCTAAATACCAACTTTGTTTTCTTCATGCCTCTGCTAATGTCTTAAATGGTGCATTGTTGCTTTGCAGTGGGGTTATGGAATTGGCAATGGGAGACCGTCCAGAGCAGATTGGAGGTACAGGCCGTACTAAAGGACTTCTTGGATCCTCTTGTTTCGGCTATAAATAATCACAGAATCCCTGTGATGACTTAATTACTGTTTTCCATAGTTGGATTTCAATCCAAACAGTTTTCAATATGTTATAATTAAGTGGAATTGTAGTTGGGAAGCAATGTTGATCGAATCCTGTAATAGTACTAGCCTGCTCGCCTTCTCCGGTCAACGGATACCCAATGGATAGGAAAATAGCAGGACTGGTTTGGCTTCTTGGAAAGCCTAGCCAGATCGATTGTATGATATAGTAAGTCGATTTAATTTAGTTAACAATTTACTACTACCTTTGGACGCCTTAACGGTACAAACGCAGTTAAACGCCGATACTGCTTCGGAATGTGGCATACCGTTTGAAATAAATCTTGTTTTGTGGAAAGAAAGGTGACATGGCTAGAGAAGAAACTATCAAAGATTGTTCTTGGATGAAGGCTGGAGGGTTATTAAAGTTGTTTTTTTATACTTGATTTCTGTAGCTACAACCGGAGAATCGACATTAACCACTCAAATCAACAGAAACAGCATGGACTAGAAACATGAATTCTGAAACGACACAGATGAACGACAATTAACTTGAGGAACCGACAAATACTTCAAAACGACGTAGATGGCAAATTAACCTGTCGAAACAACGTCGTTTATATTCTGAACGACGAAAAAATGACATTGGATCGTGATAGGTTAATAGCAACAATAACGTCGAAAACATAAATAAATAACTTGCGAAAAGGAGGAGAACGAATTGAAAACGACATCAATCCCAAAAAACAAACATCAAACGAAGAAACGATGGTAAGTCTAAGAGACCACATTGACTTTCAAACGTCATCTAATATGATCAATGGTATTTTTTTTTTATTAATTTAAAAGAGAGATTTTTTTGGTAATAACAACATAGGGTCGACGACACCAAGTGGGGAAAGAACACTGATCTCAATAAATGAAATTGATTGGCAAAATGAATTCAACCCGTAAACTAACAAACGACAGTGACTTGACAAAACCCCATTAAAGTCGAACGTGATATTGATCTATGCATAGCATCAATAATTTGAAGAAATTATATATATAACTAAAGGGACGTAGTTGAACCGCGTTGACTGAAAAGTTTTTTTTTTTTCCCCCTCCTACTGCTTTTTTTTTTCTTTTGTGACCGCTGCTGTTTTTTTGTTTTTGTTTTTTTAGTTTTTTTGCTGTTGTTGCTGCTGTTTTTTTTTTATACTTTTGCTATTGTTGTCGCTGTTTTTTTTTTTTTTTTTTAACTTTTGCTGCTGCTGCTTTTATTTTTATTTTTTCCTACTGTTGTTGTTGTTTTTACTAAAGGAATGTAAGTCGGTGAATAATTTTTTTTTTTTTTTAACTTTTGCTGTTTTGCTTTACTGTTCAGTGAATAGTATTTTTTAAAAAACTTTATTGCTTTGCTATAGTTGTTTTTTTTTTTTTTTAACTTTTGCTGCTTTGCTACAGTAAAATGATGCAATATTCACTGTTAATAAACAGTTTTTTTTTTTTAAATTTTTGTTGCTTTTGTTGTACAGTTTTTTTTTACAGTAATACACAGTAGTTGCTTTTTCTACATTAAACTACCGATTTTGCCCCTATCCTATGTGCTGATTTTGGCTTATCTACAGTGTAAAGACAGTTTTGTTATCACAAATTTTACTGTTTTATCTACATTGCAGAGACTTTTTTACCCCTATGATTTAGTTGGTTTTTCTTCATCTACAGTGAGTTGACATTTTTACCCTTATTAAACAGAAATTGCCGGCTGTCCACACAGTATAATTACCGTTTTACGCCTCTTTTTTACTTCATTTTCTTTTTCCTACAGTGTGTTTGTCGGTTTTACCTCTATTTAGAGTTTTTTTTTTTTTTTCCTTAAGATTATTTTTACCTTTTTTTTTTACGCTAAATTTTAGAAATTAGATTCTGATATATCGTTATATTGTGTTTTTGCTTACTTTGTCTTTCGTTGATTTTTAAACAATTTTTTACTTTAAATTTTTTTATCTTTATTCATTTTTTTTTTTGTGTTTTTTTTGTTTATTTTGTTCTATTTTTTAAAGACCCTTTTTTTTAAAGGATTCTGCATGCAATTTTTTCCTTTTTTTTTTTGTTTTGTTTTATATTTTAACAATAATTTTTTTTAAGTTTTTACATGTATATAACCTGATAAAAAAATTTATATGTTTTAAAAACAGTAAATAAAGGAGAAAATGAGATATATATTTTATTTTGTTATAATGTTTTTGTTAGAGTTAGTTTTTTTCCGATTCTTTTGAGTTTAAAGATTTTTTTTTTCCGCTTTATTTTTGTTTTAATTTTTTTCTTTAAATGAGTATAACTACATAAATTTTTTTTCTTTTTTGCTTTTGTTTTCATTTTTATTATTGTTAGTACTATTATCATTTAATCTTGCATCTACACTGTTGGGAGAAATTTTGAGAAGAATTATACTTACTATAATTATAACATTTATCTTAACCAACTGTTTTTTATCATATAATACTTAATTTTTTTATTTATTTTTTTCCTTTCCCGTGTAATGCACGGGTATTAAACTCGTATACTCTAACATTTAGAAACTTCAAATTTTGCAAGGAAAAAAAAATTTAACAATATTTGAAATATTCTAACAATTAAATATTTATGGAAAAAAAATGATCATATAGAATAAAGATTGCAGGTGCATTTAGAGTTCAAAGTAAAATCCACTGCTCATACAAACATCCATCCACTTTTCTTTATAGACTAAATATTATAAATCTTATGATTGCATATCTAGCATAATGATAATTCATACCCGACTCTAACTGAAATTCTGAAATTTAAATCATTGCTGTCTCAATTTAAAAAAAGAAAACAAAAAACAAAAACAAAAATCTGACTGATCCAGTTAAATCCAAAGTACAAGTTAATCATGTTCTTTTTTCTTTCTACAATACAAGATGGCCAAAAGAGTTCAAAACAGAACAACAAAAGTTTTTTTTTTTCCTTGATAGGTAAAACAGCAAAGTTATCTACAGGAGATGTTTGATTCAAATGATATGAAGTGCTCTTGCCCAATGCAAGCCACAAAACAACCCCATTTTCCGGAAGCTAATTCCTCCAATCCTATTCTTCCAGTCCTCTTCGAAATCTCCAAAGTGTTCAAAATAAAATAACAGTTTAGACGAGAGAAGTCAAAAGAAGCCAATTCAATTTCATATTATCAGCGAGAAATCTCCATGTTTGTTAGCTGGGAAGAGAACAGAGTGGCTGTGGAACTAGAACACGCGGCACACAAAGAAGCGGCTCAGTGATCCAACCCGAACGTTCTTTCGGAATGAGAAGAACTTGCGTGGAGTCCTCAGAACCTCCTGACGCCGATGATCATGGCTGTCATGGTGATCCGACGACAATTTGCTTCTCATTTTGTCGGCTTTGAACTGTGCCGTTCTCAGCTTGTCTATGATTTTATCCATTGTCGCCGACCTCTTCTTTTCAAGTTTCATCTGAACAAAAAAAGAGCTGTGCTATCATTATCTGTTTCCTGTCTAAGTGATACTTCTCGATATGAAAAAATATCTCAAGCAATATGAATTTATTTCGTCGAATTCTATACAAATTATAAAACTGAAATTACTGTTTTGTCACACTTGTAAGTAGTAAATTATATTTTAGTTTCATGATATGTCATGAAACTATTTTTCTCGATGTGTAATTTTCTAGTTTGACATCACGAGTGTTTCTAAACTTGGTGCAAAGAAGCAAACCTCGAGTTTTCGAATCGCAGCTTCAGCTTTTGCCTTCTGTAAATTCTCCCACGCTGTAATTTTGGCTTCCTCTCTTTTCCACCTGCACATTAAATTTTATTTTATTTTATTTTTTTCTGTATATATTCTTGTGTGTGTGTGTGTAGTTTTTTCAAGCTATTTAAAGTCTGAAATGTCATGTCTTTTTCCAAGGTTTTCAACGGACTGCAACATTTAGAAAAATATTAATAAACAAAAAATTATTTCAGCAAAATAAATGATGAGAAATCTTGAACAAACATACTTTGAGTAGTCCGTGGCTGCCTCAGAGACATCAAAAGAAGAAGCTGAAACTCCGACAGCATTTTCGCCAAAGTCATTAGCATCAGGCTGGCCTTTCTTACTCATTCGGAGTCCGCGTTTTTTAGACCACCGGATCGTGGTGGCTCCTTTGTCAACCTGCACATCTCTGACTTCTAATTTAGCCAAGTGATCACTCTGCTGCTCCACTATAGAAAGGAGAGCTGGAGGGGAGGTAGCGAATGAAGATCTCCCGACGGTCGAGGAAATGCTGCACCTGCAATCCTTAGGGCTCATTTGAGTCGCCATGTCTCGCTGTGAAACGGCACGAGAAACCAAGGTCTCCTCGTTCTTCTCTGCCCCCAAACTCCTCATCTGCAACATTTCTATCCATAGTGACAAGCTAACATATATATATATATATATATATGTGCATGTAAATCAACATTTTTGAGTGTGTATAGCTTAATCATTATCTTAACACGGAATTTGTATGTTGGGATTTTCACAAATATATTCCTAATTTTACCATGTGCATTGATATTGAGAATTAGATTAGTGTGAAATCGAGAGAGTTTAAGAGGCATAAGGTGTGTGATTATCTTCTTCCTCGTCATGGTGAAATTCTACGGTAGCTGAAAGTGAATGTAGCTCTCATATTAAGGGTGAACCATTATAAATCTTGTATGTGCTTTCTAATCTATTATTCAAATTATTACTCTCATTAATAAGATATTAGGGCGTGGCGTTTAATCTAAAACCGAAACAAACCTAATCAATAAAACTAAGAGCTCTAACTAAGGCCTGGCTAAATCTATCAAATTAATCCCTCCAGCTGATGATGAATAACAAGCCAGCCTAGTAATAAAAAACACAATTAAAGCAATTCTGGAACATAAAAGAAAGTTGTACCTTAGGAGAAGGGCAACCGTTACTCTCCCTCAATTCTGACCATCCGAGGATACTACTAGGCAATCTGCTCACCGGTCCTCCACCACCAGTACCGTAAATGCTTTTCAGCCACCAAAACTCCGGTGGAAAACGGTGAGCTCCCGCTCCCCGCAAAGTTCCTCAAGCTGCCGCCTTCTAATCCCGCCGGCGAATGATAATTGGAGAAATAGGCAGAACTAGTACCATTGGCAGTTTGCACAATAGGACCACTTTTGGACTTAGGCCTCTTCTGAGGCTGAGAACTCAAGCTCTTACTACTAATAGCATTGCCATATCCCGAGATAGGGCTGCAAATCCACCTCTCTGCGTCCTCCCACTTGGAGGGCAGTGTCCTTCCACTGTTGAACGTCATCTGCCGCCCCCCGGAAGCTATCGGTGGCCGCGGCACGCGTTCCGAGGCCCAACCCTTTTGGCTGCCAATGCCGTTCCCCCTGTATTGTGGAGCTCCGGGGCTTGGAAATGTGCCAAGATCATGGGAAGAAGAACGCTTCCTCATACTTAATTTCTCTACCACTAGACTAGTTTGTGATGGTTATGTGAAAGCTTACATAAATATCATATATATATATATATATATATTAGTTATGATTCAGAAAATCTGTTTTAAAGGCTATATAACTTTATATAGATATATTTTTTTTTTTTCACAGCTGTAAGAGTTGAGCCAGTTTGCAAGTTTTGGCCTCGTTTTATGTAGCTGTGTGGCAATGATTTTGATGTTTTTATGAGTGTCCGTTTGATTTGATTGGACCACTTGGAATTAGGATCAAATTTAATTTTAGAAGCATGGCTTGTTAGCTTCATGCCAAATTTGGGATGAGACAGACATAGTTTAAACTGTTTGAAGAAGACAAATTTGGGCATTTAAGACGGTGCGATTTTAGGGGAGCGAGTGTAATTGCACGATTTATGACTACAAGTTTTGGAAGAAGCTATGATAGATCTTATTTTTCTTGAGACATATCATGCAGTCTAATTTTAACCTTTCAATCTTTCGATGATATAAAAAAATTATATTAAATTATCTTATTTTTTAATTAAAATTTGATAATTCTTTTTAATTAATGAGATCATTTTTTTTTTTTCATCATTGACATAAATTTTAACAAGTTTTATTTTACTATCAACCTGGTGTAATTAATGATTTTACTGTCAGCACCAAGGTAAGATTTGGATTTTCTGGCTTATTTGTAATGACTGACTGAGATTCATGTACCGATGCTCCAAATTTTTTGTACTTTAGCGTTTGTGGACTGTAATTTTCCTTCATTGTTTTATAAAAGAAAACTAAAATAAATAGAAAAATTATAAGTGATGTTTGGACTGGTCAACGAGTCAAGGGGTTCAGAGTCAAGACCAGGCACGGTTCAATTTTCAGTAGATGTTCCGTGGATCCAGTGAATTCCATTACAACTCTATTCCTTTACCCGCAATTTTTCTTTCTTTTTTTTTTTTTTTTTTTTTTTTTTACTTTCTTCTCCAGGAATGAGAATTTGTATAAAATTTTATCAATTTTCATATCATTTTTTATTTTTATGTGATTTTAATCAAATCAGACGTTAAGAGAACGAATACTATTGTTTTATAAACCATATATGTTAGGAAATACTAGTGAGTTATATAGTTTTAATATTAAAACATGATGAAATACGACACCCAGCCTAGTAAGTTCATTAGAAAATTAGCTAAGAATAGCAAAAAATAGTACTATGCCGTGAAAGTAAGAAATAATTAATACTATTTTGCTGTACTTAACCCTTTATAGACATAATGTCATTATTTGAAGTGATTTTTATATCTCTTTAACTATTTGTACGTAGTGTTTGGCTGTTAGAGACATGGAGTTAGCTGTTGAATCATGTGATCTTTTTTTCTTGTTTTTCTTTTTTTTTTCCTGAATGAACGAATCATGTGATATTCTTGAAAGCGAAGGTTACGTTAAGTTTGATAGAGTGAAAAGTAAAGGAAAGAAATTGAAGAGCTTTTGAACAAGAAAGGAATAAAGAATAAATTAAGTTGAAAATTTATGAGATTACTAAATAATATTAATTTGTCCTTAATCATCCATTTTCTCATCAATATATACAAAGAATTCTTTAGTAAGGTATAAAAAATTATTATATCGATAGAACACAGTTGTTATTTGATTTTAATATTTCTGACGGAATCTAACAATTAAAATAATGTTTTATCAATATAGATTTTTCATATCTTACTGTGACATTTTTCAAATTCGAAATTATATCACAAATAAATTTAGGAATACCCGTCCGACGGTACAACTCATGTAGGAGATCGGCACAATTTGAAAAAGAATACGGTACAACCAGCTAAAGAGAAAGAAAAAAAGAGCTAGAGAGAGATAGAAAAAACTATCATGTTCGGCAGGTCCGACGGTGCCTTACGGAGAGTTCTCGAATAAACTTATATAGGTTTTTTTTTCCCCCTCTTTTCTTCTCTTTGACAAACACTATTTCAGAGCACACTGACTCGATTTCAGTGCTTTTGATGGTGAATGCTTCACTGGATGACATTGATTTTGAAATAGTTTGAGGTAGACCCATCAAGTCCCTCTTTGCATGGGCAAGGAGTGTTCGGAAATTCAGTGTCTCTGTATTTCATGATTGCTCAAATTGAGGCTTTAATGATACAGGTTGAATCCGGGACCAATGCTTAGCTTGAAAATATTATGACACTTTTTTTGTTTTTTTTTTTCTTTTTATGAGTTTCTACATGTAGGAGTACGAATTCTCACTTAATTTTTTACTGTCAATGGTAATTATAATTTTAATTATTAGACTAATTTTTTAATGATCTAATCCGTTAATGTTTATATTAAATATTTACTGACACGTATTACAAATTATTTCTAATCGTAATTAAGATCATTTAAAGGTTAGTCTAATCGTTAGAGTCTAAAACTACAGCTCCTATTGGTTGCAAAAAAGACAGTTTCCAATCGTAGAAACTAATCTTTTCCCCCCCTTCTTCTTCTCGGTATTTTTAGATTTTACTTTACATTTATTGGTGTTATTACGAGGCACTTATTAATGGCATGGTGAAAGTTAATTGGAAACGAGCTAACCTCTGCACATGAGCTGGCCTTTGGCCCAGCGTACCATTACCATGGCCTAGGAATTCTCGAACTGTAAATATTCAAATATATATATATATATATATATATATCCCTGTATTGCGATCTAGCTAGTCTTGTACATGGCCATAATTCATAACCCTTTTTTCATATTGTTCTTTTTTTTTTTTTTTTTTTTTTTATGCCAATTGAGGAAACTTATTGTTCTACTAAGCCCAATTCTATCATATTCCTCTTTGGACTTTAAAAAATTTATTTAAATAAAATCTCTTACATCTTCGACTGGCATTTGTACTCTAAGACACCAAGTACTGGAGAGTTTAGATTGCTTTTTATAGGCCAAACCAAGAAAGAACTGAGTTCAAGTTGAGCTGGTTCTTTTAATTCTTAATTGGAAACTTTATTCGCTTAAAAGATCTCAATTGAATCATTTCTCTCTTATGACGCACTAATTTGAACCATATCTTTTGTCTTTACTTCATACAGTTTGCACGTCATTTTTTTTTTTTTTCTGATCACTCAAGAATTTATATAGTTGTTGCCGAAGACAATTTGATCTAATCACATGAAGGGTTAGATGAGACGGACTTTAATAGAGAGGTTGCTAGTTTGATCCTGTCTTATATAACAAAAAATAAAATAAAATAAAGTAATATAGTTTTTTCTTTTGTGCTGGACATGCTCCTTTAGTGTTACTTATTTTTTTTAACTTATTATCTTTAAAATTACCTATGATATCCCTTCTACCTTTCTATGTTTTTTTCCCTCTTTGATTTGTACTATTTTCCATCAAATGCCTTTATCTAAGTAACTTTTTCTTTTCTTTTCTTTTCTCTCTCTCTCTCTCTCTCTGGGAAAAGTTGTGTGTAAATTTGTCTCTTGCTCTATGAACATAAAATTTAAAGCAGACATGGAATGTGGAGAAGGGACCATGATTTTCCAACAATGGCATTATTACATGTGCACTTATTTTGAATTGTCTTCTCTCTCTCTCTCTCTCTCTCTCAAATGTCTCTCACTCTTCTCTCTAATCAGTTAGGACTTCATTTTTCCCAACTGGCTTTGGGCCATATATTTCGATGAGGAGGAAAAGAGTACAATCATAAATCCTCTGGTAGATCACTATGCGCTTATTCATCCAAACAAACATGCTTCTTTCTTTTCACGACATGCCATGTTAATCCGCAGAAGAGCCAAATATATATATATATATATATATCAATATTTTATTTATTTATTATTAATTTTATTATTTATTTTGGATATCTAAAAATAGCTACAAATATGGGCTGAGCTAAATAAGTCAGTCAGTTACCACATCTTAAGTTCAGTGTTGGACATGTCTCGACCTGTAGACATCCGAATTGAACTAGGCACGAATCGGACCAACTCGGTCCACAGCCTTTTATTATGTTTTACTTATGGTATGCAAGAATGTCATAAATTTGACATCTTTTTATATTTATACACATCGTAACATTAAAGTTAATTATTTTGTCATTTCATAACACTAAAATTATCAACTTTAATATTATAGTAGGTAAAATCATAAAGAGGTATTTAAAACATAGACTCTTCACCTAATTTTCTTTTTATTTGCTTGCATTTTTTCCCATCAAGCTGGACTCTCGTTCTTCTTTCATGGTCTGATTCCCGACCTGACCTGTAAAACCCGTAAAGCCCGCATGGGGCAGGTTGGGTGGCCCATATTTAGAGCTCCAGATTATTGGTGATTTTGAGAATTGCCACAAAAGAACACATCTATTGAATATTACTTCATCTATAGGGGTTTTAGGATTTTTGACATCTTATAAGATAAGTTGAATGGCTAACATAATACGTCTTTTCTATAAGTACTCCCAACCAACCATAACGGTATTGTGGTAGAATACCAATGGTAATCTATCAGAATACTTTCCGGAGATCGCACATGGCGAGACCGCAAAGAGAGAGATCAAAATTTCAGGGTCGAGATTGGAGGGAGAAGAGAGAGGCGAAGAGGGCGTTGGAGAATATGGATGAGAGAGAATGGCCGAAAAGGGAGGAAAGAGAGAGAAGAGAGATGGTGCTGATGGGAGAAAATAGAGAGAGATGAGAGATGGTGCTACTGGGATTGGAGAGACAGAGAGAGAAGAAACGAAAGTGAGATAAAAGAGAGATAGTGAAAGAGAGTGAGTTATGAGGGAAAAAAAACTATTAACGCGATATAATTTCAATTTGTTTATTGAATTGTCATCCCTGATCTTAATTAGGATCAATCTCATTTATGATTTCTAAATTTTAGGGTCATATTTTTTATACAATAAATTTCAAAAACGCCTACTTTACCTTCTAAATTGTGAATTAATCTCACTTTTATTATTTATTTATTTTTGGTTAGAATTTTCAATTAAAAACTAAAAAACTAAAATAAAAAAAGAGGGATTAGTCTCACTAACCTCTTAATTAGAATTTATGTTAAGAACGTATAGAAAAGATTACATGATCGCAATTATCTCTATCTTTGTTTGTTTTTTAATGAAATTTAAACAAATGCGGTTAAGTAAGATTAATTTAAATTTATAAGTAAAGTTAGTTTTCAAAATTCAGATTACAAAATGAAAATGAAAATAACAATCTAGAAGTGCGTAAATGTATCCTGCCAATAAAGTACTATTTTTTCCTTTTTATACCTTATCGCAAAATACATCATTAAAAAACTCAAAAAATCAAACAAAAGTACTGAAGAAACGAAGAAAGAAAATGGAAAGTGCGAGTGGAGTGGTGGGTTGCGTGCCTAATTTTTAGTCAAACACTAATTAAGGAACGACTAAAACTTTATTGGTATTCAAATTCAACTCTAATTAAACTTGTATTTTTTTATTTAATTTTTAGTCGACAAAATTTATAAATAATTTTTTAAAAGTCAATCAATTCTAACTTTAAAATTTCATCTATAATTGACGAATTAAATGCAAGCTAAATATTGACAAGCTAAAGGGAGGACTAGATATTTTTTAGTTCTACTAAGGAAAAAAAAAAAAATCATTCTGAAACGAGATCCTATTAGATCCTTATTCCATTTATTTCTTGAGTGCATGAACGAATGACCATAATAAATTTTTTTTTTTTTGATATTTTAATTGATAGTGATTTGTTGATCTCTAACTCGAAGCACATCACACGTAAAGAGGAGCCAAAAAAAAATGCTAATAATAATAAAAGGAACGAAAAATCTAATACCATTTTGTGGTGAGGGCATGTTTGCTTCCCAAAAATTTTCAAGTTTGTTACGTGGGTCATCTAGCACCTTAAAAGGAAAATTATACATGTAACATGTTTTATATGTATTTTTAAAATTTATAACAAATTTTTTAAAGGATAAAACATATTTTTACAAATGAATTTTTGGATTTTCTAAATAAAAAAAATAGATTTACGAGAAAATAATAATAAGTATTTTCTTATCAAGTCGATGACTTCTCCTAAAACGATAATCTCCATGGACAAGTTCACAAGGCCGCCATAGGATCGCGAGGCCTACCCTCACCTTCACGAACAAAACCTAAGTGCAAGATTTGGCAATGGTGCGCATGCTCGATTAAGCGATGGGACGACGTGTGACGTTTGGCAACAAGATGACGTGTGAAGGCTAGCGATGAAACAACTGTGCACCGTTTCGGGCTAGAGAGAAAAAGAGAGAGGAGGAGAGAGAGAAGAGAGAGGAGGAGTGATATTTTTTATATTATATGCGGTCATCAATTTCTGATTATTTTAAAATTTTATATTATAGTTTATTATTACTTTTTTCAAAAAAAAAAAAAAAAAAAATTTTGGTTCTGTCTTCTAAAATTCAATGGTGGACAAATAGCTGGGCCCGGCCTAGGTTAAACAAGTCCAGGCTCATCTGATTTTTAATATCTACACGTGTATGCATCGCAACCACCAGGGGTTTGGAGATGTGCGGCCAGGATATTCTGCATCCAAGTCACCGAAATAAAAGTCCAGTTGTCCTTTACTGGATTGGTAATTACGTACGTTGTCCGAATTCATGATTTTAGTGGAAATTGCACCACCGCTTTTTTTATTGTTTAATTAATTATACCTTTTTTTTTTTTTTTTTTGTCCTTCATTCTTGCTCAACACCAAATGTGGAAGGAAAAGAAGGAAGTAGGTGAGGTTCATGAATTAGAGTAGTGCTAGGACATCTATTATCTTAATTTTTTAATATTCATAAATTTTCATTTTTTTTATAAATAATTACAATTAATTAACGTAACACTCCTCACATATCATATATATCTATATATATATGGTATTTAAAAATTAAAATTGAGTTAAATATCTTAGTAATTTTCTTAAATAGTAAGAAATTATGAAGAACAAAACAAGAGTGGACACTTTTGAACAAATTCTCCTCTCTCTCTCTCTCTCTCTCTCTCTCTCCCCCTCAAATCTCTGCAAATTTTTTTTTTTTTTTTTTAAGAAGCTTTGTGAAAGACAACCTGCGATTATTTATAAAAAGAAATCAAGTGTCTTCCCGTTAATGAACATCATGGTCAACCTAAGATATATATAGATATATATCTATATTTTTTTTTTCTGTACTATTTAAAGAACAATCTAAGATTTTATTGCTACTCTTTTTTTTATAGGTAAGATTTTCTTTTTACTCTTAAATGGAACGTCTCTTCTCTTGCTCAGAAAAGTCACTTTCTTTTACCTTAAAAAAAAAAAAAAAAAAGTCACTTTCTTTACGCACTGTACTTTCGTAAAATAAACTCAACGTTTCCAAACTCAAAATAATAATTAAACTAAAAAAAAAAAAAAAAAAAAATAAAACTCGGACATAAACTATCACACAGAAACCTCCAAACGTGAGCGAGCTTGGACAATTAAGGGGTGATGGGGGAGGAAGGGGTAAAAGGTATGGGGGGGGTAGCAGGTGTAGGGTGTATGGGGGGGGAAAAAAAAGGGGTGGTGGGGGAAAAGTCAATCAAAAGGTGCAAAATGGTGAACGCAAATGGCAGGCATCAGTGAAACCGGACTCTAAGGTCGCCCAATTGACGAAAATTAGAGAAATAAAAATTTTAATGAGAATTGATTAACTTTTAAAAATTAATTAAATTTTATTAATTTATTTAAAAAAAAATAAAAATAAAAATTAAACTTAAATTAAGATTTTTTTTAATCATTTTTCATTTTTCCCACCACACAAGAAAAATTCAGTCTCGACGCCAAGAGACCGCCACATGGCACAAGAATCTCCACGATTGGTGAAGCACAATTCTTTTTTCCATTGGCTCCTGATCTTCTCATCCCCACCTTTCTCTCTTCTCTCTCTCTCTCAATCTCTCTAACCTCACTTTCCTTCACCGGAAAGAAAAAAGTTTAAAATATATATATATTATATATTTATATATACACAAATAAAAAACCAAGACAGAGAGAGACCAGTAAAGAAAAAAGCTCAACTCACAGCAGCTTCAACAATGGCTTCCACTGTGTGCTAAAACGCCGTGAGCCTCTCAACGCCGGTTTTCTCGAGAACCCCACTTCCCAACCTCTCTTCCAAGGACTTCTCTTCGACTTCTCGCCCTGTTTCCACCATTTCAGCAGATGGGCCACAACGACCAGGCAGAAGAGAGGTTCGGAGAGGTAAGGCCACGGTGGCGACGGCACGGAGGGAGGAGCGCCGCCACCGCGGAGACCGCCCGGCGGGGGAAGCCGGCGGAGAAGAAGCTGAGGGTGTTGATAGCCGGCGGGGGAATCGGAGGGCTGGTGTTGGCGTTAGCGGCGAAGAGGAAAGGATTTGAAGTGTTGGTGTTGAGAAGGATTTGAGTGCGATTAGAGGAGAGGGACAGTACAGAGGTCCGATTCAGATACAGAGCAATGCTCTGGCTGCTTTGGAGGCTATTGATTTGGACGTCGCCGACGAGGTTTTGCGGGTTGGGTGTGTCACCGGTGACCGGATAATGGCTTGGTTGACGGGGTTTCTGGTACTTGGTAAGTTTACTAATTTTAACTTTCTCTCTCTTTGGTTTGGAGTTTATCCCCAACATGTTTGTTTTGTCTGTCTGTCTTTTCTTTTCTTTTTTTTTTTCTTTTTTAATTTGGAAAAGAATTCGAAACTTATCACCTTATGTGGAGTACGGTGTGAATTATCACTGAGTATATCATTTTTTTTTTTTCCCCTTGAGCATGATAGGACTACTATGGTTTGGATGAAAGCAGTTAGAAATCTTTTGATGTTTTAAACTGTCTGATTAA
This sequence comes from Ficus carica, assembly GCA_009761775.1. Taxonomy (NCBI): domain Eukaryota; kingdom Viridiplantae; phylum Streptophyta; class Magnoliopsida; order Rosales; family Moraceae; genus Ficus; species Ficus carica. The sequence continues at coordinate 23,330,465 of CM019743.1, forward strand.
GTTTTGTTGAATTGTTAAATATAATTATCTCAATATATTTTGGATATGATAAAATGGTTTAGAATCCTATCTTTTGATAGAAGATTTTTTCGTGTAGTTTGAGAATTCTAAGAAAGAGTAATGAAATGAGAGTCGATTAGTACATCGAGTGTTTGACTTTGACTGGCTTTATTCTGCCTAGTTAAGGTCTAAGAGAGTTTAATTTGGGGTGGGGGTAGTATAATAAATAGCATTTTTACAAAAAACCATTGAAATAAATAGCAAGATTTTAAAATATTTAAAGAAAATTTATCATGTAAGTTTACTTTGTAAATGATATATTTACAAGACGTCAATAAATCATTTACATGGGAAATTTATAGTAAATGAATCATTTACATGATATATCTGTTGTTTACTCTAATATTTTAAAACCCTACTATTACATTAATTATTTTTTGAAAAACAGTGCTAAAATGTTAATTACAAATATTAATTATTTTGGAAAAGCATGGTGCCCTCCTTCTACACGCCAAAATGTTGATATCAAAAATCTCTGACACAACACCAGATAGGGTCACCTGACGTGATCCGCCTCGTGCTGTTGTGCTCCGGAAGCACCTTGGAGTAATGGGGACACCAGTGTGGTGTCTACTAAAAGCACTCCAATGCTTAAATCAGTAAGAGGCACTGATGAGCAAGCGAAGAAGAGCAGAGTTTTGGTTAAGGAAAATTAGTTCATACATAAGTGAGCAAGGCACTCCTTTATTTATAGACATTTTCCACGAGTTTGGTCCCTGAGTGACCCTGATGGGTCCGTATTCTGAGTGGTCCCAACGGGTAGACATGTTCCGGGTGTATGGATACTTGATCTCCACTAAGCGGATGCCACGTGCCCTACCATTCGAGTAATGGGGGGACACGATTATTGGTCATTAGTACTGGCGCAAGCGGCCAGTACTGTGTCAGTTCGGTCAAGTGGTGGAGGGTGGCGCCAGGAAGCAGGGACAAGTACATGTACAGTAATAGGTACCCGGACCAACCAGGTGTCAGGTGGTGCAGAGTAGTGGTGGTGGCACGCCCTGCACATCACGGTTGTCAGCCGGTATAGGACACAGCGTGACAGAGTAACATGGGGGGCAACCATCCCGAAAGGGGATTAGTTTGTGATCGGAGAAGTGTTGCTCGAGCAGTACCTGGAGCCCGACGGTGATCCGCTCGAGGTGACCAAAGGAGAGCTAATTCGAGAATCAGCAGCCTAACAGGGATGCTGGTAGGTAAACCCGGTGACCCGAGAAGGGACTTCTCTGATCTGATTGGGTCCTAATCAAATAGTCGGATCTCCCCATTGGACAGGCAAAAGAGCCCCCTAATTCTGCGCACCTCATTCCTGGTGAATAGTGGTCTCCTGCGCTGCAACTATTACATACACCATCAACAACGGCTATTTACTTTTCTCCCTAATTTGGACCGATATACTTCAACTCAACAATTGAAAACCTTTGAAACAATTTATTACTTACCAAACAATTAAAAAAAAAAAAACCTAGGATATTTATTTTGTATTTATTTATTTATTTGTTTTCTTTTTCGGAGAATCCTACTCTAGGACAAAATTTTTAATTCAATCCATGTTAGATTTATATCCTATTAACAAAAGTATGATAATATAAGGACACTTGAGAAGGATTTGATTGTTAATCAATGTCTCCTGGTTGTAGAATATTTTTTCATACCCTACCACAAAATTTTCTTTTTTTATTGTTGGATTAAATAATAATGTTTACGAGAATTTTGTGGTAGGATATGAAAAAATGTCCTACTGGCATGATACAATTGTTAACCTTCAGAAAAAATCAGATACTGTTTTTTGTGTTTGATCAAATAAGAACTGTATCAAATTAACAAAGTTTTGACAGTTTAATCGAACCCGATGAAAGTCAAAATGATAAAAATTGTGTCTTATTGGTGGTATTAGTATAATACCTTGCCAAAGAATTCTCCAAAAGAGGAGTCATGGGAAACTTTTTAACAAGGTTAGGGACTAAAATGAAACTTTTGTCTGGTTTAGGGACATACCAAAGCAATAATCCAGTGTTGTAGTCCCTGTGTTGGTTTTCTTCAAAATGTTTCCATCAAGTTTGTAACATGTGAAAATTGTCTGGATACTTCAATTCACTTTATATCTCTTTCCTTTCAATGCCTTTTTCTGTTTGTTTAAACGAATAAAAAGAACGAGCTGAAAACTATCAGCTTGGCATCAAAGAAAAGATTTGGATTCTAATTGGTAAGCCGTTCTAATGAGTAACGCATTAAAGGTAAAAATTTCCATATTATTTTATTGAGATTTTACCCATGGGAAATTTCCATATTATCAGGTACGTCAAGTTTGACACCTTCACTCCTGCAGCGGAACGGGGGCTTCCAGTTACAAGAGTGATAAGCCGAATGGCCTTGCAACAAATCCTTGCTTGTGCTGTCGGCGAAGATATCATTAAGAATGAAAGTAATGTTGTTGATTTTGAGGATCATGGGGACAAGGTAATGATGTGGTGGGGGATTGTTATATTTGCTTGAAGCTTTCCTTTCTTCTTCATATCTACTTGAGGCGCGTGTGGCTTGATGTTTTCTTGACATTTATTCTTGTCTATTTTCAATTTCACAAGTTTAGGTCACTGTAATCCTTGAGAACGGAGAGCGTTATGAAGGTGATCTTCTGGTTGGAGCTGATGGTATATGGTCAAAGGTATGATTTGATACTCTAAATTCAGGGATTTTTCCTAAATTCACTGAACATATTGCAAATATGCATGTCATGTGAACTTCGTGGTATAACCTTTACGCACAAACTTAGATGAGCATTTTTTTGGCATTCGTGATAGGTGAGGAAGAACTTGTTTGGTTCAACAACGGAAGCAATTTACTCAGATTATACATGTTACACCGGTATCGCAGATTTTGTGCCTGCTGACATTGAAACAGTAGGGTACGCCTCATCTCATTCACATTGATTTTGACTCATGATTTACACATAATCGTAGCGTTTCAGTGTGGAGATGGAAATTTATATTTCTATTTCTGAAGGTATCGAGTTTTCTTGGGACACAAGCAATATTTTGTTTCTTCGGATGTGGGTGCGGGGAAGATGCAGTGGTACGCATTTCACAAGGAACTACCTGGTGGTGTCGATAGCCCCCGTGGTATGTACCATTTCTATATGCTCTTTCTGATTTATATATGCAGACCCCCAAAAACTCTTGTTAATTTTGAACTACTATTATGTATATAAAATTGTTTTCCAAGTTAAGTTGGTAACTATATGTGAAACCTTAGTTTACTTAGTTACATATTCGTCAATAAGTTTAAAATTCTGAAATTAGACTTAACCATGATAACTTGAGAATATATATAAAAGGGTTTGGAATAATGTTTGGCACATTTTTCATGTAGTAGCAAAATAAAAGGTGACGAAGTCTTGCCATTGGTTAACTTTGCACTCATTTGGCAGGCAAAAAGGAAAGGTTGCTCAAAATATTTGAGGGATGGTGTGACAATGTGATAGATCTTATACTTGCCACAGATGAAGACGTAATTCTTCGACGGGACATATATGATAGAATACCTACTTTAACTTGGGGAAAGGGGCGTGTGACCTTGCTTGGCGATTCCATCCATGCTATGCAGCCAAATATGGGCCAAGGAGGTTGCATGGCGATTGAGGTATGCCTCATTTCCTTTGTTGATTGGAACCATTTAATCTTCTATAGGCTAATAATCTTTCTACCATTGTTAGTTGTAAAGATTTGCTGAATGTTATGCACATTTTTGGCGAAAAGTTCATCGTTTTCAGTGTACAATGCGATTTCATTCACGGTTTCACCTCTTTTTGTAGAATCATCCGTTAAAAGGACAATTGGTTTAGATCCAACCACTTGAAGAATTGAAAGTTACTTTTTGCCAATTGTTTAATTATTACAGGACAGTTATCAGCTTGCATTGGAGCTTGATAAAGCCTGGGAAGAAGCGTCAAATCAGGAACTCCTGTAGACATTGTTTCTTCTCTAAAAAGGTAATGTTAAATTTTTATTTATTTTTTTTCACTAGTCAATTTATCCAAAAGAAAATTTTCAATGCAATCCTTACCTAAACGAAAAAAAAAAAAAAAAAAAAAAAACCGATATTACTGAGTGTTGAATTCATTGTCATGTCGTGTCGTTTACTTTTTCTTATTGTTTCTCTGTTACAATCCAGATATGAGAAAGCTAGAAGGTTTCGAGTCGCCATTATTCATGGAATGGCTAGAATGGCTGCGCTAATGGCTTCGACTTACAAAGCTTATCTGGGTGTAGGACTTGGTCCATTATCGGTATGACCTCTTGTCAGTTCTGTTGTATTAACAAGACAAACAAACGAGTGGATCTTGTTTACATACTGTTTCGTTTATACTCATGATGTTTTGCATCTCTCCTTTGCAGTTTTTGACAAAGTATAGAATACCACATCCAGGACGAGTCGGCGGGAGATTCTTATTGACATTGCAATGCCCTTGATGTTAAATTGGGTCTTAGGCGGTAATAGGTAAGTAAGAGAGTCCTATATATTTCCGCTATCTAGCGATTATCTTATTCTCTGATTCTACTTTAAACCCTTCTTTTTTTTTGGGTCCCTTTTCTGTTCTCTCACTTTTTAACGTCTTTTTTAAATCTTCTTTCCAGTTCAAAACTTGAAGGGAGACCACAAAGCTGCAGGCTTTCGGACAAAGTATGTTGCTTTAATAAACATTCCAGAAACAGTTTTTTTTTTTTTTTTTTAATTTAAAAAATTAGCAGAATCAATGCAATCTAATTGCCTCTATTTATTAATTTTCTATGCAGGCAAGTGACCAGCTACGCAGATGGTTCGAGGATAATGATGCTTTGGAACGTGCTATCAAGGGAGAGTAAGTCTTTTAAGTCTAATTTCCAGCCACAAAAAAGAGTCTTCGAGCCTAATATCTTCATTTTTTTCGGTTTTTAGTTAATTTGTAACAGTTTGGTTTCTGAACCTTTTTTTTGGCCAATTAGTCCCGATCTTATTACTATCATTACTTGACAGGATAGGTTCCTGACAATAAATATGACGATAGATTTTAAGATCACATGCCTATGACGTAAAACTTGAAATTGTACCCCAAAAAAAAAAAAAAAACAGTTGCAAATTATCAAGCAATGGACATGTGATCATCTTCATTAACTAAAAAATTGGTCGGTAATTTAATGGTCGGGGACCAACTGTCAAAAAATAATAATATAAAATAAAATAAGTTGAGAGACCAAACTGCTACCGCTTAGAAAGTTCAGGGATCGATAGGTCCAAATTGCCTATAAAAGCCATAATCCCTGCATATGTTTTGGTCAATATTAATATGTTGTCATAAACCTCCATTGATGTGAAGTTCTCTCTTTGCTAGGTGGTATCTTTTGCCATATGGAAGTGACACTGGAACTTTGCAGCCTGTCCGCTTGAATCGGGATGAGAACAAGCCCTCAATAGTTGGGTACGCCTTTTCTTTTTTACACATGCATAAGAGAGAATTCTTCTCTAGTCTTCGACTAATAGTAGTCATACGACACGAGTACTAGTTCTCTATTATTTTGGTCAGGTTTATAATCTCTTCTTACACTTCATTGTCGTTTCAGGAGCGTATCACATGACGACTCTTCAGAAACGTCAATTACACTTCCTTTGCCACAGGTGAACTGGATACTCAATTGTCGTTTCAGGAGCAAACTCATTTCTTTCTTTTGTTGTTTTAATCTAAAGCTTTGATGTTGTTCTTCTTTCCTCAGGTTTCAGAAAGGCATGCTCGTATCAGTTACAAGGATGGTGCCTTTTCGTGACTGATTTGCGAAGCGAGCATGGCACCTGGATCACCGAGTAAGTAAACAAAGTCTCTGCCTTTTGTTTGTGTCATGCTAATCAGCTTCTCTCTCTCTCTCTTTTTTTTCTTTTTTTTTCCTCCCCCTTAAAGTTTCTCTCCAAATGTGCAGTAACGAGGGTAGGCGGAACCAGATACGTCCAAATTTTCCCACTCGTTTCCGTCCATTCGATTCTCTTGAGTTTGGTTCTGACAAGAAGGTAACTACATTCCTAATGTTGTCCATGTCATGTTTGGTGAAGGTCATGAGTCCATGTCTTTAATAGAACAAAGGTTAGAAACTAAAACAAGCTAACTTTACATATCCATTTGTGACTTGCATTGTGGGGAAAAAAAATTAAATTCTTCATACTTAATCTTACCACTTACTAGGGTTCAAAATTCACATCGAAAGCCGAGTACATATTTTCTAAGGAGATTATGTGGACGGGTATGAAAAAGGCCCTAGATACAGTTTTAACTGTCATATCACGTCTGTATTATATCATAGATAAAAAATGAAGAAAATTTAATGGTTTTCTATGAAAATTTGATGGTTTATAACTGTGTCTATCGATAGAGTGTTTTTTCTTCTTCTTCTCATGTAAATAATGTGACGATACAGGCAACATTTCGAGTGAAGGTATTAACGTCGTCTTCTCCGACTGTTGCACAAAAGGAAGAAAAGGATGAAAGTGACCTTCTCCGGACGGCATGAAAATTGTTTAAAATCATTGACATTTAATACATAATTTTAAACAGGAATTGTACAGCAATATTTAATTCAGGGAAGTGAACGGGGTACATGAAAAACTTGTTTCATTCTTTTACAAAGAATGTGTTGTACATGTATGCACATACACATATATATCCGATCAATGTGAAAGTGTTCCACCATTTTTGATCCCTTAAATAACCATTTCTTCTCGTATGTCTAGAATTCTACTTTTAGCCCTTCAGATAAAGAGGCGTCTATCCACACTCATATACGACTACTCGCAGCAGAGGCATATCTAGAGAAACTAAACTAGATTGGCAACCTCTACCAACTCTTATTTATTTATTTATTTTTGAAAGGAGCAAGCTCTTCTAACTTGATTTAAAATCGATTTCAATACCACGTACGGCTGTGCATGGTGATCGGACTGGTACTCCACCAAGTAAGCCTGCAAAGAAGAAGAAAAGAGCTCGGAGTGAGCTAAAACGCTTGCAGTGAGGTAGAATATTTGATAGGCAAAAATGTATTTACCTCGTAAGTTATGTGAGCTTAGTATTTATAGAATATTTTAATGAGGTATGTCATGGTTAGACCCAGCCCGAAAAGTAGTTAACCCAAAAAACGGGAGATTGGCTATACTCCCACCACGTGTCCCGAGTGTGAATAGTGTATCGGGTCATTACAGGAAATGCAGGATGTTGTTGCGAGGGACACGGGCTGGGCGCCACGTGTCGAATATGTGGATTCCTTATGTCGGGCCACTAGCCTACAAGCTGAGTGGTCTCGGATTGGTTATAACAAACCGTCGTGCCCTTGACACGTGTCAGAGGAGGGCGAAAGCCTTGCAGGAAGGTTAGTGGTGCTCTTCGTTGGTTGGTCTCGAATTCTGAGGGGAAAGTTCCGAGACCACTCCCTTGCTCGGCTATCGGGTAGGATTCTACCATGCATGACCGGTATCATGTTCGGCAGCCCAAGACTTGCCCAGCCTAGCCTTCCCTGTAGCAGTATTGAAACTGGAGCAGCCATGTACCACCTTGCAACAACAGGTTAGACTCCAAACTTCTTAATTTTAGTATTTATAATATAAAATCTTACAAATATCAAATTTGTTGTCCAATCGATAACGTATTTTAATTAATTTATTGACAATTAAGAACTCAAATGCTAATAAATAATAATAATAGTAAATAAATAAATTGGTGTCCAACTTGTCAATTAATAATAAAAAGGGTGCATTTTATGCAAAAATCGTGAAAACTTCCATCCATTAAATGACGATCTTCTTGATTGGATTGTATAAGCTTGGAACATAACTCCTACTAATGAAAAGTTTGGGATACGTTTGTACGTATTATCTAATGTTATGTAGTTTTATTATGATAGAGTAAAATAAGAACCGTGAGAATATCAAGGTTAAATTTACAAATCCAGTTTGGGCGAGGTACCAAAGTCATATTGCAAGTTTAATGAGTGCGTTTGGTGTACCAGTTTGAAATAAAATTTTTATATTGTAATTGATTGGTTTTTTAAAAATTAGTTATAATTCATATTGATTTTTTAAAAAAAGATAAAAACTGAGATAAAAAAAAACTTAGGTTTAAATATGAGAGCCAGACAGAAGCAAGGTTAAAAAAAAATTGAAAATAAAAAGAGTCAACTTGCAAGCTATTAATGATGGGGCGTTTGACTTATGGAGCTTATGGGAAAAGATTTGTTAGCCTCTTTAAAAGCAATTTAGGTGAACATATGTCCTTCCTATCTTTTAAGTGGGTCCAAACTGATTATTAATCAGTGGATTCCTCTTGTGTGGAGATTAAAAAACAAGTCCAGAATCTTATAGATATATCAATATTTGATTCAACATTTTCAAGTACTTTTTAATCTTCCTTGACACTCTCCTTGATTGTTGGTGAACTACCTGATCAGATGGTTAATTATGAAACTGACCGTGCACTAACCTTTTAACCTTTTCTTCTTCTTCTTCTTTTTTCTTTTTATATATATATATATATTATTTTTCATTTGAAATAATTAACTGTTACACAATCTAAATATATTGCTTAATAAGTTGGCTGGTCATGCCAAGTTCTAAAAAGTCCTTTTATTTTTGTTGTGCTCGGGGTAGGTTTGCAAATAATCTTATAATTGTCCTTTTCGGTGGGGGTACTTGATATTGATAGTGCCTTTTATGGACTTTTTATGCACTCCTGAAAGCATAAAAGGGACCCAATGGAAAAGACATATAACATTAACAGTGCTCATTTCACTTCCATGTCACTTTCGTACTTCTAATCATATTTCTTGATTTTTTTATAAACCAAGAAATTATAGGGCCAAAAAAAAAAAAAAAAAAAACAATGACAAATATAGTAGTAAGTTGTCAAATTTTCATCAAGTACTCCTTTATTATGAGTTAGATATTATGATGAACAAGATTTATATCTTAGTTTGGTTGAATTGTATAATAAAGAAGATATTTTAATAATAGGGTACATTTTTTTATGTTTTGACAGATCAACTACTGGTAGATCATTGGTCATATTTACAGGATTTAGATATAAAAAAATTTCATATTTAAATGGGGTTGGGTCTTGTTAGAGAATTACTTAAACTATATCGTTATATTCACTTTTGCGATGTCGGAAAGTGGACACAACATCGCGTGTGGATGCACATGGTGTTCGGGATTAGTCTACTTGGTAAGCTTGCAAGGAGACGGAGAAGACTTGAAGTAAGGGGACACTAACTCCGATACTTAAATAAGTGGTCTGAGAAAAAGGACAATAATGAAATAGCGGAATAATGATAGGTAAAACAAAATCCATTACTTACGGATGCATTGTTGATCCGAACATTGATCGGATCTAACCCGGTGGGTCAGGATAACCCGGTCTCATAGAATATAGCAAATAATTTCCTCTGGTGTCAAGTGTCTCCTTTCCCAACGGATTGGGTGTTATGTTACAGGAACCATTGAGGGAATGTCATGGAGAAACCTGCAGAGCGCTCCTCGAACAAGAGCCCCTTGAGTCTTCACCAAGCTGTGGAAGAGCTCGATCAAGTTACTATACTCAGGATTATCTTGTTTAGACCAATCTGTATAGACCTGAATGCGAATGTAAAATTCATGAAAATTGATGTCTATTCATGATGTCGATGAAATCAACATATTCGGCTACATCAATTATTACCCCATAACATATTTTATAATCGTAATCTGATTGAAACATCTCTTCTTATAATTTACTATTTAAAAAAAAAAAAAAAAAAAAAGTAGTGAACAATAACAATGCAACAATCTTTGTCAACATATTTTCGTTTTTTTTTTTTTTTTTCCTCCTTTCGGTGGTCAGGGCGTCAAGATCGATAGGTTTAGACCAAAACTAGCAAGTGGGGCCCAATTGGTGACAAATATTTTTCCAAACAGTGTTCATTCAAGGCATTGCTTTTATTTCTTCGAGCTACTTATTAGAAAGTATCTGCTTATCAACCTCTAGAATATATAATATAAGCTGTGAAGCAATTCTTCTTGTACATTAAAGCAAGCTGAGAAAAGGGTATTTATTCATCATCTAAACCTTTCCCCATATTAAAGAAACAACGGTCGTTTTCTCAATCAATTCCACAGATATACAGCTCAACCAATGTTAAAAATGGATTGTTAAAGCCATTTTTTCCAAGTAATTGTGTTCAATTATAGCAAAAAATAATAATAATAATAATAATAATAATGAAAATGTAAATGAAACATATGATTAAAAAAAACATTTTTTGCACAAGAAAGACAAAAAGACGTTTTGGGGGGGGGGGGGATGAGGGGCCATTTGGTCTCTGAATGGAAAAACAAAGTGATTTGAAGAGCATTGTCGATACTTAATACAATCAATAAGGTTGTTTTGGATATATATACACATGGAATGGCACACATGGAACCATTGAAAATATTGAAGCATTCTGACCCTACAAAAGTTTTTACAATAATGTTGTGACCAAACCATTGAATGAAGCTGCCTATTGCCCCTATTTCACATAATGCCAACAAATGGCACAACGGTCCAAAGCCTACCATTTTCAGTCAATGCCAAATTGGCCTACTAGTTGTACAACCCCAAGTGATCTTCACTTATTGGACTTCAAATTTCAATCTACTACTACCACTAGAGTTTAAAAACTCCATCGGCCTACATATAATTATTGTAGTAAGGATTGCAACGGGACAGGACAAACACGACGGATTATATTATTAAAGCAAATTTATTAAATTTAATTTAAAATTTAGTAATATAGCCATTTATATGTTTCTCATCAAAACGAGCTAAAAATCTCGAAACCAAATTTAAATCTAACGATAATGAGTTGTTAAGTCTCAAAACTAAATCCAAAATCAAATATTAAAATTCAATTCAAGATATAAAACAAACTATAAGGCTTCATACCAAAGCATGTATATTTATATACACATACACATAAGAGTATAGTGTAATCAGGGTGGGGGAGCTTCCCATTGCCGATTTGAGGGTTAATTTTAACTCTCATGTCCGTCGTGTTAGAGAAAGGTATCACAAGTACCCATACACATCCATCCTTGTTTTAGAAAGATAAATTATTTTTTTTAAATCTAATATATGTTTTCAATTTCAACTGTTCAATGATAAAAAAGAACAAAATACAAAAAAAAAATTTGAACAGTTAATTTCTATTTCAAGTAAAAAAGAAAGTGCAGCTAAGATGTTTTTTTTTATATGTATTGTTTGATATAAAAAAGAAAAAGCTGTACTATGGTTTTCACCATTAAGATTAGTCTTATCATGCCATTATAAAAACTGAAAAGTGGTAGCTGTATTAACTGTGAAGGAATGTTATTATCTTCGCTCGTTTGATAGTAACACATAATAAGAACACAATTATTTTTTAGCACATATATATCTCTAAATAGTTACTATTTTTGTCTGTATCTATATGTAATGGCAGACAATTGAGTGAAACCCCCCCCCCCCCCCCCCCCCCCCCAACATCTTCCTTCTGATTCAGTACATCACCACATACGACAGTAATGTTGCACCTCGCTATCTCTCTACCTGATTTTGCCCTTTTGCTGGTTTCTTTTTGGGCTTTCGGTTGGACAGGTGTCACAAATCAGTCACACTCTCAGGACGCGTAGTTGTGTCACAGGATCTGCAGACACCAACACACAGTACACCCCTTCTAGGCCCATCCCTTCCCCCCACCCCCCACCACCAATTAAATCCATCATGGCCCATTTGCATCTAACATATACACATGTATACATATACATACATATATATATATATATATATAGAGAGAGAGAGACACACACATACACATGTATATGACACCCTCACGGTATTTGGAACACTATGACAACTTATTTATTATTATTATTTTTTCAACATTTTGGAAACTATAATTTATGCGACTCTATTATTGAAACTCCCGAGTACTTTTATCCAATTGCCATTTTCTTCCTACTTAAAAAAAAATAATAATATAATAATAATTATGATAGAATTGAGATTTTCTACAATTTATCAATGATCACCGAATCAAATGGCAAATGATAGGATTTAATGGTACTTGAATTTGAGATGGTACAAGTTCGATTCTATTTTGTTGTTAAAAAGAAAAGGATAGGCCTCCCTAAAGGTAACAAAGGCATGCAAAAGTTTCCTCGGACCAAACGGAGATTGGCCCGGCAGAAGGGAGCTTGACTGCAAGATCCATTCGTCGAGAAGGAAGAAAGTCAGCCTTAGTAATTCGATGGTGTCGAGTGGAAGGACCGTCACTCAACTGATGAAAGTTACTCCATGCATAACAAGCTGATCTTCCCCTAAAGCTCACATCGGCAGGAAGGTTTGGAACTTCGAGGTCGGCTTTTCACCACCTAAGTCTGTATTATCTTTCAAAGGTTGGGTTGTCCGCCTATTAAAATGGAACATGAACTAGGTTCAGAATGTCATGAGATAGTTCGATCCATATCAGGTGTAGCATTGGTGCATTGAGAGGACCTTTCCCTAGTATGAGAGGACCAGGAAGAATACACCTCTTATATACATATTATCCTGAATTTTACAATAAGAAGATTCTAATTAGAACCGTTTTAATTTATACAAGAAATTGTCAATTTACTTTTTTTTTTTAATCTTAATATGATTATAATAACTATATCTAAATTCAAAAGTATCCGTATCATAATAAATATGACTTGACTTCAAAACTAACCAAGAAAATAAGTACAAATATAAAATGTATGTCACATCTAAATGAAGTGTACAACTTTACTTGACCAATTACCAACTAATCTAACATTTGTTTATTTTAATTATAAGTATGTAATATTGAGTTTAAGGTGAAAATATCATTTAAACTTTAGATCTTATAATAAAATTAAATATGAACTTACCATTAAGTTATATCTACAACAGTAAAAATTTTGTGATATTCTCTGTCATATGATTTTTTTTCCCTTCTGTTTTATTTTTTATTTTTATTTTTATTTTGTAGAGATAAATGTATATGCATGTGATGAGAGGATAGTAAGGAAAATGGCAGAAGGTGAACATGTGAAGAGGGTGAAGAAAGGCGGTGGAAGTGCACGTGACGGAGACTCTCAACGGTCGATTCAGGTAGTGGTGGCAGTGACCGTTGGAGCATTTATTGTGTGTAATATTTTACACACTTTCATTCTTTTTATTTATTTATTTATTTTTCTCTCAATTTCACATTAAAACCTTGCAAGTTGCTTGAGACTTTCCATTGATTTTTTTATTTATTTATTTATTTTATCTCAATTTCACATTAACACCTTGCAAGTTGCTTGAGACTTTCCGATGTCAAAAGAAGTTCCATATTTCCACACTTCTCCGCGTTAGGCTTCTGTTAATTATTTTTCTTGGTTTGGTATTTATTAGTTCCTTTCTTTCACATAATTCATTACTTTGTTTCTTTCCCCAAAAAAGAAACAAAAAGGTCCATATATATTTTTGTTTGTCAAAAGTCCAATTATTGCCGTTTTTCTCCATGGAAAAGAATGTTATAATCTTATTAATATTGCAAAACTTTAAAATCTGATCATACGAGACTTATATACTATATATGACAAGACAATAATGTTTTTCTTCTTACTTAACGAAAACCCTTTTGGACAAGATGTCCTATTCTCTCTTTCGTTGTGTTGGAAAGCAATATAGTACAATAATTTATTTATTACCTCCAAATTAAGATAAATATGAAGTCTTCATCTTTAATTTTTTTTAAATTCCAATTATAGGTAATTTAGAGTTTTATGCTAAAGAAATAAGTTTAGAGTTGGTAAACAATCGTTGTCCCTTAAAAACATTTAGGACAATAATTTTACGTGCATGGAGCATAAAACATAATGGACAAGCTTGTTGGCTCTGTTTAATGCTTGACATCTAAAGTATTATTACAAATATATATTATATATATATATGGATGGTGATAGGTACTATACAAGTGTCTTTTAATTTTGTAAAAAGAATGAATAATAACACGGCGACTTCTATCATAAGACTCGAAGGAAAAAAAAAATACTACTGATTTGTATCCAACAGTTTTTTTTTTTTTTTTTTTTTTTTTTTAGAGTTTTGATACTATTTTAATTAGATCTAATAACAAGAAACATTCACTATCGAGTGAGACCTTACTAAAAAAAGATTAATAATGCCAAAAAGGTGGAAATTTTTTTGATTATTTATTTATTACTTTGAATATAACATTAGTATAATATGGATGGTGATAGGCATTATTCAGGTGTTTAAAGAAAAAGAATGAATAATAATACGGTAGAATTCTACCTTAAGACTTGAAAAAAAAAAAATTATCCCTAGGATTTGATTTTTAAATCTGTCATGGATATTGACTTTTCAGCAAATTTTTTTTTTTTCTTACGTTGATATAATTTTAATTAGATTTAATATTTAGAAACATACACTACCGATTGAAACTTTACTGAAAAAATATTAATAATACCAAAATGGTTAAAAACATTTTCTGTTTTTTTTTTTTTTTTTTCTAAATATTGGAGGGGTAATTTTTTTTTTTTAACGGCTTTTGAACCCGACAAACAGCCATACGCGGTTTGAGTTAGAAACGGTGTACAGTCACCGATAAACCAAACCACTGAATCAAACATAGGGTTAAATTTTCACCCAAACAAACACTTATTTCGAATTTGCAGGTTCTATGTCTATGTCTCCCTTCTTTAGTCCGTACACTCTTCACGCTCCACGAAAGTTTGGGCGTGCATTTGATGCTTCCCCTAATGTGTAACCCCCCACCCCCCCAAAAAAAAAAGTATTAATTAGTAAGCACCCCTTATAGTATTTCCAAAAAAAAAAAAAACAGAAGAATTTTGTTGTGATCACAGAATTTCACTGCCTTCAATTATTTTAGATCATTCTGATCAAGAATCAAGATTAAAATTTTTTTTATCGAATCTTGTATAGATTTTGAATTTAATTTTGTAAAGTAATCTTTTAAGATATCTTTTATTTTAGTAGTTAATTTCAAATACAGATATATGTTTGATTTGTAATAATTATTTAGAATGTTTAGAGTCAAGTAAAGTATATCTTTTTGTTCAGAGAGTTGATGATTGATTGATGGATATTGAGTTTCTGGTTGCCTTCTTATTGTTCTTCTCCTAAATCCTCTCTCATTTTCTGTCTCTAGTGGTTATATTTCACTCTTTTTCTCTTTATTTCGTTTTTCTATATTGTCCTACATCACAACCATAATAAGAAGTAACCATCACTGGATGTCTTTCTATTTTTTTTCCCCTCTCAATTTGATATTAAAAATAAAAAAAATAAAAAAATAAAAAACTGGGTCATCATTCGAGTAGAATTGGATCAGTTCCTTTTAGTTATAGCAATTGGAATTTCTAAACTAAAGATACATATGGGATCAGATTCGGAATATCACCAATAATCACACTATCTTTTATTCAACATAAAAAAGTAGATCAAAAAGTACAATGATTTACAAGGTTTGCTAATTGTTTTATTGTTGGAAGTTAGAACCAATGAGATTGTAGTTATTGTTGTCGGAGAAAATATCCAATACACTCCTTGTGTTTAACTTAAACCACCATTGTCCTTAATATTATACAAATGCCTAAAACATCACGGGAAAAGTACCTAAAAGATATAAATTTAATGATCATTACATCAAAAAAAATTAAAAAAAATGTTAGACTAATATAACACAATACTAAACTAAAGTAAACTAAAATTTATGTCGTGTCGATTAAGATAGAATAATTTATGTCGTGTCGATCAATAAACTAAAAAAATCCAGTTATTTGAATATCTTTCTCAAACAAAAAAGAAAGATTTTCTATGTTTGAAAAAACAAACACAAAAGGCCCACGAAATTATTACATCTTATAAAATTCCAAGATTACTTTCCAATATGTGTCAAAACACTTTTTTTTTATAGGTAAAAACGCTATTTTGAATATGACTTAACTAAGAAAAAAAAATATCTATTCGTGTGTATTTTATGATAAGTTTGTAAACTTAGGACGTGTTTTTGTTTTCGAAATTTCCCATAGTATTGCAATGAAATGAGGAATGAATGAGATTTAATAACAAACACACCACAAAAGAGCTTATGGTAGGGATTAAACTTTTATCCCATCGGTTGAAATTTTCATTTTAACTGTTAGATTAATTTTTTAACGCTTTGAATTATGATTGTTTATATTAAAAATTTACAACTCACGAGTCAGAACTATGAGTGTCTCATGTTAAGTATTTACAACTCACAACACTAATAATTGAAAATGAACTAAAAATATATATAAATTTGTGTTTGATTTATCTATTGAAAATATAATTTTTAAATTAAAATTAATTGATTTTTTAAAAATTAATTATAAAATTTTATTGATTTTTTTATAAAATAAAATAAAATGAAAAAAATAATTTAACTATAGTTAAATTTAAATATTAAATAAAATTACAGTCAGTAATAACTATTAGAAATTAGAAAAAGAAACAAAAAAACAAAAATAATAATAGAGGAATAAAGGTGTGAAGGCTCCGCTTTTGCACCTTCTCCAGTCCTAACTATCACATCTCATGTACGGACTCATAAATGAATTGGGCCCACATCACATGGACCCTCCCTATTTCGATTATAATCCGAAAATGCCCTCCAATATTTTCAGCAATTACAAAGACTTTGGCCGAGCGCCTTTTCCACATTCCGATTTTTTCAGATTCATACGTATCCAACCAAAAACTCTCTTTCTCCAATCTCCACTCTTTTTTAAAAAATTATTGACAAAATAAAACAAATAAATAAATAAACAAAAATAATAACAACAACGAAAGCGAAAACACGCACACTCCTCGTAGTTCTGTCTCTTAAAAGCTTAACGGACTGAGAACTGAGGTGGTTTCTCTGTCATGTTTTTTTTTTTTTTTTCTTTTCTCAAATTCACTCTCGTTATCTCTTTTCTCAAATTCCAAGGAATAAGGAAAACAAATTAACGTCTCCTCTCTCTCTCTCTCTCTTATCTCTGTCCTAAAATGGGTTTCTTAAAGGAGGAGACTTTCCTTCACCTGGGGGACTTTTTTTTTTTTTTTTATAATTTTCATTATAATAAATAATATTTTTCTGAACAAATTGAAGAAACAAAAAGAGATGGATGCGAGTCGAAACGAGGACATTTTGGTTTCGTTTTTTTTTTTTGATTTGGAAATATAAAAAATGATGCGCTGTCTGTTCCACACCACCAGCGTTAACAGAGCTAATTTTGTGATCGGGGAATGGGGAGCTCACCCTTCCAAGACGCGGGCACTCCAAATCGCCATTTTGAACTCCCAACAAAAACATTGCACACGTGCGCTGCTGGGCATTTCGTAATCTGAGCCCTTTTTATTTTCTTTTTCACCCAAGCTATTAATATATCTAAGAAACATTTATTTGACTTGTAGACACGTAATTATACAATGTTAATGTGTGTTCGAGTGGTTCCTATAAATGTTAATATAATGGTGGTTTATGTATTTATATTCCGTCCGTCAAACTTTATTGTATTTTTTTCATTATTAATTTCATAAAAAAAGTGTAGATGATGAGGATGCTAAAAAAAAATTACTCTAATCAACATATTTTTGGTGTTGTTGTGCTTCTATTTTCTTTCACCATCATTTATTAAAAAAAATTATGTTTAATAGTATGTTTGGTGAATAAGTTTGAGTTGAAAATTTTAAGTTTGAGTTAAAAATCTTTTGTTGATTTTTAAAAAAGATAAATTTTTTTAGAAAAAAATAAAAATTGAGATAAAAAAATCACATTTTAATTTAATATGAAATTGTTTATCAACAAAGCCTAAGTGTAAAGATTTAAAAAAACTAATAAATAACTATTAGAACATCTACGAAATAACTAAGAAAACAATCAGAACATCTACGAAATCCAAGAGAGAGAAAAAAAGAAAAAAGAACACAGATAACAAAATCTAATTCGATTTAATTTAATTATTTATATTAGTTGTAATAAGAACTTTTTTTATCGTTTTTTTTTTTTTCTTCTTTTTAAATCTGTGATAACACATTTTTGTTTCATAGTACAACCCGTTCCCCCATGTATTCAATATTTTTACCCAAGGGGGGAAACAAAACCAAAACCCGATGCTTTTTTAAAAATTTCAAAAGAAAAAAATAATAAAGAAAAAGAAAATGGAACGCCGGTATCATGACCGGGAGACGGATTCCGCCAGTTTCCCTATTCGTTCCACGAGCTCCGGCGAGAGCTTCTTAACCGGTTCCTCTCCTTTTCCGGTCGAAAATCGAACCCGAAAGCGTCGGAGACCTCTTCGGAGCTCCACCCGGATTTCCGGAGCGAATCGAGAGGCGATCCGCTTTGAGGAGCAGAGCGTCGAGAACCGCTTGGTTGTCTAACAACACCATCTCTCCTTGGAAGAATCCGGAAGCAGATACCTGTACGATTTCGGATATATCCGATTCGCTCCACCCGCCCCGCCTCAAAACGGATCCTATTTGCTTCACGTACTCGTCCACCCATTCCGGAGCCTCTGTCCTTGGCATGTCGAAGAATCTCTCCGGCGAAGAACACGACGACGACGACGAATTCCTCCGCCGCGATCCACCGCCGCGTCGCTCCAGAACTCCACCCAACGCAGGCGTCCTGGCGCCGGTGTCGAGGGCTCCGGCGTGAGAAATTGGACGACGAACCAGCGGATTTCTCGCTCACGGATCTCTGCTTCTTCAGAAGGTGAGGATCGGACTCGGAGCTCCGAAACAGCGACTCGCGGTCGAGAAATCGGAGAGATCCAGGCCGCAGCAGAAGATCCGATTCTCGTCGACGAAGAAGATAGGGTTTCCCGCCAAGGAAGGATTGCAGGGGATGTTGTACCAATGGTGAAGATCGGAATCAGAAGCGGAGCTCTCTTCAGAGCGTTTCTCGCGACTTTTAGAGCCTTCTCTGGATCGGACGGTCTCGGACCCCAAGATTTCGACCAGAGAGTGTTCCTCGCGATCTGGAACGAAAATCGCGGCGATCGGAAGGTCCAGAGAGGCGCGGAGATGGAGGCGAGCGCCTGGTGACCGCCAGTCGGGGGAATCCGGCGCCGACGGGGAGGCCGGCGGAGAGGACTGCGCGGAGATCGGGAGGGACGGCGAAGCCGAACTCGGCCTCGGCGCGGGCGAACTCGGCGTCGGAGAGACATGGCTGGACCTGAACGCCGGAGATTCGGAGATGCGATATCACCCTTCTCGGCCAAGGACGAGAACGAGAGGAGGCCGTTTCGCGCCGGAAGCGATGGAGTGGCGGCCCGCCCCTGTGGTGGCGCCGCCGCGGCTCGCGCCGATAGCCGGCGGAGGGCCGGCTACGTGAGCCGGATTCAGACCGGTCATTCTCCGGTCTACGTCGACCATTGTGAACCAAATCAGAAACGAATCGTCTTCTCTTCTCTCTCTCTGAAAAGTAGTTGGTCTGAGAGTGAAGTGAAAACTAAAAATGGCAAAGAAGAAGAAGAAGAAATTGGGAGCGAGATTGAGAAAGAGAGCTTTTTTCCGTATAGAGAGAGAGAGAGAGAGAGACTTTGTTGGGTTAACAAAGCTTTGGAATTTATAGCTGTTATTGAGTGGGACCCACTCTGAGATTTTGGGTAAATATTTCTTAAATACTTTTAATTCACTAAATTACCCTTCTGTTTTCCTGATAATGACTAACTGATTGTGTTGCATTAAGTTAATCTTAATTCTTTCCTTGAAAGATAATAATTAATCTAATTATTCTATTTACTGTTCTAAAGAGCTAACGGTTCTTTTAGCAAATAAAGTGTTGGATTTGGGGAAGTGATTATGTTGGGGAGCCTGTCCACTTTTCTTAACGGTATTTTAGTACTAAAGTAAAAAAAGAATGTTTTATTTATTTTTCTTATTTTTATTAGAAGAATTTTAGAGTAGGGTGTGAAAATTACTTTATTTATAGGATCATGTTTTTATCAAATTTAATTAATTTTTGTATTTTTCTTTATTATGATGACCGTAATATGGACATCTTATCGTGAAAAGTTACTTTTTAAATTAACAATTAGTAGACAGAGCAGGTGTTAGGATTTCCTCACTGTAATCAATTGCATTTTGGATGTTAATTTTTTTTTTTTTTAATTTGGTTAACTTTGTTGTTTTATTCCTGGCTTTGGTATGAGCAATCTATGGCCCAGAAGTAATGATGCAATTTGTTAGACCAGCAAAGATAAAGGGGAAGCATATACAATCATAAGTCCACATTGTTGTTGTACACTAACTTCAATTAACAAAACTTACTTTGTGCTAATTTTCTTTACTAATCAGAAAGATGAAACATTAAGAAAAGCTGTTTGTTGATAAAAAATCTAATAAGCTAATCATTGGTTATAACTTATATAAGCATATATATATATATATATATATATAAGACTATAGCTATAGAAGATGTTCCATTGTTCCCTCAAGGTGAGGGCATTCTTTGCTCTCATTCATTATGTTCCTTAGTACTCTTCTAATAAATTTTATTTTATTTTATTCTGTTCTCATTTTTTTCCCCCTGTTTATTCTCATCCTGGTTGATAATTAACACTCAAAAAAAGAAAACGGAAGATTAAATGGGAAGTACTACGTATGAATTAATGCAAATAAATGTTATATTATTGCGCTTTTTTTTTTTTTAATAGCACAAAATTTATGAGGGGGAAAAAATCTATATTGATAAAAAGGGTCCTAGTTTTCTTTGCTATATTGATATATTGTCGTTTATTTTATTTTCAATTTATTAATTAATGGAATTAAAGCACATGAATTAAATGTTAAACATATAAATACTCCTTCAAGGCCCTCCTTAGAATTTTTTGCATTATAACATTTGAAAGGTGAACATTTTCTTCACTTTTTTTTTTTCTTTCTTCTTTAATTTTTGTATTGTTTAGTTTTTTTTATATTATTATTATTTTTTTTTTAAAATTCTACTAGAAACGAATCCTACTTGCAAAAAGTAACCTCTTGTTTCTTTAAATGATAGTAAAAACAAAAAATTGGGAAAAAAGAAAAAAGAAAAAAGAGAGTCGACGCATACTTTTAGGAAGGAAAAGGCCTGAAACAATCGATTAAAGGGGTGGAATCTTTAGAATGAGAAGGGATTTTTTTTTTTAATTTTAGGAAAATGACTGAAAAAAGGTGTCGATGAACAATCCACAGGGGAATCAACAAGAAAGAAAAAAAAAAAAAAAAAAAGGGTTAAATTTACAGAATCAATCTATTCCGAGCAAGACAGGAACAGGGAATAATGGCTGCATGGGAAGTTGCCCGTTACTGCTTAAGAAAGCTGGCATGGCATCGGCCGGCTGTTAAAAAAAAAAAAAAAAAAAAACAAAGAAAAAAACTTACAAAATTCTCTTCTTCTTCTTTTTATTTATGTTTTTAAATTTTTCTAATTGGATTTACGACACTAAAGGCGTTGGTTGTACCATGGCCAGCATTTTGCAACCGTTAGGTTGTATTCTTTAGTTTTTTTGTGTTATTTTTTGTCACTCAAGGCCAAGGTGATATTGACAGGTTTTGTCATCTTGTATAAGTTTTTGCATTGGTCATAAAAATCCTTTTTTTTAGATACTTGGCCATCTTAACATATACCCTTTTAAGGAGCCCCAATTTAGCACCGCAGGTCATTTGGTGGGGTTTTTAATGTTAAGTTGTAATGCTTAATAATGTCCTACACGGAGACATCACACTAATCGACCTCCGCGGTAAGGTCGCCGTTGTAGTTTGGAAGGGGTAGAAGCCCTTCTCCTGGGGAATTGAGGCAAAACCCCAAAAGATCTACGGTATTTCAGAGTTGTTTTATTAAAGGTATTTTGGAGATTTCACATGTAAATTTTGATTGTCTAATTTCTATTCATTAATACGGGGCGCCGTCATTAGAGATTATTTAGGAGAGAGGTTAGAAAAAAAAAATGCAAGGAGTGTGAGGGTGTGAATTCTCCCTGTAAACTTTTTGATCATCATAGTGAATTACTGCAACGGCTAAAACAGGACGCATATCACATTAAGACAAACCCATATAAGAATTTGCATGTTTTGCAATTGTTTATTTTCTTCGGTGATTTTATTGATCTCAATGATATAGACTTAGGGCGCTAATTCTTAATAGTTAAAAGCTAGATCTTACTAATAAGATTTTTGAATTCAAGCTAGTCCTACAACAATAAGAAACATATAATCTATCTTGCAAGGGATCATACTCACACAAAAAGGTATTACTTCTTCAAATTATGTAAGTGCCTTATAACCAAAAAAAAAAAAAAAAACACCTCGCCGGGAAATTTAATAAAAGATTAATAAAAAGTAAAACTTGCTCATTTGCAATGCTAAATCAAACATGTATTCATCTTATATTATATTCGTATGCAATATAATGAACGGTTGGATATCTCATATATTCTAAATAAATATAAATACTTTTAAATTTAAATCTAATATAATCAATATTCATCTCTTCCTTTTTTCTATCTATTTTTATTAATTATATCGCATACTCTCTCTCATCAACAATTCAAGTATTACACATTATATTTTAATATAATATAAAAAAAAAACATCTAAATACATATTATATTCTACTGTATTTGGTTGAATATAAGGGGGTGTTTGGTGTTTGAGTTGAGTTAAGATTTATAAGTTTAAATAATGATTTTGGTGACTTTTCAGAAAAGACAAAAAACTTTGAGGAAAAAAGACAAAAATTGAGTTGATGATGGTGAGTTTAAACTCACCATCCAACGGGCCCTAATACACAATAATATAGTTTCTAGACGGCTAAATAATAACTCATTGGCATCAAGGTCATATATTAGATTTTTTTGTTTGGTTTTGAAATGTGCGTGGATCTGATATGAGTAGGCCTTGCCATCCTATAAGCAAATAAGAGCCAAATTGCATTATTTTGTGAACAAGACTTTAAAAATTTGCGTGTCAATTTGTCAATGAAGATTGCAGAAAACAGCGTACGCTTTTCTTTTCTTTTCTTTTTATTTATTTATTATTTATTCTTCCCTCTACTTGCTTGTTTCAGGAAATCACTGCACATTTGCTTATAATGAGAAAACCTAGGTATTCATTATTAACGGCTACTTTTTCAGGATGAGCACGTGGTAGAAGCACTGATCTTCCCCCTAGTAAAGACCAAAACCAAAACCAAAAAAATTCTATAAAATGGTTGGGATTTTGGGTCAGCCTCTGGGAAGTTTGTACACAATTATTTGGTTAATTGACTGTAGAGAATCTAATACATGTGAGATTGGCCTTGAGTTTCGTTCTTTGATCAAGAAATATGATTTTTTTTTTTTTTTTTTGCCATAATTATTTGGTCGGTAAAGATGTAACTGGTCAACGGTTTCTTAGTTAATCAGTTAGCTTATATTCTAAACATGAGTAGTTTGATCTTACTATAATGACGACAAATTGACTTGATTTGTTTGAAATTGATTTCCTATTGTGAAGTGGAATTCAACAACAAAAAATTCAAGCAGTTGAGATCATCATCATTATTATTATTATTATTATTATTATTATTATTATTTCATATCACCATCTAACGTGTAAAACTACGTTGCACTGTACGATCAAAAAGTAGTTCATTTGCCGAAAACCTACTTAACCTAATTAGAAAATATCCACTTGCAACTTCTTAGTTTGGAATTTACTTACACTGCCACTCAAACATACCAAACCTAACGTGAGACTTTTAAGACTCTGATTTGGTTGTCGTACCATTTCTTGAGATTTGCATGGGCCATACGGAATGGAAACCTTATTAAGAAAATGCATGAGAATTCTTTAGAAACACTAAATAAATAAAAAATAAAAAAATAAAAAGGTGAACAAAACTTTCCCTTGAAAACGAGGGATCTTGGGTGGGAAAGCTAGGGATGGAAAATTTTGGCTTAGATTTGTGGGACTTTTAGATGGACCGACTAGTATAGTCTCATAACTAGAAACATGAGATAGAACGCTTAGATTGGACTTGTAGGGCATCTAAGGGGGTGAATAATGGACAAAATAGCATGGCCAATTTATGGACCATATATTATATATAAGGAGAGTTAAATAATATTAACAAAAATCGATAAAATAGTCGTCAATGGTTGTGTGAATATGAAACAAAATTGCACTCTTTGAAACAAGTAATAGAAGCTTGTCATTGTCTTTGTACGTGGAGATGCTAGGCATTGTGAGGGTCAGATTGGACAAAAAAAATTTGCCTTAACAATACTCATTTGTATGGAAGTAGTGGGCAACATCTCTCACTTGTCTTCTTCACTCTCAAATTATGTCCCCCAAGTCAAATATTATTCACTCAAGCTATCATTCTTCTTCCTTTGGATTTTTGTTTAGAAGTACCTTTGGATACGTCAATGAAAGTATGACGGTCTCCACATATTGGTTATATATAAATAATAGAAGTTTCAAGATGTATATAATACGTTAATCAACCAAGCAGAAAAAGCATAATCATTTATGGTGATCCTATTTCAATCCCTTTCATCTATAACAGAAAGTCAAGGACTTGACATCAAAACGAAAACTACTCGACTAAATTTTCCTTAGAGACAAAGTTCAATTTCACTCTTATCATCACGACTCCAATGTCGTGCAGTCTATTGACTAAGTAGAACCAGTAATGAAGTCATGAAACTTGAAAATTTTCTGACAATATGAAACATTAAAATATAGAAGAGATTCACAGTATAATTTTAAGCGTTGAGCCTTATTTTAATTGATTGAACATGTTGGGTCTTATTGATTAGGTATATTTTGAACTCTTAATTTTAAGTGGGGGCACAAATATATATATATATATATATATATTTGTCCATAAGTAGGGGCACCATTGTGATTTTATACATTCATTAGTGGTAGAATCACTAATTCTAGAAAATTACATGCCTTAAAAAAAATCAATTCTCAGTGGGAGTATGTGGCCCGTAGTAGTAGAACATAGCTTCGTCTCTAATATTTAGAAAACTTAAAATAGACTTATTTGGTATGAATGAGGAGGGAAGGAAGAAAATGTTGAAACAAATTTGAGATAAAAACCGGTAATTTGAGATGTTTGGTAGGAAAGAAATAGGAATATATAAAGGAATTTGAATAGAAAAATAGAAGGTGGATCCCATCATATTTTCTTTACACGGGTCAATTTTATGACGGAAAACTTTGACTCAACATGAAGGAAACAAAATTACTAAATTGACCTTTTGAATCTAGTAAAAAAATTTTGGAAAAAAAAAGAAAAAAAAAGACTGATACATTAAAAATTGAAGAAAAAAAAGGTTATAGTTCTAACAATAATTTTTATATCCCTTTGATTTCACTTACAATACCAAACAGAATATCAAATAAGAAAAGGTAAAATCTTTTTTTTTCCCCTCTTTTTTCATACCAAACAATTAATCAAAGTCTTTCTACCCATTTGATTTTCTTTCTTAATTTTTTTCTTTTTTCTCTTATTTTCTTTCCTTCTATCCAGGTGGGTGGAAAAATAGTTTAATTGTTTACAAAGACTAATGCATATATGTTACGTCCATTGCCATTTATGCATCATTTTCGTTCAAAAGGGACAAAACATATCTACACAATTGATTAGATGTTTCATAGCTAGAACTCATAGATGTTAGTGGAAAATGCAAGGCAATAATGCTTTAGTCCTATTGAGAGTTAATCCAAATTAAGCAAAGTGTTTCCTTCTTTAACAATAAAACTAATGTCTAAATCTTATGTTTTTTTTTTTTCTTTTTTTTTGAAGTAAATCTTATATTTTTGTTTGGTGAATGAGTTTGAGTTGGAAATTTAAGTTTCAATAGTAATTTTTGTTGACTTTTTAGAAAGATAAAAAACTTTTTCAGAAAAAAAAAATACAGTTTAACTTGAGTTAAACTTGAGTGGCAAACATGCCCTTAATCTCAAAGTTAAAATTAATATTTTTTAAAAAAGTAAGATTGACTTTAGTAGACACCCTTTAACTGACAATGTGCTGACCACAAGTTGCCTATTACCTTTCTTGTAACACTACTACGTTATGTGAAAGCCACATGCATATATATAAAATCCTTATACATACATTGGTAAATAAATATAATATATATATAGTGATGTCACTATTATGTTATAGTTTTATATAGTATTTGCTTTCAAATTATAGCCAGAAAGATTATTGAATTTTGATATATATGATGATATTGTAATCCAAGTTGGAGCCTCAAACATAGACTAGGACAAATTAAAGGAGAGAAGGTATTAGTTAGTGGCTTGTCGTATTATGATGATAATTGGTACAAAAGCAATGGCGATAATAATTTAGATGTGGGAATGCATGCTTGGGAGAATAAAATCATTTCGTAGGGTAGGATTTAATTAACCTACAAACCAATCCTAATAATAATTTATACACTCGATCAGGTTATTATACACAATAATAATTGTTGTTTAATAATTTTAAGAGAGATACACCACCCCATGTGCTTCACTAATCTCCCAAACATATATTTAAAAGTCGGAAACAATTTAAGAACTAGGTGTCTTTTTTTAAGATATTATATATATATATATACATATATATATTATAGGAAACATATGGGTAGTTAAAGCCTAATACATGTGGGAATTTCTTTAGAATATGAAATGGCATTTTTTCATGATTGAACATTCAAAGTGTTACTTTCAACCAAAAATAAATAAATAAAATCAAAGTGCTAAAGCTAAAGAATAAGTACAATAAATATATATATATCGATAATAGTTGTAGATATAATCTAGCAACAAACTTCACAGCAAACTTGAGTCTACAAGGTGAAGAATTTATTCCCCACCATCAAGTTTATAAGTAAGAAAAAAAAATAACAATGTTAACGAGTTTGTCCAATAATATTCAATACAATGGTGTCCCAAACATTAATTTTCAAAGAATAAAACAAACCAATGAATAAACTAGGCTAAAAGAGATTATAAGGCAATTCATGGGGGTTCTCTTTTATTAAATAATAAAAGAAAGTTTTGTACTACTAGAACGATTATAGTACTTTTCAGATTAGTAAGAATAGAGCAAGAAATTGATTCTTTCCCTAGCTCACATTTTCTGCAGCATCTTTCGGCCAAAGGTGAATTGATATAATAGTAATAAAATAGTGGCCCCTCGTGTGGGGATCGCAAATTTTACCCCATATATATATATATATTAATATATTTGTGTGTGTGTGTGTGTGAGTGCAACTTTTTCTCCCTAGAAATCAAGTAGCTAGGCATGCACGAGTAAAGGTGTGAGAATGAGATAAAGCAGAAGATGAGCATATATATATGTGTGTGTGTGTGTGTGTACACACACACTTAATATAGAGTATAAAAATGAGATTCGTGCGTGTGATAAGGAGGAATAAAGTTAAAACTTGAGGGTTCTAAAATGTAAGGTCTTTTTTTTTTTTTTTTTTTTTGGGTGCCCTTTAGCTAGAGCATAGAAGATGTCCCGTGTTGCTCACGGGATTCATAAAAAGAGAAGCAAAAGATTAGAGGTCCCAGCGTGAATAAGGTGTATATATCGGTAGCACTTGGTTTTCCATCCACTTTGCTTCCTTTTTGGTTTTCATTTTGTATCTTTTTCTTTTTCTTTTTTTTTTCCCCCCCTATAATCAAATCCATGTTCATCAATTGCTTTTATGATCGGTATCCATTGAGGGTGGGAAAGAATCTCTTAATAAGTTGAAGTTTTGATTGGAAGGTTGGTGGAAAAGTAGTTTGAATCATAGATGTATTTATATATGTATATATATAGTAGTTTAGGTTGATCAAATTTTATGAAACAGCTTCAATTGAACCTAAGTTTGCTTCTCCTACAATAAACATGAGTTGACAAGGTTTTTTCTTTTTTATTTTTCTTTAGTGGGTCAAAAGCGTGGAGTAGGTTTTCTGCAAGGCACAATGAACCAATCATTACTCAAGCCCACAGTGAAGTAGATTAGGCAGCAAAGAAAAGGTCCACTTGCTCAATACAATTAGGCGGAAGTTTATGTTGAGCATGTGGAGCTTCATTGTTGTTATGATACAGTAGAGAGACAACACGTCGATCGACTTTTATGGTAAGATTGATGAGGCAGAGATCGGAATCAAGATTTTATTAACACGTGTAAATTTAGTTGTTCTAATTTCTTTACAATGAGAAGGGGGTTGTTCTATAAGAACTTGGAGAAACAAACGCAATGGCTCTAAATTACGTGTGATTTTCTCCAGTAATTTTCTTATTTATCATAATGAATTACTGCAACAATTCAAAATTGAACATAACTTTCATATTGAGGGTGAACAAGTTTAATGTATTCCTATTCATTAATGACATGTTTGGATAATAGATTACACTTGAATATTCATTCAAACGGTATGTTTGCATTCAAATGTAGAACTTTAATTGTGTATTTGAAATGAAATATATGTTCGAATAGTTTTTGTTAAAGATAAAATTTGAATAGTGTGAATGTAGAAAAATAAGTGTGGTACAAATTTCTAAAAAAGTTAAAATTTAGATTTGGATTTGAATTGAATTGCTGTGAAATAAAATAATGGAACATTTAAATAATTCCACTCAAGTAATGATCCAACCAAATGCGTATTACATTTAAGGATGATAATAACTATTTCAACAGCTCATCCAAACAAGTCGTTAGTTTTTTTTTTTTTTTTTTTTCTCTCTAATAGTTAAAAATAAAGACGTTTAAGTCTTTAATAGTTTAAACTTGAAAATGGAATTTCAAGTTGTTATTGGTGTTGACTGTTGAGATTCCCAGTAGGATTGTTAGTGAAGTGCCTTATTCAACACCCACTTGTGTTTTGGCTTTTCATAACTCGAGTAAATTGCTTCCCTTGCACATATCTATCTTCTTCCATGTAGCACAACTATTGGCATTATATTGGGCAACCGAAAGAAAAGATCATTTTTGTGCTCTCCTATGATTAACTAACAAGTAATGGAGATTTCTTGCCATTCCAATCATTACTCTAAATGATTTCCTTTGGATTCCTAGAACGTCCCTGATTTCCTATTCTGAGTCAAACCCCACTTTGCAAGATCAACAAGAGCTATAGAGTATAGTGGTGATGAAGTCAACATCCGTACTCAAGAAGAGATTAAGACATTTATCCTTATTTTTTTATCCTTGACAGCCGACATTCAAGTCTCTACTATCTTCAATAGATTTTATCCTCCACTCCACTACCATCTGCATTTTACAAGCAATCAAGAGTGTATCCTCATCCATTAATTCATACGCAAAATGTCTAATCAAATCACCGAACACAGATGCATATATCCTAGGTTTCACCGACGCCCATCATCAGCAGATATATGATGATGATGATGTTATATGAGGGACGACTGGGACCCACAAACACCTCAAGTCAACCAACTTCAGTTCTGAACTTATCTACTATGCATATCGTGGAAAAATGCTAATATCACCTCATTTCTGTGAAAACCTACTCAGGAATCCCGCCATTTTTGTTAGTCGGTCTATTTTAATACAGTAAAGGCTCGGTTGGCAGAATCTTGCTTTCACCTTTAATTAGTACAAGAAGAAAAACAATACCGATTTAAAATCATTAAACTAATGAGATCAAAATAATTTTTAAAATTTTCTAATAAATAATGAATATATTAAATTAATGTTCATAATGTCCAATCTTAAATTTTGTTATTAAATTTTAAAATCTATTCAGAATAGTTTTAATCAAAGTAAATCTAGAGACTAAAAACTCTCCTAACAAATCATTCAAATACTCCCAGAAATAACTTTTGAACCTACGAAGCTAAAAATAACTTATAAAAACTTCTATTAAACATGTCAAAAGATTGTAAGTGCCTCGGAGTCGGGACAAATATTAGTGCTCGCATGCCGTATACTAAAATCAGAAAGATATTGTGCCCATTTCTCCTATTCAGTCATATATAGCTCAGAATGTGCAACAGTGCCAAGTGTAACCTTGGTCTTACAAAGAGGGCAAACAATCTTAATTTCTTTCTTAATTACAAATACAAAGCAGTTGTATCGTTCGATATCAAACAAAGAATCCTCAAGGAAAACGGAGGGAGGGAACTGATAATAAAGCAATACCGAATAAAAATTTAAAATAAATAAAAAAAAAAAAAAAAAAACTAATGTCAGACATGCTGATTCCCACTGCTACTTTTTTAAGCACAAAAGGACTTGAAAAACAAACTTCAGGGATCATTAGTATCTCGATCGACTTCTTACCCTGTAAAATCCGCTGTCTGAATCAGTCTCCCAAATGGTACCAAAAGTAATTCTACTAATAATACATGTACCAGGCAACAGAGGCGTGAAATAGCACCTTGGCGAGCGAGAGTAAGAGGGGGAACACGAACGGGAATGAGACCGAGACCGAGTCCGAGTCCGAGTCCGAGTCCGAGTCCGTGAGCTAGAGGGAGAGCGTGACCATGAGCGAGAACGGGAACGCGAATTGTACCTTCTGGAACCCCTGTTTCTACCGGGGCTTCTACTTCGTCGGTACCTTCTATAAATGCACATTATTAATCCAGAGTAATTCATCATAATATTAATTTTTAACCGAAATGCTGAGCATAATAATGCTAATTCATGCCCATTTCTGTAAACGAAATGTTCAGAAGAGTGTCTAAAAGATACATAAATCCACATTTAGAAAACACACGCAAACAACAAACATATCAAGTTAGTCACTCGAACATGTTTATTTGTTGAAATCAGCAATATGTCCGTAGCAACAATGAGAAAATTTCAGGCTCCAGTATTAAAGCACACATACTCCAATTAGAACAAAAAAACCTCAAAGAGCTGCCACTACCGTTGAAACTAAATGAAACTTCAGTGGATCTTGAAAACTGGAAGCACCAGCAACAAAACAAAAGGACCTACCTTGGAGGGGAACGGCTATAGCTCCTGCTACGACTACGATGCCTATATCGACTCACACGATTTGTTTCTGCAAGTTTTTCCAACCTCTGGCGCTCCTGTTCTCGTTTTTTAGCCATTTCTGCAGCCGTATCTTTCTTAACTGAAAAGGCAAAAAATCAAACAATCATACATATCGATGAATCAGACAACATTGACTAGTCACTCCACTACAGCAGAAAAAGCAGACAATATAAATTGTAATGTGGAGAGAGAGAGAGGTATTGCTCATAATAAAGGTTGGAAACCATTTTATTTATCGCTTCCCTTAATAAATGGTGGAAACTATTTAGTTTACTACTACACTTAAAAGATGCCCAATTTGAGAGACATACTTTGTTTATTGAGCTGCCTACTCATGATCCTTTTAAGTCTTTCTTGAGGAGTTTCCTTTTTCTCCCCCTCTTGCTGTTTCAGTGAGGCTCCAGATGTACTTGCCTTGGTTAACTTTGCTAATGCTGAAGATGTACTGCGAGAGAAAAAAAGAAATTTAGGAACTGGTACCGAAAGAGTTCGAGAAAATAAACAAAATTCATTAGCCACACATTAATTTACAGAAAGGTCAAGAAACCTCCAACCTGTGTATGTTTAGAGATATAGTCTTGACAAAGATTAAATAGAAAAGAAGTAAAATATACTCGAGAATCATGGCATACCTTACTGATGGTTTCAGCACTTTAGTGCCCTTGTCCTGATTTACAGATACACCAGATGCAGGGTCAACATGCAGTGCCTCAAGTATGTGACCAGATGATGGCCTGCATAAAAGAGAAGTATTAGAGAGACCCCTTTCAATGGTTCATTGTAGGTCGCAGTGTTTTCAGAAAGTCCATTTCAGGGAAAAAGGATAATGAGCTTTAGAAAGGAAGACTCCTCCCCTCTTCCTCTTCGTAGTTATGCTGATAACCCTAGGCCTGATCTATTCTAAACCACAAAAGTTTTCCTCGGGTAACAAAATGTGGAAAATCTGCAGCAGAGTAAACATTGTCCAATGTATCTTTGCAAGAGTAAAAGGTCGAGTGCTCCGACCGGTTTAACACATCAGCATGTGATGGAGGAGAAGACGGCGGAGAATATCCTTCAAGCTTTGTTTCACTCCCACCAATGCCAGAGCCACCAAATTCGGTAATGTATTCTATTTTTGGAGCCGTTGGTTTGCTTCGATGCATATCATCGGGATGCCGACCACGCGGATGACGCCTAGAGTATGATGGTGAGTGCGATCTTGATCTTGATCTAAGCACATCAAAGGCAACAGTTAAAAGCTTCAATAACTCCATCAAGTTCCTTTTCTGCACATAAATAGTATTATGATACAATGATCTAGAAAATGCACCTTCTTGAGCGAGGATAGGCTTCGTATGTTGGACTTCGTCTTGTTTCACTACATAATATAAATAGGGAGCCATTCGTGAACAATAATCATCATCTCAAACACTACCATTTGAAACAGGATCAACCTGTCACAAGTTAAATTTTAGTAGATTCCTAATACTCTACCGGTAGGGATCATGATGGAGGACACGATTTCCAGTCATCCGTGCAGCTTCCCTTTCTCTCTCCCTTTCTATCTGAGAAACTTTCCTTCTCTCCTTGCGACTAAGCTTCCTCTACAAAAATAATAATGCTATTTGAATGCCCATGTGCAATTAAAACAAGCGTTTACAACCCAAACTTAAACTTACAATTGCAGGATCGCCTTTGATCACTTCCTTCTGCCTTTTCTCTTCCTCCTTAGCTTTTTTGTCCATGTAAACAAGCCAACCGTACCTTTTCACTCCAAACTCCTTAGCTATTTTATCCATTCCTTCATCATTGCTATCATCACTATTGAAATCATCATCATCTTCATCTTCATCGTTATCATCGTCATCATCGTCTTCATCATTATCCTCACGGTCTGAAAAACGGGATTCCTCTTTTCCATCCCCTTCATAGGAGAATCCAACCTGTGAATAAGAACCTTTGGTTGCAGGAGGCTGTGCCACCTGAGGTCTGCCAAATATGCATGAACATGTCAAAAGCATATATATATATATACTTTTTTAACCTACAAAACAGCACATAGTTGCATATAGAGAAAATGCTATTTTCAATCGGAGAGATGGTTTTTTAAACTCAAAAGATCTCACAAACTATGATGAAATCTGTGTTTAAAATAATAACGCAAAACCCTAAAATGAAAAACCCGAAGGGGGGAAAAAAGGAAAGAAAAAAAGACCTCCGCGGTGCAAATGAAGCAGTAACCTTTGCCTCCAGCTCTTGATCCACATGTTGCAAACCCTCCCCATCAGTAACTGTTGACATACAACTTAGCTTGTAAACTAAGCCCCAATCACAACTTAACTATATATTTAAAATGAAAAATCAAGAACATTGACTTTACATAGTTTTGTCAAAGATAGGATTGAAATGTTTAACATTTAATGTGACATCAAAAAAAGTACCGACATCCTCTACGGCGATGCTTAATTAAATCCCGATAACGCTCAAAGTTAACAAACTCTTCTAATTCTTCCTCTTCTTCAGACTTTTCTTGAGCCTGGTAATGTCGAGACCCTGGTTCCCGAATGAAATCAAGAAGAGCACGCCCATCGAATCTGCTCACATAGAAAAAACCATATCCCTCAACCTCAGAAAATAGACCAAAACAGTAGGATAAAACAACATGAATGACTTACATAACACCCGAAAAGATTAACCGGGAAAAAGATCGTACCTGTCAATTAAAACATCTTGTTTCCCATTCCAAGGAATCCTGCGATGGAAGTTACAATCTTAAAGATTAGCAAAAGCCCAAACAATAAAGACGTTTAGCAATCAGCAACACTTGTACCCCCCCACTCCCCCAAAACACTGAAAGCAACAATGTTAAGTGGCCGTTTGGATCAATATCTGGAAACTATTTCTGGGCACCATTTAAAAAGTTTACTACAGTGTTTTCTCTCACGAAAATTTACTTTTCAAACCAATGACCCAAACAGACTAGACTAAAGCAACTGTTAGAAATTGCAAAGGGCAAAAAATTACTTTCCTTTGCAGCCTCTGAGTGTCAAGGAAGAAAATTGGACTTAGAAGTACGAGAAAACAAATAAACACCCATTACTAATGGCAGAAAATATTTGAAAAAATCATTGTTCTTTACTTAAAAGTACAAAAGTATATCCCATATAAAACCCGATGAAACTGATCTTTCAATACTAGGCTAACAATTACATATTATTCCAAAATTAAGGGTTTTTTCAAGCAATTTGATTGAAATTTGAGGGGGGGAAATAGAATTGGAAAGGGGGAAGAGGAAGCATTACAGGCCTTGCTGGTCCTCGGTGGCTTGGTAGAGGCCGTCGTCGCGGTACAAACGACAACGAGAACCGAGGAGCTGGATGGACTGCTGGGGATCGCCGCGGCGCTTGGCGAGGAAGACGGCTCGCCGCTGGGCTCGCTTCCGAGCGGCGTCCATCATGTCGTGGACCTTCCTCTCCGATCTCCTCGCCTCGTGCCACATCCTGTTGCTTCTATTCTATTCGACTCAGAATTCTCCCAATTTCCAACAAACACAAACCCTAACCCTAACCCTAACCCTAACCCTAGCCCCTCCTTCTTCTTCTTCTTCTTCTTTCTTCTTCTTCTTCTTCGTCTCTCTGTCCCTATCTCTCTCTCTCTCCTAGCGCGAGGACAAATTACTTGAGAGAGGAAGAAAGATGGCTCAAGGATTGAAGAGAGGTTCTCTGTTTGGATCTGGGGCTTTTTCTGTTCCAACTCGAATTTGGGCCTACTTTCAGGTGCTTGACAGCCCATGACCTATAAAACAGCCTACAGATCTCTCTTCTTATTTATTTACTTATTTGTTTGTTTGTTTATTGTTTGAGATATGAAAGCAGAAGATATAGTCAATGCAGAATAATGATTCTAATTACACAATTTCGTGGTTGTAGGTATAGCCTAACGATAATATTATATTTAAATTTATTTAAAATTATAGAGTTCGAATTCTCTAATTTCAAATTAAAAAAAAATACAAGATGTCTATTTTTATTTAGCTGTTAAAATACAATAAAAAATATAGATAATAAAACATTTTAGAGAAAGAAATAAGACAAAACAATTCATGATAATCAAAGAGAAGAAGCAACTATCATTGATCAAAATAGACATACAAGGAGCAGTGCGACAATCCGAAGAAAAATTAAATGGAAGGGCAGTGAACTCTTCCTTTCACATATCTAAGCCTATGTTTGGTAAGAATGAAAGAAAGCAAGAGGGAAAGTTAAAAAAGAAGTGAAAGAAAATGAAGGAGAGAGTAAAGATTTTATTTTTCGTTTATGTTGTTTGATATTATGAAAGTAAAGAAAATAAAAAAGTTATATAATTACTATTTTATTTATCTATATATATTAATTTATTTTAAAAACAAGGACAAAAAAAAATTTTCAATAATTATTGGGTGAATTTTAGTTTTTATCTCACTTTTGAAGAGATTAAAATTAGTGGTCCCATTATAATTTTTTTATAACCAATTTTCCTTTCTCTTTTCTCTTCTTTCCTACCAAACAAGCAAGTCTAACATTTTCCATCCAATAGTCCCTCCTCCCACTTTCTTCGCTCCTCTTTTCCACCAAATCAAACATAGCATTATCGGTCGGTTTGGAGGGTAGTAATTTCCAACAAGATAATCATGGTATTGATCTTGTTGTTATTGTTGTAAAATGCAAGAATATACCAATAAATCGATAAGAGTACTCGTAGTCTATACTCTACTGTAAGACAAAGAAATAATGATAACTTGCACAATCATATATGAATATGATAATGGAACTTATTATATAGAGGAGACTTTTAAAACTCATAGGAATGAGACTTAGGTGTTGTTTGGGGTAACATTTTCAGATGGTATTTTTTTATTTGGATTTTAAATTTTAAAGTTTACATCAAATTTTTTTTCCTTTTTCATTTTCAAGAAACTTAAACTTTAAAAATCTGTAACTTTCTCATTTCAAATTGGAATAAGATGGTTTTTATGTCAAAATACCTATAACGACGAGTTGAATAAGACAAAATCCATTTTGCATATTATTTTCCAAACACATTTTAAATTTTTGCATTATAATCTGTATCACATAGCTTTTTCAAAAAAATTTCTCCTGAGCACACATTTTCAGCTTAACCTTCAAAACACCATCTCCAGATATTATCTCAAACGGGCACTTAGATTTTATCATTTTAAAACATTTCTCTTACACATATATTTGACAAAGTTGGCAAACAAAAACACTCTTATTTTAGATTTATATTTTATCTCCGGATTTTATAACTTATTTATATTACAAAAATAGATTTGATAAATATGAAAGAAATCTAAACCATAGATCATAGGTAACATGAATCTAAAAAAATACAATAGTTGTGGTAAGTCATCCAATTTTCTCTATAATAATTTCTAGTTTTCATGATAAATTTCAAAACTTAAGATTTTTGTCACATATATAAATTTAATCAACTTTACGAACAATAAATAAATTATAACATAAATTTAAAGATATATAAAAATTGTGATATGTACACCTAATTTTTCATTTTTTTTATATAGGGATATTTAAAAAAGTATTTCAGGGTTGTTAAAAAATATATTTTCTCTTCTTTCATTGATGTAATTACATATTATCAGATTATATTTAACGGGTAAGTGTGTTTTTTTTTTTTTCCCTTTTCATCCAACACTCACATTTTACTACACAAATGATAAATTATTCTTGAAGAGAAAAAATAAATAAATAAATGGAATAAAGAAATTCTAAAATGTTTTTTGTCGTTATAAATTCTGATCCTTTCAAGATTTTTTCTCGTTTTCATAGATTGTCCTTCTTTTCGAAAACGTATTATCGTTTGTAAGGGACGCTGTCCTTAGTTGTTATCGTCTTGTAAAGTCTGTCACTCACCATTCATGTTTTTTTTTTTTTTTTTTTTTTTTTGGGGAAAATATATGGTTGTCGTTTTTTGTAGTAGTCTTCTTAAACACTAGTTGCCTGTGTAGTTTTATGTCGGTTCCCAAAGAGGCTATTATGTTTTTTTTTTTTGGGAAACCTTGTCATTTCTGTACATATTAGTTTGAAAGCATGTGCAATGCACATGCATGTTGAATCTAAATTTATAAATATGTGTTCAAAAGGTGAAGAAAAAAGAGGGGGAGTACATATAAAAAATAAAGAAGTTAAAAAAAAAAAAGGACCAAAATGCAAAAAGAAAATTTAGACCTAAAAGCAAAAAACAATAAAAGGAGAACTCCAAAATAAATATAAAGAGGGGGAGTACAAATAAAAAATAAAGAAGTAAAAAAAAAAAGAAACAAAAAAAGAACCGAAATGGAAAAAGAAAATTTAGACCTAGAAGCAAAAAACAATAAAAGGAGAACTCCAAAATAAATATCGAGCAAAAAAAAAAGAAGAAGAAGGACGGAATTGAAAAAAAAAAAATTAGACCTAAAAAGTAATAAGTAATAAATGGAGGACTAAAAAAACAAACCAGAAAGAAAAACAAAACGTGAACAGTGCCACATGAACAGTGCCTTCAACCTAAACTGCGTGTTTTGGACGAAAAGTACAGTGAACATTTAATTTTTTTAATTTTTTAGAATATTGTATAGTTATATTTTTTGGGAGGGAGAGACTCAAGAGAGCCGTCATTTCTAAACTTATTTGTCGTTCTTATACGTTATTTGTCCATTAAAAATTTTGATGTCGTTTTAGGTGTACTCAATCATTACGAGTCATATCTTATGACATCTTTTACATTTGGTATATACCATCATCCATCTTCAAAATTATATTATCCCAAAGGCAATTAGTTTATATGAATTATAAGTGAATTGCCGGTTTTAACTTAATAATAGTCGTATTTAGAAGCTTAACGTCTTACTAAAAAGTATGCAATACAAGTTCAAAAAAAAAAAAAACCCCTACATAAATGACAAAACCAATTGAATCTTTAATGTCTCTCAACTAGCTAGGATTGAAGGTGACACTCAAACGACGTATGTGCAAGTAACAAAACCCGCATATATTTGTGTGTGTGTGTGTGTGTGTATACATTTTTTTTTTTTTTTTTTTGTTCCCTCAAACGATGTTTGTGCAAGTGACACTCAATTCATTTCCTTCCAAAAATTGAGCCGTATTTAGAAGGTACTATATGTACGTGAAAACCAAAAAGGTTTTTCCAAAGAAAAATATATGATACAAAGCCGCCGTAGGTACACTTCAACAGTTAACGAATTTGTGTTACATGCTTAGAAATTTGATCTCAAACACTACCATTATAACTATGAAACTTATTGAGCAATCCGATGTAGAACTTCTCAAAAGCTCGATTCACCTGCTTCGGACGAGCTTACAAATTCTGAGTCTCGTTAAATAGGCCAGATTTTCTGCAAATAACTCTTTAAGTGTTTTCTTGTAGCCATGGGAAGCTTTGTTTAACTATCTGTCCTACTCAAGCAAAGAAAATAAGTTTTTATTTTTATTTTTTTTTAAACTCAGTATTGCGCCGGCGCCGGCGAAAGTGTCGGAGAATGAAAGCATCGGCAAAGCGAGGATATTTCTTCCTGATCAAGCCCTTTATGCATTTCCAATATGAGAAATCAACTAGCTCTCCATCCTTCCTAACAATGAACAAACACCTTGTTCCTTTGAACTCTGGATGAAAACCAACCTGTATTCACCAATTCCCCCAAACATACATAAATTCTCTATTATCTTAAAAAAAAAAAAAAAAAAAAACCCTTGATGTAACTAATTAAAACAAATTACTGGAAGGAATAAAAAATCAAATGAACAAACAAGTAAATTATTTTTGTTAAAAATATATGGCAAAATATAATATTCTACCGTGATTGACTCGACTCCACATCCAATCTTTGCGTCATATGCGGGATGATAAGGAAGCAACCTCTCAAGAATTATAGTCTGATACTCGGGACTCAGTCTATCCCCAATCTTATATCTGTACAAAATTAAATATATATACATACAATTATATATACTAATGATTATAACACCACAATCAATATGCATTTACACAATTAAGTTCGCAATTAATAAAAATAAAAATAGATAGAAGGCTCACTCGAGAGAGGTCTCATCTCAATCTCGAGAAATGAAAAATAAAATAAAATAAAAAATAAAAAAAACTCAAATTATAAATAAACGCTTTGAAATGTGACTGTTATAATATAAATTAAGTTCACATAAACAATCAAAAGAATAAAAGTAGTGGAATTGAAGCAATATTGATTACTTTCCGGAGTGAAGGAGGGTTCTAACGAAGCCAACAAGAGGCACAGTTTCCTCCAAGATCCGATCTTCCCAATCGGCCCACTCATCATCGGAGACATCATGTTCTTTCTCCTCCGCTTCCTTATCGATTATGTCGTCGTAATCGCTCCGAGGAATTTTCACCGCCGGCGGCTTTCTAAGCAAGCTCGGGGCATGATACGACTCCTGGCTTCCACTCTCCACGCCGTCACTCCCACCTCTCTCCAACGACGCCGTTTTGAGGACGCAGACCACCGGCGCTCTATACGACGACGACGCGTTGCGTGGTGACCGGTAGAGTTGAAGAGGAGTCCGAGGCAACGTCGCTGCCATGGCCAATTATCTGTTATAAGTTAGCTCGCTTTTTAGGTCCAATCCATTGAAGAGTTATTTTGATATCTTTGCTGGGTTTTTTTTTTTTTTTTTTAGGTGATAGAAAGGAAATCTTAAGTGGATAGAAGGCAACCAATGGGAAAGGGAGAAACTGCCATGTCCAAAGAATAATTGTGATTCGTTGGTGGCTTTCTCAGAACCAAGTGGCGGCTGAGTTGGCAGATGTGATGTGGAAAAAAGTGGTGGGCCCTTTGGCATTGGGGAGGCCCATGCCTCCTGCTCTTTTGCTACGTGTAAACTTTTGGCCCCCCATACATTGGAGAATATATACCGGAGGAATGCACAATTAATAACATATATTTACATATGCTAAACTAAGTAAATACTAATGGTTTGTTTGGTATTCCGGTTGGAGATAAAATTTTAAAGTTTGAGTTAGTTGATTTTTCAAAAATTAATTATAATTTTTGTTAATTATTCAAAAAAAGATAAAAACTGAGATAAAAAATTTGAGTTGAAGTTATAATACCAAACGAAAGTTTAATATTGATGACAAAATGAAGTAGTAATATTATGAATGGGATTATGCATTTAACTATTTCAAATGTGTTATTTCCACACTTTTTTTATAACAAATTGACATGTACAATGGAGATGGTTATTTCAAATAGAATTTGATACCATAAGCCGATTTCATAAGAAACATTGTTTCATCCATTTCATTTAAATGTTGTTTAATTTAAATTAGAAATTGATGTCAAGGGTCTATACAATAGGATATTCTTTATTTTCCTTTTGTTTTTCAAATGAATTTGCACTGGTACAAATTAAAGATTTAAGGACAGTTTTTTACCATTGTGAAATATAGAGTTTAAAAAAAAAAAAAAAAAAAAAAAAAAACACTATTACGAAAAGTGCGCATGATGCCCTAAATGATATGAACTGCAGGACCTTTCATGACAGTTTTTTAGGCCTCGTTTTCTAGTTCATGATTGATAGAAATCTTTATAACTTACGAACACAATTTAAGTACATATACAAATTTCAAGAGAAAACGAGCTTGTCCATAATCTAACAAACAATTCTAAGTGGAGGTGCTCAAATTAAGCTTATCAATGTGAAGCTCTTCAAAATATTCAGGGAAAAAAAAAACTTGCGTTTTGGGTTTAATTTTTCTTCCTTTCAAATTATAGTGAGGGAAACCATATAATAAGGTATTGAAAAAAAAATCCAATTAATTAGACACTGATTTTAGTTATAAGATATTTATTGGATTATGAGCCCGTTTGATATAGCTTTTGTTTTTATTTCTAATCAGTAGAAGAAGATAAGTAAAATTGTGGATTTTTAGTAAGTGTTTGGAATTAAGAAGCTTTTGAGATCAAAATGATCTTTAAAGTTCTATAATAATTAATAAAAATATTTAAATGAAGTTTATAATGTTTAATTTAAATTTTGTTATAAGTTTTAAAGTATACTCACAATAGCTTTTATCAGAAACCACAGTTCTTAACTTTAACAGGAAGCACTTTTAGAGATTATAAGCTCTTCTGACAGATCATTCAAACACTTTTAGAAATTACTTTTGGATCTAGGAAGTCAAAAACAACTTCTAGAAAATTCTGCCAAGCATGCCCTAAGTTATATTGAAGTGAATTGTGGTTGATATCTAGTCTACACATATGATCTTTTTTTTTTTTTTTTTTTTTTTTTTTTTTTTTCAGTACTATATGCGTTTGGTGTTAAGGCTTGAATTGTAGAATTTGGATTTAAATTGATTGTGCATTTATCGAGGTGTTTGAATTATTGGAGTTAAAAAGTGTAAAAACTTAAAATATGTTTAGAAAAAAATATCAATATGAAGCTTGTTTCGTTCGTCTCAAAATTCTATATAATTTATATAAAAAAAAAAAATCATCTCATTTGAACTTGTTTATGTAAAATTATGAACTTTTAAAGTTTGAATTACAAAACTGTGTGAATAATAAAATTGAGAGAAAAAAATATAAAAATTAAATTATAATTATAGGATTTGGATTGTGCGTCCAAACAAAAGTCTATATAGAGTTTGTGGACGGTAAAGGGTAGATTAAATCACATTCATTTGTTTAACTTTAAAATAATTTGTCTAGTAGATTGGTAATAACTAGGCGGGCTGTAAGTTTTACCGAATCGTGTTATAATTATATGAATTCTTTTTACTTTTTATATTTCAATAAATTGAATTATAATTAAAATTATTAAAATAGTAAGAACTATTTTTTTTTTTTAACTTTTCTAAAAGAAAACTGAGGTCCACATATAAGTATTATGATTCGTTTGTATTGCATTCATATGTAATATATAGAATACATGGTATGTTTGGATGTCTCTATTATTAATTGTATTTAAATGTAATATATACTTGTATTGTTTATATTAAAATATTAATTCTAATGTGTATTGATAAGAGAGAGTACGTGATGCTATTGTTAAAAATAGATATAAAAAATAAATAAATTAATAAGAAAATGAGTGAGTTTATTATTCAAATATGTTTGTATTTGAATATATTCCACTTTTTTTTTTTTTTTTAACTACCAAGGTTTCGATATATTTAGAAATCGAGAAATTTCTACTGGAGCATGTGCTATTTGAGATATATGAGGTACTTAAATACACATTGTATAATATTGAGATATAATTATAAAATAATTGTTTCTTCCAAACACAACATTAATCTAAAGATGAATATACATATACATATATATATATATATATATATTGATTTATTTTGCATTAAAAGAGGCTATAACGTATTTTCATATTTTTGAAAGGGAGAAAAATATGATTTAGGTAGAGAGCAGACAACTAAAATCATCGAATGTATTTGAGTGCTCCACGCCTACACCAACGAGGTTTCAGCCGGAGTGCCGACTGTCACTAGTGCTCGC
Organism: Ficus carica; assembly: GCA_009761775.1. Classification (NCBI taxonomy): domain Eukaryota; kingdom Viridiplantae; phylum Streptophyta; class Magnoliopsida; order Rosales; family Moraceae; genus Ficus; species Ficus carica. The sequence goes on from CM019743.1 coordinate 23,373,171, forward strand.
CATCATCAAATGCCGTTGACCCAAAAAAAAAAAAACATTTGGGACAATTTAACATCATTATTACCACTTCCATTGCATATCGTTTCTCTAATTTATATATATATATATATATATATGTGTTGAGTGGTTCATAATGTATTTCTCATCTATATATCTATATCAATAGTGTCAAAGAGGAAGAAACCAATTTTATTTGGAAAAGCAATATATATCTTTATATAAAGAGAGGGCCACGTGTAATTTGTAATGCATAATATATACATACGTTGGGACACAAAAGCAAATCATCTGCACCAAAAAGAAGAAGAAAAAAAAAAAAAGTATTACGTTTGCTCAAACTTTTTCATAGATTTGAAATTGGAAATTTGGCTCTCCTAGGCCCATCTTATATTATATACATTAATAAATAAAAAGATAGATATGTGTATATAAAATTTGAAGCCATTTTTGTAACAGATATTTGGCTGAAAAAAAGTTGGTAGAAGCAAATTCTAGAAATTTCTCATGGGTCATGGTTGACGAGAATGTTGAAAACTATGGCCGTCGGCGAAGGGAAAGAAATAAAACGAGGTGATGACATCCAGCTATAGCCTTCCCTTCCCATGACTTTGAAACAAAATTATGAAACACTATTGCAAAAAATGTCTTCAATATTAATTCGGGTTTTATATTTATTTATTTTATATATGAAAAAAGACATGACTTCATTTTGTTAGAAGAAGAATAATTATTATATATTGCTTTGCCAACACCTCATATTTCCAGTTCAAGCAACAACAGTTGCTTTTACTTTTGTTTCCTTAAACCAACAAATTAAAGAAAGACAACAAAAAAGCCAGCAATCACGCGTCAAAAAATTCTCAAGAAAGCCCCTTGTGTTCACAATTGAAGAAACTCCTCCCATGAACTCCCAATTATTTGTTTTGCAATTTTAAAAAAATAAATAAAATAAAAAAACCAACCAAAGTTGGGTACTATACGCCGTCAACTTTTTATTTATTTTTAATTACACCGTGTAATCAATCTAAAACGTTTCACTTAAAATTTTTTATTGGACTTGAACCTTACTTTACAAAAAGTAACTCAAATTTCAACGATCTAATAGTTTATATGATGTCATTAAAAATGACTAATCGTACTTTAATTATGTAATAAATTACACACATATGTTTTCCAAATTGGGCTAGTCTTTTTTTTAATTATTTTAATGGAACCAATTGTGCAAATTGTTTTGTGGCTGCAAAAACCTTTTCCTTGAGGGGTGACATGAAAATAATAATTATAAAAAAGCCGCCACCATGTCATCGGCGATAAAACAAAATAGATAAAAATTAAAAGTTTTGATGATTGAGATAAAGGAATGCTTATTATTGGGACGTTGATTGAGTATTCGATAAGGCAAAAATGGCATGGCGTCGATATTTAGGTTATGTTTGAGGTCATATTTATAAATATTTTTGTAAATATTTTTTTTTGTCATTTTTTTCTAATTTTACTATTTATTTTTTTCAAATATTTTAAAAAAATTCAAATTTTAAAAGTTCATAACTTTATTATTTAAGTCGTAATAATATTTTTTTTTCAAATTGCATAAAATTTTAAGAAAAACGAAATAATATCCATATTATTAATTTTTTTAACACCTTTCTAGTTTTTATATTTTTTCACTCCAAATATTTCATTTCCCCAAATATACATTTTTAAAACTCAAATCATTTTTAACCTCAAAAATATCATCTCCAAACGTGATCCTAAACGGAATCTTAAAGCATCTTAACGGCATATACGACCAATTATGGAGTAAGTTGAACCATAAATCCAAACCCAAATAATAGCATAATATGATACAAAATGACGTTTTGAGATTGATATAAACCAATATATTATATTGCCACTTTTCTTTTTCATATTTTTTAATTGGTCAATTGTAAAAAAATATTCAAGCGTCGACAAATTGGCGGACTTATTAATTTCGTGAGTACAATTTTTAGTACAGGGAACGTGGATGGGTTGTACATTTGGAGTCTTTGTCCATATTCATTTTCTAGGGAGACTCCAATTCGTGTCATTTTTGACTAAACGCCCTTTTGAATAGGAAGTAAATTTGGAATGTTCTATTAAGTATAAATTATCAACCTAGACAAAATATATACTGCTGAATTCTTCAAACGTCGGACTTTGTTTTTCAAATAGGTAAAGTTAAACTCTCATTCTTATTACTTTTCTTTTTCAATATTATATATCTTTTACTTTAGTATCTTATAAAGGTATTCATTATACAATCTCTCACAATTTATTATTTAAATTTTTGATTAAGTTAGTTTTGTCTTGTAGTGAGTTTTTTTTTTTTTTAAAGAGTCATTAACTCATTATATAAATTTTTCTAATTTTAAGAATATGTACTCCTAATATTTTTCAAAATTTATTGCACTCATAATATTAAAAATCTCCCTCTTTTTTCTTTTTTAAAAATAAAATAAAATCCACTACATCGTTTAATTTAAACATATACACATCGTATATCTAAGTAGTATTGTATAAATCTAGAATACTAAAAAGGTTTTAATAAAACCCCTACACGTACAAAGTCAATTATACATAAATCTTTATGTGTATAGTGCTCAAAAGTGCTTACTATTCAATCTTGTTTCAACCAAAACGAAATTGCCCTTTATATTTTTCAGTCCTTTATTATTTATTTTATTTTTTGGTCTAAAATTTATTTATTTTTTTCATTTCGGTCCTTTTTTATACATATAGAGAAATATCAAGAGCGCTTACTATTTAACTTGTTTTAACCAGAACGATTTGTTTTGGTTGAAACCTCCCCTTTTTTAATTTTTCAATCCTTTATTTAATATTTTCATTTCAGTCCAAATTTATTTTTTTAATTTAGTTATTTTTTTCCATGTTAGTCCCTTTTTTTTTAGTTTTTTTTTTCTGATTTTTTCGTATGTTCTCATTAACTTATTTATTCTTTTAATTTTTTTATTAAAATAAAATTTCTCAAATACATATAATTCATTAAAATGAGTATGCACAGACACAAGCTTTCAACTAGAATACTGGAGCAAGTGATCAAAAAAGTTAAGCGGCCTTGGCAGGTGAACATCAATAATACACACACACACACACACACACACACACACACACACACACACACACACATATATATATATATATATATATTTGGATAACATCATTGATAATTGGTGGCTACTTATTAAAGTCTCTTTTTATAGAGCCATTATTGTATTTGAAAATTGAAAATGGTGTTTATGGTCTCGATATATTCACTTTCCGTTAGGTTATGGTAAACCGACTCACAATCCATGATTAGTGTGGTAATAAATTAAAAAAGAGTACCAAAAGATTATGGTCTACTCAAAATTATTGACCCTCAAATACAGTTATTAGGATTAGTTATCATAATAATCACGTGGTAACAGGTAGAGTCTAACAGTAATTTCACATTTGACTTAATTACAAGATATAGAATTTGAATCTCCTACTGTCAAGTTTCAAAAAATAAAATTAAATCACTAAATGTAGGCAACATTTTGTTTCCATGCCTCAGCATTTCCCTTCTTTGAATGAAAAAAGAGAAAGAGACAAACAACATTACAAATCTTTTGTGATCGTGAATTAAGATGCAATATAAAAAACCAAATACAATAATTTTACTAAATCAATACTATAAAAATTATGATAAACTGATTCACTAATTTTCTTTGTTATGGACGTGATCTCTAATGAGTGGTGTTAAACGCAAATTATGATTTAGTATTGTTTTTCCTTCATAAAAGAAAAGTATTGCTTATTTTTGTGTTATGGCAGTAATTAAAAATCTAAAACAATTAGAATCACCATATCCAACTTTTGGTAATTAAACTGCATCACACCATTATTCTTATTATTTTCAAAAAAAAAAAAAAAAAAACCCTTACGTGAATTCCTCAATAAACACAGCACATAACATGTGTTTGACAGTGTACAGTTTGGAATGAAATTTTTTACTTAAAGTTAATTAAACTTTTAAAAATTAATTCAAATTTATTGTTATTTTTTCAGAAAAAGACAAATTAAGTTGGAATCTTGAGTTCAAACTTTATGTCCAGATACAAGCGTATGTTTGAAAAGTTTTTTCTAAATAAATTTTATAAATTCCAATTCAATTTTTTTTTCTTTTCAAATGAAATAGTAAGTATAGTGATCAATAAAAACATCCGGACATCCCGATTAGATCGATATTTTTTAATACCCTCAATCCATTTAAGATTTTCATTATTTTAAAACCGTAGCACACAAATTTTTTTTTTATAAAAATCTTCCAAACTCCAATAAAAAAAAATTCTCTATTTGAGTTAGAATTTTTTTTAAACGACTTTTTAAATGTATAATGTGATGAAGCGTGACGGCATACAACCAAAAGACCCCTAATCCAGCACAACTATTTGGTTTCATCGAGGTTAAGGACACTAAGAAACTTGGCACGCACGACATTAATCAGATTCATTAATTAACTCAGCCAATCATTCCTTTCACTGTTCCTAAGATTTTCTCGGCAAGCTAACGGAAAATATCTATGAATTTTCATAAAAATTAATAATAAATTAAAAAAAAATTAAAAAAGAAAAATAAAAAGAGTGGACAAGTCATCATGACACGGACCAACCAAGCAAAGTCTCCCTGGGCCCCACCACTCACCCCATTTGCTCTTCCCTTGTGTATACTCTCTCTCTGACCTTTATAAACCCCTTCTCTTTTTAATTTCGAACGAAATTTTACACCCAAAAAAAAAAAAAAAACTCACAAAAAACCCCTCCAGCGCTGGAGAACACCTCAGCGCCGCGAGAGGTCCTCCGACCTCCGCAGGCCGCCGGCAAAGCCACGTCGCCGGGAGAGCTCCGCGAGGTCGTCACCCCCATGTCCGATCCACACGTGCCGTCGTTTCCGTTGGCGCGTGGGCCTCACGCGCCGCCGCCTCTGTACAAACAGCGGTCGTGGTCGCCGGACGTGTGCCGCGAGGAGGCGTGGCTAAGGCGGAAGAACAACAGCGGGATGAGGAGGAAGTCTCGGCACCAGCTGCAGCAGCGGAGCAAGAGCGTGACCGACGAGGACCTCGACGAGCTCAAGGCCTGCATCGAGCTCGGCTTCGGCTTCGACTCGCCGGAGCCAGCCGATCAGCGCCTCTCCGACACCTTGCCGGCCCTCGAGCTCTACTACGCCGTCAACAAGCACTATAACGACTCCCTCAATCCTTCCAAACCAGCCGTCAATACGGCGTCGTCTTCCTCCGCCGCCACGTCGGACTGCGATTCCCCCTCCCCCTTGGGAAGCCCCCATACCATGTTCGACCCTGGTACCATCTTTCTTCTCTTCTCATTTTATTTCCCACATTAATCACGTGATTAATTAAATTACATACACACACATGTGTGTGTATATATATACACATATGTGTTTGATTTTTCTTGAATTATCTTAGATTTTTTTTTTCCCTTTTTAAAGGGGATACACCACAAACGGTGAAGACGAGGCTAAGGCAGTGGGCTCAGGTGGTTGCTTGTTCGGTGAGGCAAGGCTCAAGTTGATATGACCAAACCAGAGTAGTGAACGTAACCAAACATCCCCATCCCGTTGTTCCATGTGATTATTATTCCCAATTCCCTCTCACCGACTTATATTAATATCTTAAAAGGAATGGAAGAGATTGAGAATGCCAATGAAACCCCCCCCCCCCCAAAAAAAAAAAAGAAAAAAAAAAGATATTGGTTTTGTTTCCTTAATATTATTAGTAAATTTTGGTGGTAATGTTACTTCTTGTGTCTGCTCTCTTTTGTCTGAAGTTAAAATATTGCTAGATTCTGTGTCTGTAAAAAGGTCAAAGATATATATACTGTCTGATTGGTGAAAATTAGGTTCTGTAATTTTTTGACTTGCAAAAGCTACTGGTTTAAGGATTGCAAAAAAAAAAAAAAAAAAAAAAAAAAAGGTGGATCTTCGTGTCTGAAATTGGGTACAGCTTGATTTGTTTGACGAGTGAAACTAATTTAGAATTATTATTTCTTACTTGAAAGGGATGGCAATGATAGGAGCTGCCAGCCTAAAGTTAACCAGTTTGACATGGGATTAGTAGACCTTTTTTCCAGGTTGGAATGTGAACGGTTTCAAAATTTTCAGGGTTTGCTTCGGGAGAAAGGAAAACGGCCCTTTAAAGTTGAATTCACCAAAAAAAAAAGGAAAGAAAACCCTTTTAAAGTTGGGGTTGTTTCTTAATTATATGGTTTGAAAGTTTAACTTTGACTTGTATAGTTTGGATTCTTTGGTTTGTATCATACTTCTTATTGGTCTTGGGATTTTGATGAATGGGGGTTGTATTTGAAAATTCAGATAACTATTGATTTGTTGTAGGGTAGTGTTCAGAGATGGCAATGGGGAGGGACGATACGGTCACGGATATGCTTCTCCTGTCCCCATTCCCGCTCCCCTTCCTCCTTTTTCCCACCCCCCTTCCTCCTTTTTCCCCTGAAACTGACCTAAATTGAAGTGGGGTTGGATCGGAGAATCTCCCTATGGAAGCACGTTCTGTGAAATTCGGTAAGTTTCATACCAAAGTGTCGACCAACCCAAACCAACAACAACAAACGAAAGTCTCAAAATCATATCTATACTCTACAAATCACAAACTATGACTTCTTGGAAAAATAAATAAATAAATTAAAATCTTTGAGTGCACTTTAGAAAAGTTTAGGGGGTGTTTGGTGAATAAGTTTAGTTTAAGATTTTTAAGTTTCAATAGTAATTTTTTAGAAAAGACAAAAAAAATTTCATAAAAGACAAAAAACTTTTTTAGAAAAGATAAAAATCATGATGAAAAAAGTATAATTTATTTTAAACTAAACTTATAACCAAACAACCCTAAAACTAATGGTTTGTTTGGTATGTTAGTTTGAGTTGAAATATTTTAGTTGTAATAGTAATTTTTGTTGATTTTTTAGATAAGATAAAAAACTTTTTCAGAAAAGACAAAAAACTTTTTGGGAAAAAGACAAAATTTTTAGTTCAAACTAGTAGTTTGAAATGTGTTTCCAAACAACCTCTTAAATAAGTTTCAAAATTTTATTACATTGTGAGTTTCATTATAACAATTTGATTGTAAACAATAAATTTAAAACCCATTTTGACACAAATACACATTAAAAAGTCATAACTTTTATTTCCTTTCTTTTACAGATAAAAACAAAAGTAAAAACTTTATGAATTTTTTTTTTAACTCTTATGCTTCATTTATATCACATTTGACTATTCAGATATCCCATTTTTTTAATATATTTTTATCAATTACATCATTTATATATCTCTCTCATCAATATAAATTAGAATGACTACTCAAATACAAATAATATAAGCAAGCATTTCATTTAAATATGATAGTTAAATGATTCATCCAAACGCATGTTGAGATACATCTATTTTTCCAAATGAATGTGTGATCCAAACGAATTAATAGCTTGTGGACTAATGTGATTCCAACCCTAACAAAAGTGCACCACTATGTAATAAGGTTGTTGCCCTAACACTCGTATTGTTCTAACTAACATGCATTTCAATGCACTTTGTCATCAGCATAGTATACCGAAATGATGACTTTGTCAAAGAGGGAGGATACCTAAACATGGCATTAGTTAATATATTTGTCTATTTTTCAAAACTCAATAATCTCAATGGCATAGCATATTTATTTATCAGGAGTAGGGAATGAGAGTCAATTTCTTGTTTATTTACTCATTTTTTTCCCCTTAGAATGGGAGTGAGAATGGTGGGTCACACACCAATTTGGGATTGAGAAATGAGATTGACAATCCTATGCCCCCTCCGAATTGTGACTCTTATTCCTACTATTAACATTAAATTACCATTTTATCCTTAGTTTATTTACAAAAAATTCTATTAAAAAATAATAATAACCTATACTAATTATTTTTATTAACTAAATATAAAATATTTTTATTAAACTTAATATTATATAACTATCCTAATTACTATTAACGTTATTAGAGTAAATAGAGAACTTTTTTTTATCATAATATATTATTATGTTTCTATTTTTATATTTTTTATACTTTACTTATTTTAATTCAAATTTTTTTACTCTTTTTAATTTTTTTAGACAAAAAATTACACAATTAAATTTTATTGCCTTAATATCATAATGATTATTTTACTTTTGATTAATATTATGATAATAAATAAATAAAAATTAATCATTTTTTTTAATTTTTGAAAACACAATAAATAAAAGGGATATACAAGTAAATTTACAACAATTCCTTCTGATTCTTGATTCAAGTAAACGCATGAATGAGATTCGTCGTGACTCCGATTCTGAATCCTAGAACCAAGTAAACAACTTATTCGGATTCCGAATCCTCACTCCGAATCATGTCCACTTCGAATCCTAATCACTCAAATTCATGCCTACTCCAATTACATGTAAGTAAACACACCCTCAAAGTATCTTTGACCTAATCAAATTATCAGCCACAGATTTATGTTATTTTTCTAACAAATGTCTCCACTCTCTTTGCACTAGCATCATCTCTAGATTGGAGGATTTTCGTGAACCTTTTTATTATATCGAATCCCCACCATCACGAGTATCTCAATGAAGTTTCTATGGGAGGGAAGTAAGCTTTTCTTTTTTCTTTCCGAGTTTTTTAGGGTTGGGTACCTGTTTTATATACTTTTTAGATTGTGAAAACTACATTTAATATATAATAATGTACAAAATTAGCATGACTTGATATATAAATCTAATGATTTAAAGTAGAGTTTTACTTGTAAGTTCTCCCAACCAGAACGCCTTTGTTCTTGGAAGGCTAATCACATACAATATTTTGGCATTCGAGCGCTTACTTCTCTATAGCCAAAAAAAAAAAAAGGTGTGGTGGAAATGGCTTTCCTGCATCAAAATATGATGTAAGGCTAATGACATGCTATAGCGGTGGAGTCAATTTATTGTTTTAATGAAGATGTATATTAAATGATAAATTTTTGAGGACTTTTATAGGGAAAATCAAATTTTAGTGGGGTAAATGAAATAAAAAAATGTAAAATTTTTTAGTGGTAACATTGAAAAATAAAAATGAAATTCACTTTTAAGCTCATGGGTAGTTCCGCCTATGTCCAGGAGGTAACGTCGTTCATAGCAAAGGTATCCGTCAAGGCTACCCTCTATCACCTTTCGTTTATCTTTAATGTGTTGAAGGAACACATTCAAACATGCTTCTAGACTTCTGCCTCCCCAAGGAGTGGTGGCCTTTTCTATCTCCTTTCTTAAGAAAATTTCAAACTCGTCGATCTTTTTATGGGGCTTGTAGAGAATACCAGTATGAATAATAAATGGAAGCCTCCACTTGAAAACCAGTTCAGTTCAATTCATTCGCTTATCTCTTTTTTCCCCCTACCAAAAAAAAAAAAAAAAAAAAAAAATCACTAACATCTGGACCACCTCTTAAATTTGGTATTTGATTCAAATATAATTATGTATTTCAATACGTTTCGATATCACATTTTTACATTTGAGTGCTTTTATTCCAACAAAATATACGTTTGGGTTTCAACATTGTAGTGGTAAATAGTGTTTATATTGAGGTTTATTCGAATAGAATATTAAAAAAGGTGTGTATCCCAACATGTATATTCGAATGCGGAATAGTGGTTGTATTGAGATTTGTTCAAAAAATATGTGTATTAAGATACAAAACACGAATAACCAAATGAACATTCTATGGTAATGTAAAAAAATTTAATGGAATGGTTAATCCAAGCACCCCAATATCTATCATTATTTTCATATTTCCCTCCTACCAAACAAGCTCTAATTAATATGAAAATGTGCACGTGACAAGGTTGTCCTCTATAAGAGCACCAAATTTAAGGAGGTGTGAAACGAAGGGCAGCTGGCTCCAACAAGCACCACTAAGCTTGGTCTCTCTCCATGATAGCAAACAAGGACTCTTCCTTGCTCACCGTGTTGATATTTTGCTTTTCTGCTCACTTAATGAGGGGCAGGTTCTACTATTTCCTTTTAAGAGAATGGATTTTGCTTTCAAAAATATCCACATGTTTTTAAAATTATAATATGCCTCTTCCATTGCCAACTGACGAGACTCATGGATCAAAACTAAACAAATGCCCAAGAAATTATTATAAGGGTTATATACAATAATATTATAAATTTATTAACTTCTTATATTTATGCCCACCATAACATTAAAGTTGATAATTTTTCCCTTTTATAACACTAATATTATCAACTCTAATATTAGAATGAACAAAATTATGAGGAGGTATTTAAAATATGACTCTCCACCTAATTTTCTCTTATAATAAATAACAGTTTAACTAATATAATTGAATCAAATAACAAGACTTCATAAAATTTAAAGTAAATAGAAAATCTATTCGGTAAACAGTAAATTTATAAGGTAAATAATATATTTATCAGAAGTAAATAAATTATTTATAAGATAAATTTGTTATTTATATTACATACTTTGAAACATGCTTTTTATTTTAATTATTTGTGTAAAAAATACTAGTTACTTCTCTCTCCCACAATTGTCTTTGCCAACTATTAGTGGTCAACTATAAGAGCTAATTTCCAACTAGTTCTTGCCCAGTGTGGGGTGTACCCCCATCTAAGGTCTGGGCCTAATTCTAAAGGATAGGGCTGAAAATGGGCCAACCGAGCTTCAACTATTTTAACCCATACCCATTGAATGAGCTAGATTTGCCTTCAAAGAGCACACCTCTAAAAGATTGTGTCATTATAGTAGTTTTAGGATTTTTTTAGATCAAAAGTTTTAGGATTTTTACTTCTTATAATATAAATTAAAATTCAACGTAATATGTCTTTTAGAATTATCTCGGAGTATTCTGATAGAATACTTTTGATAATCAATATGGTCTCTAGTCGTCAGCACCAATCTCTGGTTGTCAGAGAATATTCACTTATAACAGTCTATCAGAATAATTTTAATAATCAACATGATCTCATGTTGTCGGCACCGGTCACCAATTACGAAGACTATTGTGATATAATACTTTTCATAGTCTACTAAATAACCTTTCATAGTCTCATAATACTTTTTATGTTCTATTGGATAATCATATTATATATTTTGATTTTTTTATCTATCAGATTTTTTACATCAGAATGTTTCAAATAATATTTTTTTTTCCTGAAAATGATTATTACAAATACGTTAATATATCATATTACTTTCGCCCTTTATGAACAAAAAATAACAAGATTATTAAAGAAATCACACAAAAATAAAAATAATCAGAATTCAAAAAAAAAATTATATTACACAAAAAAAAAAAAAAAAAAAAAAAAACCCAAATTTGCTTCTCATGGACAAACGCAGGACGGCGACCTCGATCACAGTCACACCGACGATTGCAGCCTTCTGGCGACACTGCGATCTCATGCGATAATCTACGGCATCACAACGGGGAGAGAACTCGCCGAAGAATATGAAATCAGTTACGGCATAACAAATTGAATAAAGAATAAAGGTAAAAATGTCTTTTAAAAATAATAAAGAAATAAATATACTTAGAGGTCGAAATTCTTGATGATGGTTTAGATGAGATAAATTTCTTAGTAAGTTTATTTAAAGGGTTATTTCCATAATTTTTTTGTTTTTATAATATGTCTTTATGAAATCAAAGCCTACACTATCACAAGAAATTTCATTTTTTTAAGCACTTTTATTTGTCCTTAACCTAGTTTAATCTTATGAAGATGTGTCAAATTTTACTAACTTAGTACTTAGAATACGAGTCCGTTTTGGTGCATTTCTAAAGAAAAAAGAAAAGAAAAAGAAAAAGAAAAAGTGGGATTTAGAAACATATATAAACTTAAGAGTAGGATTTTTTTTAGATAATAAAAATGGCATTTTCCTTTACGGTCCGCTAGTTTGAACTAAACTATTGTATATAAGCTGTCGTTTGAAACATGTGGGTACACCAGTCACAAGCCATCGTTTGACCAGAGAACGAATCAAATTTGGACATCTTCTTTTAATTGTAATCCATTTTGTGCTAATTTTTGTCGATTAAAATTAATGTATGTCTTTTGTTTTGTTTCGTTTTTAGTTTCTTATTTTTAATGTTCTAGATTCAAGACCAATTCTAGATGAAAAAGGTTGTTATGAAAATTATTCTCTCTTTGGCTGAATATGCAAATTTTAACATTTCATTAAACATTATATTCTCCATCTACTTATTGTCTTCTGCTCCATCCATATATAAATGAACTCTTATCTTATTATAGCGGCCCAAATATATTAAAAGACACAAACGACAACAATTCTAATGAATAGTAAATAAAACCTTCGACAAGAAAAAAGTTTAATTATTAGGCTTAAATAATGGAGTCTGGAGTTGACAGAGCTGACAACTTCCAATTCTTGCCTCATTTATTTTCTTCCACACCATTAAAAGCTTTAAAAACATCGAGGAAGGTTGTATCCAGTTGATATAATATATGTTATAACTATCTATCTATCTATCTATCTATATGTTCTCATAACAGAATTCATATAAATTAACAAGATATCTTGGATTTATAAGAAAGTCTATCTATATACACCTCGTTAATAGTATACATTATAAATATGCATCAATAATATATCAGATATTCATGCCTTATACATGACATTTTAATGCTCGATTTTGACTTTTAAAAAGACGAAAATAATCTTTGAAGAAAGAAAACAAAAAATAAATAAAATAGATAAATAACTAAAATAAATAATAAATAAATAAAAAGAAAAAGAAATCTCAAGATAGAGCCATCTCCCTTCCATGCTAAGGGCATCTTTAATTTTTTCTTTTTCTTTTTTTTTTGGTTTTTCTATCAAAATAGTTTTTCTTGCTCTTACTATATTGTTATTATTAGTTGTGTTTTTTTTTTTTTTGGTGCATTTTTGCATTTTTGTCTTTATATTAGTCAAATTCCATACTTGTGTGGTATATACGATAAGGTCTAAAAAGAATGGTATACTTTTCTTGAATAAATTCAATATTTGTATAAATTTCGCTTCTCATAATTAATGCTAAATTTTTTTTTGTCAAAACACGAGTCTAACTGATGTAATTGAATTTTACGTACACCTCCCAATGATCGATCCATCGCACTTGCTAGTTGTTATATTTATTTATATATATTTATATATACATAGTGCGTATATAATAATTCATGTTCATAATAAAATTCTTTGACAGAAGAAAACAAAATAATATAAAATTAAGAAAAGGATGTTAGAAAGAGTCTCTCAGCCGAAAAACTTGGAAAGCAACATGCTCATTGTTTTTGTTTTCAGACTCGATTAAAATGCTGTGTTATTTTGCTGACTTTATATATATATATATATATATATATGTACGTATGTATGTATTTTGTATATAAAGTATGTAGGTTTAACAACCTATACTCACGTCCATACCTATCGGTCCACTCCACAGATTCACTCTCTCTCTCTCTCTCTCTCTCTCCTCCTCCTCCTCTTCTCTCTCGAAGGCAACTAAAAATATTCTATATATATATATATATATATATGTGTGTGTGTGTATTCAAAGAATGGACCGGAGCAGACTTACGATTATGTTTATTTAGCCTGTTGATTTTAGTACAGAGACATATTTAAGAAAATTTCAACACGTACGTAATAGAAGGGACGACCGTAGACTTAAACCTTGCCACAATTTCTTTTTTTTGTAAATAAATAAAAAGAAATCTGTGATATTTTCACGCTCTCGGTCTAGCAGGTAAAGGGAGTCCATCAAAAATAATTGTCAAACTTACAGATCCACATATTACATGACTCAAACTTCTTAACTTGATAAAAACAAAAGCTATAGGCGTACCATCTTCTTGATCTTTTGTTGTTGTTCATTTGACCCCTTCAATAGTCTTGAAGTACCTCTGATTACAGTTCGCTTTTCATGACCAAAAGTAGCGAAACGAGAAGAACAAATACAAAATATCTAACTTTGATCAAAGTTAAAAACCGGCCAAGAAAAAAAAAATCGTAGCCGCCACTGCAATATAAATATATCTACTATTTTGGAGATCATTATTTAATTTTCTACCTTACCGATGATCTTTTGCATGATATTAAATTCAACACAATAAAGATAAGAACTCTTATATTAGTTATTAATATATTAGTTAAAAATAGAATACAAAGTTTTGTTAAATTTGAGAACTGACCTAATAATAAAATTGAAATTAAAAAAAAAACTATAATTCGTAAAATAAAAAATATTAATATGAAATAATGAAAGTTGAATAAAAATCGTGAGAGAATATATAGAAAAAAAATTCCAATATGTTGAAGTAGCATTTATATTTTAATAAAAGTAAGGAGCACCGACTTGAAAAGAAAAAGAAAAAAAGAAAAAAGTAAGGAGCACTAATGAGGTAACAGTGTAAAATTAATAAGCCTATATTTGATAACAAAGTTTAACAAATTAAACTGTACTTTTTTATATTAATTTTTATCTTTTTCTGAAAAGTCAACAAAATTTATAACTAATTTTTAAAAAATCAACTAATTCAAATTTAAAAATTTCATCTCATCTCAAACTCAATCTAAACACCAACGAACTCTAAATATATGAGTCATTTTGAAATTTTAAGAAAAATTATGCAGGCACGTGTTCTCACTAGACCCTTCATTGGTTATACCAAATGGGCTCATCCCGATTTTCTTCCTAAACCTACATAGGTCAGGCGGCTCGTATTTACACTTCTACTCGTTCTCGTGGGGCACATCCATGATAGGTTATAACGCATGTATGTGTGTGTGTATAGAGCACCTCTGTTTGACCCCATCGGATGGGCCCCATATTTGAAGAGAACCCGACGGCAAACCCGTCCGGTTGAGCAAGTTTTTCCATGTAGATATTGTAGCTGAAATTGACTTCCATTTATTTGTAGGGTTTTGCAAATTTTCAACGTTTTTACTCCGCGCAAACGACAGTTTTCTTGACGTTGGGCAGTCCATTGTCAATTTCTTTTTTGTATACGTATGCACGCTTCCTTCTTTCTATAAAGCAACCAACGTGGATTGTGTACCCCTTATAAAGTACTTTATTCAGTCATGAAAATGAAATTACAGATTGTTACAATATTGATTCTTTAATTAATTTAATTTTAATTTTTGCTCTTGTCATCAGTCACTTTCTACATATTGATCAGGTACCAATATGAGAGTTTCAGCCCGGGTCTTTACTTGGTTAATGTGTATTTACATATTTTATGCTTAGCTATGCCAAAATTATAAGGTTGACTCAATGTTGTTGTAAATAAATGTTTGTAAAACCATATAGAGGAATAGGAATTTTTTTTTTCAATCTGGGTATCATAAAAAAATATGAAAATTCTTTATTTAGTAGAAACATAATGATATATTTTCAATTGTTTAAAAGGATTAGCGACATAGTTATAATTTTTCTTATAAAATGAAGAAACGTACCCCTACTTATAAGAGCGTGATTTGCCAACTGAATATATATGCATAGTAAATGATGGAAAAAAAACAAAAAAAACAAAAAAACAAAACAAAAACAAAAAACAAAAACAAAAGAGAAGATAAAAAAAACAAATGGTATCAAGGTTTACTATAATATTTTAACTAAATTGACATCTACTACAGTGACTAACTATATGCCATCCATTCTAAATTTAATACAAACAAAATACGAAAAAAAAATAAACAAAAAAATAAAGAGTATCTCATAACAATTCTAGGAGCATCCACTCAAAAAAAAAAAAAAAAAAAAAAAAAAAATCTAGGAGCAAGAAAACAAACACAAATGATAAAACAAGCTAAAGCCGATATCATGCCATTGCGTGATCCTATGGAATAACCAAAAGGATGATTGTTAAAATCTTTTTCTATAATTAAGTCCAACGAAAAAAAACCGAAAATAATATTGCATTATCAACATGAAACTAATCATAAAGAGAAATTATTCATTCCGTTAGGAAGTGAAATGTCCCCAATGAAATAGATGGGCACAAAAATTCGGAGCATTGAACCAACATGAAGAAGAATTCAAATAGTCCCTGGCCTAGCGACAAATGATTATCCTAATAAATCTGTAGTCTAAGTACTATTCGAATATTGACTGGATTTTTCTAAGGGTCTTAAACATAAAGCTTCCGTTTGGATTGTCGGTTGAAGTTGAAATTTTTAAGTTAGAGTTTGTTGACTTTTCAAAAACTATTTATAATTTTTGTTACCTTTTCAGAAAAAACAAAAATCTAGCCGAAAAAAATACAATTTGATTGGAGTAGAACTTGAATTCCAAACAAACCCAAAGACTTCTTTTTTTCTTTCCCCCCTTCCAGTCTAATAATTGATGTATATTGTTTAGGTCCACACCTCTGCATTTATTTATCATTTGATAAGTTTGGAGCGACGCGTTCCTTATTGAGGGATATAGGACTTTACATATAGGGCTTTTAACGAGTATTCTTATTAAATATGAGAAACTATTTAATAAATTATAATTAGAAAGGATATATGCTAAACAAATAGTCATCTCTTTGTCGGACTTTTCTTTAGTAATTTCCCCACTTTGTAGATATGTGCGAGACACGGTAGTATAGACTATAGTATATATATCATGTATGTATGACAAACGCAATATATAGGAAAGTTCGTTTGAAACCCCTAATTACCTGTACGGTTTTCAGATGGGCAATTCCACCACCACGTTGCACACCAGCCGCCTGACCAATATATTGAAGCTTTTTGCCACCGATGACTCAATTAATTAACCAATTAGAAATTGGTCATATGTCGACAAAATTTGCTACTAGTTGGTAATACGTTTTTCTTAGTTTTGGGATGCAAAGTGTATACATGAGGAATATTGTTTATGCTGTAGATTAGTTGAGAGTATGTACTATGATTCGTGTTTGAATTTAAGCTCTCTCTAGCTCTTTATATGCTCCTTCAAGTGTCCCAACTTTTTTTTTCCTTCTTTTTCGAAAAACAATATCAATATTTTCCCCTGTATTTATTAGCTTGATCAATTATGCCAAAATTTTATGCTAATTATAACAGTGCACCTTTTAAAGTTTATATATTGTCCTCATAGTTATAAATTTGTGTGACAGTGTTTTGTATTATTATTAGGGTAAATTGTTAGATTGGTCTCTAAACTTTTAATTTTGTGCAACTTTGGTCCTTGAACTTTTTTTTCATAGCTGGAATACCCCTAAACTATTAAAATGTTGCTACAATAGTCATTTACGTTAATTTTTAGATGAAATCTATTAGTTAGTATCATTTTTTGACTAAGGCCCCGTTTGCTTCACCATCTCAACTTAAACTAAGCTGTACTTTTTTCATCATTTTTTTTGTCTTTTCTGAAAAAGTTTTTTATCTTTTCTGAAAAAGTCAACAAAATTTACTATGCAAACTTAAAAATCTCAACTCACTCAAACTGAACTGGTGCACCAAACGGGCCCTAAATTATTAATAGATTCCGTTTAAAAATTAACAAAATGATTGTTGTAGTATTATTTTGATAGTTTATGAGCATTTCCTGTTCTTTTTTTTTTTTCTTTTTTTTTTTTTTTTTGTAGCTGTAAAGACTATAAACTATTAAAAACGTTGCTACATTAATCTTTTCAGTTAATTTTTGGATGGAATCCGTAGTTAGTACCACTTTTTGAACAAATTACTAACAGATTTCGCCTAAAATTGACGGAAAAGGCTATTGTAGTAATATTTTAAAAGTTTAGGGGCATTCCAGCTGTAAAAAAAGTTCAAGGACGAAAGTTGCACAAGGTTAAAATTTTATGGACTAAATGAGTAATTTACCATTATTATTATTATTATTATTATTTTGGCTTTTATATGGACTCCGTTCAGTAATTGTGGTTTGCAAAATGGTCATATTTGTTGAAATAGTGAAAACAATCTAGTAGCTCATAAAAATAATGTAATTGTGGTTTGCAATATGGTCATATTTGTTGGAATAGTGAAAATAATCTAGTAGCTCATAGAAATAATCTACTTGATTACTCCACTACCGGAGAGTAGACGGCCAATCATTTAAGTTGAGGATGGGAATAATCTGGAAGATTAACAAATAATCTCCCTTATAATACTCGTCAGCGACCCGTCAATCATTTGTGTTGATGATGGAAAATAAAATTAGTAGGTAATTAACTTTTGTTAATCTATGATAATTCAACAGCGATGGGATTGGAAACCTCCGACGGTCGGTATTAGTTCCAGTTATATTTGATAGATTACTAGTAGGTTACCTTTGTGGTTGACGAGGGTAATTTTGATAAGACACGTTGTTTTGGTGTTTGACTTGTGGGAGGGGATTGAATCATTCATTTATCAGATGTATCTTATCCATTTTTGGGGAAGAAATCTAAAGCTCCCGGGTCAATAAACCAAAGGTGTGGGCTATTTTTGTGTGTTCCTCAAAATTGCTTATGGCAATGGGCTCCACATATATCCATATTGGGGAGAACACAATTAGTATCTTAATACAATAGATTTGTATATGACTTAGATTCATAATTTATCAAATCTCTTAAAATCAGGAAACTAATTACTAAATTAGATGATTATATAAAGAAAATTGAAATTATAACTAATTAATGGTTACAAAATTCAATTATCCTTATCATGTCCCTAAGATTGAGCTCTAATAGAAATTTCAATATTGAACTGTAATAGAAGAAACCAGTAGGAGTGATAGAAATATATATATATATATATATTTTTTTTTTTTCCTTTTGATTTTCCAAGAAAATAGAGATAAAGGAGTAGGGATAACAATCATCGAGGGAGGGAGTAGATGTGCACTGCGCCCTTTCGGCTTTCGTCCATGCATGACGAGAAGCATAATCAATTTGTGTTTGAAATTAAAAAAGAAAAAAAATCACTAACTCCATATAAAATATAAATGGTAAAGACACCATTAGTATGTTTGATACCATGAACCGTATTTAATTAGATTTTAATTCTATCAAATTTCTTAGAATTTGGGAACTAACTAAATTGAATGGTTACAAATACGTTTAAAATTCTAATTATTAATGCTTACAAAATTCAATTGTTTTTATTGTGATATCTAACCTTCAATCTTAATATCGAAAGGAAGAGTGTGGATTTACCATTATAATAAGCCTACGACCTTGTATTATGTGAGAAAGTTTTCTGACCAAATTAATTACGGTAGAAAAATTACAGAACACGAAAATTCAATATTATAAGTGATGAAAAATTTCTACGCATTTGTGCGCTAGATGAGAGATATATATATATATATATATATGTATGTATGTATACACACACAAGAGATATTTCATGAGAGGAGGCTTCGTTGAGTTCACGTTATTACTAGGTGCAAATATCATTAATTTTCAGGTCCATGAAAACGAAAGCCAAGCTGCTAACGACAGTTACAATGTATACATACATATATATATATATATATATATATGTATATATGCATATTACTAGCAAACAATATTTTAACTTCCAAATTATCAATTTTTTATAATAGATTTTTAAAAAATTATCATATCAATTAATTATATGTATTAATAAAAACGATGACAACTTATAATCATTACGTGAGTAATTATTTAATAGTTGAAATTAAATTGATATTCCAATCACACTACTGTATTTCTATTCATCTATCATATATTTGTGTATGTAAAAATATATATCTTTCACATCCGTCAACCTCTTCAGACGAAAAATTCCAACTACATACAGTACATTCCCTACTACGAATTAATTAAAAATATCTACATGTGTATTATGATCTAATAATGCATGGTTTTTAATTTATATACTAGCATATATAAGAGCCATAGATTTTCAACAATTTTGTGCATTAATTAATAGGGTCAGTTTCAATTTCTAACATTTGACTATTCAAACCTCATGAACTTTATCTTAAGAGAAGACTTTATTTAAAATGAAATTAAAGGGTCAATATTGCAAATCACTCAACCAGCTGAAAGAAAGTGGAATTTGAGATTATAATAGATTTGGTGTTGAAGAAGAACCTAACCAAAGACTATTTTCATGGTAGTGACCCATGCATCAAGTACCATCCGATTGCTAATAATCTCAACAATTTAGGTACAACCACATTTAGGGTGTGTTGTTAGGGTTTAGTTTGAAATTAAATGGAATTTTTAGGTTGAAGTTGGTTGACTTTTCAAAAACTAGTTATAATTTTTATTGACTTTTTCAGAAAAGAAAAAAAAATCAGCTGTAAAGTACAATTGAGTTCAAAATAACTCGAATACCAAACATAGGCTTAAATTTAGAGCCTTTAATTAGCTTCCGTTTGAAACACATGTTTAAAATGAAAATTTAAAGTTAAAGTTGATTAATTTCGTTAACTTTTCAGAAATAAACAAAAATTCATATGAAAAACTTAAATTTGGACCTAAGAACCAAATAGAAGCTGCTTAACAGATTTACCTACAAAATTTAATGATAATTTCATGCATGACTCTACCATCAAATATATAATGTAGAGTTTATAGTAATCTAACTTTATAATTACGTTGCTTTTTATTTGGTACTACTAACCATGGGGTTGTATAAACTAACATATACCATGAATTGCAGTCAAATAAACCTACCTAATAATATAAGTAATTCTTCAATCATTTTCCTTTATTTGTGGAGACATCCTCGGAATCTAGCTTCTCTAGTAAGATCTTGACAAATTTGTATCATCAAATTCCAAATTTCTTTAATTATTCATGTCAAATCACAAATGGCTTGGTTTAACGTCTCAGTTTAATTTCAATTAAACTTATTTTTTCATTTAATTTTTATCTTTTTTTTAAAAAGTCAACAAAATTTATAACTAGTTTTTAAAAAGTCAACTAACTCCAACTTAAAAATTTCATCTTTAACCAACTAAACGTAATCTAAATATATCTTTTAAATGAAAAAAAAAAAGCATGAGATATGTAGAGCTTGGCTTATCTATTTCATTTTCAACCCATTGATTAATAGCAAGATTAAAGTTACAGAAATCTCTTCTTCTTCTTTTTTTTTTTTTTTTTTTTTTTTTTGGGAGACTACAGATATCTAAATGACAAGTTTTGACATTAATTACACTTCCTGATATTTTGTCAGCGACCCTACTTTGAATCTGTTTCTCCCCGGAAGAAAATCAATTTATTAAAGTTGTTGAGTTAGTTTAGTCATTTATTGTTTGTGCATATCTGAATATCAGCTAATATGGAAATTTCGCATTATTATTATTTTTTCGGTTAAATTTCATCGCCTTCATTAGTTTTGAAACCACTTATGCTTAAGGTCCATTAATTAACCTTATCGATCAAAATTAAATACTTGACAAACAACGGCACACTGTACTGAACCGATTAACCAAATAACGTACTTTTTTTACAAAAGGGAAATGTACATTAAAAAAAAAACCCGCTATTTTGGGTTTATTAAAAAATAAAAAAAAATACTATGCATTTTGTATATAGACCGGATATATTTGTTGTGCATTGAATTCTTATCATAGAGCAATAAGATATTCTATTTTGACTACGTAATAATGAAAATACCTCAAGAAAAAATAAACAATAATTTGAAAAGTCCAAAAATTAAACCCAAAAAAAAAAAAAAAAAAGTGTAAAAGCCAAAGAAGATGTCTATTTACAAAAAGAACAAGTTTTTATTTGTTTTGGGTTTTTAAAAATATTTTCTTTATAATTTATTTTATTTTATTTTGCTTTTCCCTTAAGGGTACTTTCGTCATTGTCCTAGTCAAAATTAAATGTTGATCTTTTTATGATATGAATAATATTGATGAGGTTCAAAATAGATTGTATACTTTCTAAATAAATTTAGAATATTCTATTTACTTATATAAATTTTGCTTTACAAAATGCAAATAAAACTAGTAACGGTTTTTAAGTTAAAAAAAAAAAAAAAGACATCTTTTATTTTCTTCTCTTCGTTTCAAGCTCTCTTCCCTTAGGAGAAAGATATCCTCCCTCTAAAAAGGATTTTTTTTTTCAATTATTATAATGATAAATTTCCTGCATTCCAAATCTTGATCTAATTGTGATTTCATATTTTATTCTATCATTTTTATGTGTTTTTTAAACTTTCCTTTTCCTTCTTTTTTTTTTTTTTTTTGAACTTCGGGGTAATTTTCTTTTTCTTTCAAAGATCTATAAACTCTTAAAGTTAAATCTAGAAGCTTTTTAGATAGATAAAAATCTACACCTATAATGGATTTATTATTGTATATGAAAAACACAAAATCACGTTAAGTAAAAAATATACAAAAAAAAAAAAAAAAAAAGATGAATACAATATTGATCGAATTATTGGAAATCCGATATGCATATACGTTTACGATATTTTCTTTAGGTTTTTATTTTGTAATATTTACTTTGATATAATGTAAAAAGCTTTATACGAAAAGATATTTTTATTAATAATTTATCTTTTTAAGGTTGAATATGATCAAAATCATGTTAAGTAAAAAATATACAAAAACATTGAATATAATAAGATCGAATGGTTGGAAATTGAATCTTATCAAAATGATATATATATATATATATATTCATAATCTAGTGTAGAATTATACAAATGACAATGCCGTTATATTAAGAAAAGAAAAACTACTAAAATTATGAAGAAGTCAAGAAGAATGAAAGAGAGAGAGAGAGAGAGAGAGAGGAGAGAGAGAGAAGAGAAGGGAAGGTTTACGATGAAAAGAAGCAATCCAAATTGGAAAGTGGTAGGTGAGCACAAAAAAAAGGCTCCTCACCAGTTTTCCAAGCCTTCTTTTGCCTTCTTTTCTCCTTCCATCTTGACTTCTTGGTTCTTGATTGATTTTTTTGCTTCTCATCATTTGTTTATGAACACCACTCCCCATTTTTTTTTTTTTTTTTTAATTCCACTTTCTTTCTTTTTCTTCTTCTTCTTCACCATTGACAAAAGTAAAAAAATAATAAAATAAAAAACATTTATTTAATAAAGACACGTGTTCCAATTAAACCAAATCCTAAATGCACTCTGCCCCTTTTCCCATTTTCGTCTCATTTTCTTCACTTCTGAAAATGTGTCAGAAGCTTCCCTCTTAGAAAACGACCAAAGAAAAACCACCCACCTATTTTCCCATTTAAAACACCCAAAAATTAAATTAAAAAAAAATAACAAATCAAACAAAAATAAAGAGAATATTTGATAAATGAGTTGAATTGAAATTTTTAAATTTAAATAGTATCAATTTTTTAAAAAATAATTATAAATTTTATTAATTTTTTTAAAAAATAAAAAATAAAATAAAAAATATAATTTAATTAAAATTGAGATGTATTACAAACACCCTAAAGACAAAAACCAAACCTTCCTCAATCCTCACCTTCTCTCTCTCTTCATCATTTTATTCAAGAAAAATGCGCGTTTTTTTTTTTTTTTTTTTTAATCTTTTGTCTCTTTTCTCTTGTTTCTTTCCGTCTTATCTACAGACGACTTGAAATTAAAGCCGTAGTGGGAGCTTTATTCAATTAATTAATTAATTAAAAATTAAAATTAAAATAAAACCGAAAGAAGAGAGTTTCTCAAAATTTCTAGAACACACGTCATTATCTCTCTCTCCGCCTTTCTCTCTCCTCTTGTTCTGGCCTCTTCTTATAACACCCACCTAGAGGAATCACCAAGAAATGATCATAAGTTTAGGAACAGAGGAAGCGGAAGAAGAAGAGGAATTATCCAAAAAAAAAAAAAAAGGAAGGGAAATTATGGTATTATTGGCCTTGAGGATTGGAAAGGAAAATCGATCGGGTGGGTCGCCATGAAACCTGGTAGGTCCAAACCTCGTAGTAACCTCGTAAACCGCGCTCGCTTCTCTCTCACCGGATTCTACTGCTGGGGCTGGAATTCCTCACCGCTCTTCTTCTCTTTAGTTGTTAAATTCCATAAAATACCGATAATATCATACCCGATCATACAATATTCGTTCTCCCCAACAATTCAGGATGGCGAAAATCGTATTTTGATAGTAGTAGATTAGGATTTGTTTCATTTAAAAATAAAAAAAATTATATTTCAGTGCAAAAAAGTAGTTTGTTTTTCTTTTGGGGGTTGGTGAGCGGTAAAGTGGGAAGAAAAAGATAAGAGGAAATGGCGCAAAGGTCGGTGCCGGCGCCGTTTCTCACGAAGACGTACCAGCTGGTGGAGGATTTGAGCACAAACGACGTGATTTCGTGGAACGACGCTGGTACTGGCTTTGTCGTTTGGAAGACGGCGGACTTCGCCAGGGACTTGTTGCCCAAGTATTTCAAGCACAATAATTTCTCTAGCTTCGTTCGCCAACTCAATACTTACGTAAGTTTTTTCTTTTCTTTCCTTTTCTTTTCTTTTTTTTTTTTTGCCTTTCTTTTATTCATTTATTTTATTTTTAGAATTTCTACTGAAGAACATCTTTCACCAACAATAGAAACTGTATTTCTGAGCCAAAAAAACAATAGAAACTGTTTAGGAAAACTATGATAAAATAATCCAATAGCAACAAAGAAAACCGATAATTATTAGGAATTCTAAAAGTAGAAAATTAATTACATGAAAAAAATTAAATTACACAAAATTAAATTTCAGAATTAGATAAAAATATTTGTTAATCTATTGAATATTTATTTATTTGAGTAATTAGATTTTTAATACATAGTTTACTTTTAAAAATTAAAATGATTGAGAATATATTTATTGTACTTATAAAATTATCTTTAAATACAAAAAATAATTAAATAAAAATAAAGATATATTTTATATAAAATTTGTTATTTTATATTTTTAAGAGAAGAAATTTATTAAATAGAATTAATTTCTTATTAACAAATAGGATTCGCGATATTTATTTCTTAAATATAAAAATAAACTTTATAATTTAATTTATTTTCCCTGGATTACTCATAGAAAACACGTCCCTAGTTAACAAGAATAATATAAAGACAATATTATCCTTATTTCACTCTACAACCCAGGGTAGTTGAGGCCTAAATATGTCTTTTCCGTTCCGTTAAGAATTAAAAAATTCTCCTGATTCTGTACTAGATAGTACTTTCTTTAGCTAAAATCTGCGACAGCTGAGCTATATCTAACTTTACTGACGGCCGTCAATGAGTGGTCCCCACCACAAAAATTTCTCCGCTAATAACAAAATTATGGAATCTCCACCATAGGATCGGTATTCGGTAGATCCCAATTCATCTGCACCGTCCGCTCTGACCAAACCTTTTCTATTTTTAA
Organism: Ficus carica; assembly: GCA_009761775.1. Classification (NCBI taxonomy): domain Eukaryota; kingdom Viridiplantae; phylum Streptophyta; class Magnoliopsida; order Rosales; family Moraceae; genus Ficus; species Ficus carica. Next base: position 23,398,550 of record CM019743.1, read on the forward strand.
TTATTAAATTATTTTTTTTTAATTTTACGTTTTTTTTTAATTTCAGGGATTTCGGAAGGTCGTCCCAGACAAATGGGAGTTCGCGAACGAGAATTTCCGGCGAGGACAGAAGGAGCTCCTCGCGGAGATCCGACGCCGGAAGACGGCGACGGCGTCGAACGCGCAGGCCTCACCGGGAGGAAAGACAGGCGGCGAGGGCTCCTCGACGCCGTCGAACTCCGGCGATGACCTCGGGTCCACCTCCACCTCGTCGCCGGAGTCGAAGAATCCGGGATCGGTGGAGACGGCGGCGATGACCGTGCAGTTCGCCGATTTATCGGACGAGAACGAGAAGCTGAAGAAGGACAACGAGGCGCTGACGTCGGAGCTGGCGCAGACGAAGAAGCAGTGCGACGAGCTGATCGCCTTCCTAACCAAGTACATGAAGGTGGGGCCCGATCAGATCAATCGCATCATGAGGCAAGGGATCAACGGTGGGTCCACCCGCGTTGGAGAAGATCGTGATGATGACGAAACCAGGCTGATGACGGTAACGCAGACGAAGATCATGAAGAAGAAGAAGAAGAAGGTCTGAAGCTGTTTGGTGTTTGGCTCAAGGGAAAAGACAGCGACAAAATAGATCAGGAGAAGAACAGGAAGAAAAGAAACCGTGTGGAAGAAACGGGCTTCACTGGGCCCCACGCCAAGGAGATGAAGGGCGTGGATTTCCACGCGCCTGTCAAGGTCTGCAACTGAATGATCGTCTGCCGGGGTGCGTATCGTTAAGCACGGTGCACCCTATGGTCTAGAACAAAACTTTATTAGTTTTTTTTTTTTTTCTTCTTTTTTAAATTCAAAGAGGGAAAACAAAAATATGACGACTCTCTGTGATATATATATATTTTTTTCTGTTTTCATGTTTTGAATTGGTGTTTATAAATTTCATCATTATGTGCGTAGTTGGTAAAATGATTGTAATAAGCTTGGGATGGTTCATATAATCTAGGACCGTTGTATGGGAAGCTTTAGGGATCAAAGGCAAGTGGGTCTCTAACTATCTTCCATTTTACTTAGAAAGCATTATTATGACAAGTTGTGTAAAGTACATGTATTTCGGAGGAAGACCTTTTATCGATAATATTTGTGCAAATACATCTTTCGTTTGATCACTTTTCTAGATTCTTGTGTTAGATAATATCTATAATAGAAACTGAAAATTAATTAACAAGTCAAAACAATATCTACAGCAACAAAATGTAAAGTAGGTATTTTGATGAAAAATCGAGGTCTTTGTGTTACACAGTATCTTTAACTATTTCCATTTTTACTTAGAAAGCATTATTATGACAAATCGTGTAAAGTACATGTATTTCGGAGGAAGACCTTTTATCAATAATACTTGTGTAAATGCATCTTTCGTTTAATCGCTTTTCTAAATTCTTGTGTTAGACAATATTTACAATAGAAATTGAAAATTAATTAACAAGTCAAAAACAATATCGACAGAAACAAAATGTAAAGTAGGCATTTTGATGAAAAACCGAAGTCTTTGTGTCACACAGTAACTCTAACTATCTTCTATTTTTACTTAGAAAGCATTATTATGACAAATCGTGTAAAGTACATATATTTCGGAGGAAGACCTTTTATCAATAATACTTGTGCAAATGCATCTTTCGATTGATCGCTTTTTTGGATTCTTGTGTTAGACAATATCTACAATAGAAACTGAAAATTAATTAACAAGTCAAAAAGAATATCGACAGCAACAAAATGTAGCAACAAAATGTATAGACATTTTGATGAAAACCGAGGTCTTTGTGTCACATAATATCTTTAAAATATGATTGTTCTCTCATAGTAGGTGTTTGAGGTTTGCTCGGTTATTGTCTCTACTCTTTAGAATTTTTTAAGAGATGTTACAGAGGTGGATTAGAGAGTGAGAATTTTAAAGATTTTAGTGGCGGCAATGGTTGTTAAACAATAAATCATAGAATCAACCACAAAACTAATTCCTAGCAATTTGACTTTTATTGAGGCTTGATTAATAATTGTTACACATTTAATTCGAATTAAACACTGGTGTTTAGTTGGAGTTATATCAATGGTTTTAATTTCAAAATAACTCCTACCAATTTCAATGCGGATTGGGTTGGAATGGTCGAAATTTATGCCCGCGTACAAGTTCTTTGGAACGGTCCGTGATTTGCACCCCTGCACATCCAAGAAAAAGCCTCTATGCTAGACAAGCCAGCCTATTTGTAAAAGAATAATCATGCTTTAATCTCTATCCCTCATGAGACATGTATTTTTCCTTTTAACTTTTTCAAATTTCTTGGTGTATTTGAGCATCAAATTTCATTCACGCATATATTGTTTTTGACCATATGAATACAAAGGAGAATATAAATCTATCTTCACCCATCACTAATATAAGTGGGTTACTCAAAAATCAAGTCTGAAAGTGGAATAATCATCATTGCTTAAACTACCACCTCTTGGCAACTTTTAAAAAAGTAGAAGGAAAATTCTTGAGAGCTTTCTATGATGAGGTATTTTATGCATAATATATAGTTTAATGATCAAAATCATTTAAAAAAAAAAAAAAAAAAAAAACGTTATGATAGTACCTGACCTTATATTAAAAACTAGCACCTTATTTATTTATTTTTTTAAAATTTATGTATTTTTAAAATTTTTTTAATGTAGAACCTTTCAAGCTCTTGATATACAAAAACATGTTTTTCGCTTTACGAGGTTTTTTATCATTTTTATATAATGAAAATCAATATGGTAAGGAAACAAAATACCATATCCATAGGATTAAACATTAAATTACCTAAAAATCACAACAGATTAAAAAATTATGAGAACTTGAAGAGACTTCAGTAATATGAGATTTCTTTGATAGAAAGTGATTCTTCTTTGGTGCACTTTCTTCTTCGGTGGTGAAATATGTCAATATTGTGAGTTTTCTCGATGCGCAAGAGTCTATTTTGAATGACATCAGGGTTCTAATAAATGAATCTGATGATGATACATGATTCTATTTTGAATGATATCAAGATTCTAATGAGTGAATCTGGTGATGATACATGTTGGTTTGTTGCTCATGATTATAACTTAGCAGTCCATACACTAGCCAAGTTTGCTTGTTGACTAGTAGAACAATATTGTTTTTGGTTGGAAGAAATCCCCATTTGTATTGCCGACATTATAAGAGCCGATTTGACAATTTCTTGATAACGCAACATGTTTAATTTTTTTTTTTTAAACGGAGGTTTCTAAATCATATATTATCAATAACGTATTTTAATCGAAGAAATCTTAAAAATTTACCATGTTTAAGTCAATTTACACACACATACAGTACAAGTCTTTTCTTTTGATATATTGGCACCTTCGAAACAATAGTGGGCTAAAAGCTCAAAATACAATTGTCGAAGGCATGGATGAAAATGTCTATGATATCGTTGACATTTCCACAATATTATCTGTATTTTGAAGTCTCGACATAGATAGGGGGGAAATGATATTTCTTCTTAGAGTATCCATCAAAAGTCCACAATATCCACAAATATCCGCAATATCCATAAATATTCCAGGATATTTTTGGATATTTTCACAAAATGTCCAAAATCTTAGGGAAATATTTTACTTTTGTAAAAATTTCAATTTTGTCGCATGTTTCATTCAAAATAGCGCAACCGGCTTGTTACAGTAGGCTTGAACAATTGGTTTTCTGCTATTATAAAATAAAGCTAAAAATATGGGATATGGAGGCAGACCGTGATAAAGTAACAGGAAACAGATTATTTAGACCAAAGATGATGATAATCCTATTATTCAATGAATTTAATGGATTAGGCCAGTACAATTAGATGATGAGAATGGCAATCCAGATCAAAGAATTATGGGACATGCTCAAGAGTTTGGCATTGATGTTAATAGAGTACTAGTTGAAGAAGTAGGTTTTTCTTCTAGTAGTGCCACTGATTGTTTTGAGGTAGCTGTGCGAATGCCCGAGCGAAGAAAAAACGTTTCTTTGCAAGATAGAAATGATGACGATGAGGACAGTGGTCGTGGACATGGTCGTGGTTATGGTGATGAGAATGATGATGATGATGACAATGATGACAATAATGATGACGACGATGGTGATGATGAAGATAGTGGGGGTGATGGGAACTATGGGAGAAAAGGAAATACAACGCCAAGTCAAATGCCTTTGAGTCCATTCACTGGAGAAGAAGATTTTACACTTGCTACACAGAATGAAGAACATAGTTGTAGGGCAGCTGGTGAGGGTATTGGGGGTGACTGGAAAACTACACATAAGAAACGTGGTGTAACTCAGATGAGTCAAACTGATAATGATTCTATTGCCTTGAGTTTGGATTCTATGAGCTTAGGAACCAAACAAAGTTTATATGGTTATAATCCTCATTACGGTTCTCAAATGGGACCCAACTCAGAAGTTCAAAATCGATATGGTTTCTTTGAGATATTGGTATATCATCCACCATTGATATCGAGATGTCATTGCATATCTATCAAGATTATCTATCAAGCTGGATAAATCAACAGTATCTAATTTATTGGTTTATAGTTGGAAGAGACCAAGAAATATACATGTGGCACATTAACAATTACCTTCAAAACTATTCAAGGGTTATATCTTGGCAAATGTAATGTTTAGATCAAGATCAGCACCGACCTAATGTTTTCCAACCTGCTAGAAATTCTTTTTGGTATTAGAGACACTCGAAACTTGTATGCACTATATTATGTTTGACATTTAATTTTTATGTACTATATTATATTATTGTATTTTGTTTGTAATGACTAATGAGTATGTGTAATATTATATTGAAACTACAATCAATGTATGATTATTTGATTTCCTAATCCATTATGCGATATGACTCACATATTTGATAAAGGAAATGAGTTGTTTTTGTTGTAAAATTAGTTTAGATTAGTTAATATTGATTATTTTTACATTTTATAAAGTTTCAGCAAAAAGTTATAAGCTTTTCTTTGAGTATCCATTTTTTCACGGAATATCCGTTAATATCAACATTTTTGTTGATATTATTCGTAATCAAAACCTCGACAATCCTGTCAACATTGACATTTTCATCCTTGATTGAAGGCATATTCTAATAATAATTCTACATATAACTTCACCAAAAAAAAAATTAAAAGTTTGAACCCTTCCACCTCCCACTTCAAAAACTTCAAAATTTAAAAAGAAAAACTCAAAATAAATAAGTTCCCAAAAAAGAGATAATAATCTAAGCATTACTTGATTTTGATTTTGAACCATTTTATGAAAGTAAGTTTAATAGTTCGTTTCGATCATAATTTGAATGATACATTACAACAAACTTTTTAAATAATGACAAAAAAAACAGCTTCTAGCTAGATAGCGATCCAAATGGGGGTTTTTTTTTTTTTTAATATAAAAAAAGAAAAAAAGAAAAGAAAAGAAAAGAAAAGGAAAGAAAAAGAATCGTGTTCTAAAAAACGACAATCACGAGTTATTAGGTAGAAAAACGACAACCACGGGTTGGGAAGCGAATGTATGCACGGAACCGAGGAAAAAGAAGGGTCATGTGTGTGATTGCGTGTGTTTGATACTGAAACGCAGCGTTTAAGAGACAGCCAATGTAAGTAAGGTACGGCGTTGAGAGCACTGTCGACCCGAATGAATGGCTATCATCTTCTGCCACTCTTTCCTCTCTCTCTCTTCTTCTTCTTCTTCTTCCCTAATTCCTGGTTCTCTACACTCACCAAAACCTCGGATTTCAGCATCAACGACGCCGTTTCACATGGAGCTCCACAACCAAGGGCGCACAAAGTTCATGGAGTTTCCGTACGTCTCGGGCCCACACAAGAACCTCATGGTTGATCTCGTATCAACGGTGGAGGCTCGCCTTGATCCCCAGCTCTTTCCCTGCACCCTCCCGCACGATGTTCAGTCCTACCACAACCACAACGGAACCTCCCATGCTTCCCTCCACATCAGATCCGGCCACAACTCTTCCCCTGTAAGTTTATCTCTCTCTCTCTCTCTCTCTCTCTCTCTTTTTAATTTTTAATTTTTAGAATTCAAACTTCAAAGTCTACACGTGTTTGTGAAGATAATTTTGTTCATCTTTAGTTGTTTGGTGGGCTTGAGTGACGTGTGGTTTGGGGGATAACCCCACCCACTTCCGTTGTATACTTGTCATTTGGAAATCTAATTTGGAAATCTAGTAGAATCACAGGTGAAAATATATTGGTCGTGTTAGCTTTACCAAGTGAGACCATGAATTGCCACCAAGTGTCCCTAATCTTTTGTTTTTTTTTTTTTTTGGTCTGTTTGGATTGTAGATTATATTTGAATATTTGTTAAAATTAAATATTTGCTTTAAAATGAATAATTTAAATCATGTATATAATGAAATTTGTATTTAGATAGTTTTTATTAAATAAAATATCTGAATAGTGTAAAAGTGAAAAAAAAAAAAAAAAAAAAAAAAAAAAAAGACAACGTGACATGGATTTTTAAAGATAAAAATTTGGCTTTAGATTTGAGTTAAATAATTGTGAAATTGTGAAAACATTCAAATAGTTTCACTCCAATTATTATAACAATACAATAATAACTACTCCAATGATTCATCCAAATACCACCATAGTTTCACAGTCTGTCACTTACAGGAAAAGAATAATCCTCCTATAATACTAAAATTTAAACTGGAAAATAGTTTTCTAAGTTTAAAACGGTGTTTCCTCGAACCAAAATTGCATTTTGAACTAAAATTTGCCGTTTTCTCATAGGTGGGAGGAGGCAGAGAATCTCTTTCAACATTAGGAGATCAATCCTCTTCAATTTCCAGAATGCTAATACCTTTTTTTTATTATTATTTTTATTTAGTTTGTCATTATATTTTTGTTGCTTCTTATTTCAAATGAAAGTAACAGCATAAGACAAAATAAAATGCAGGAAAAAAAAAAAAAGGTGTGAATCAGTAATATGAACTCTCAAAACAAACTTTGTACTTACTGGTTTCCAATTGAGTACTTTGATATATCATTTGGTTTTTGTCAGATTGATTTCATGTTAGGAAGCTGGATCCACTGCCAGCTACCAACAGGAGGAGCACTGAACATCACTAGTCTCTCAACCTATCTGAACTCTTCGACAGACGCGCCATATTTCCTAATCGAGCTCATCAGAAGCAGTCCTACATCGCTCGTTGTCATCCTCGATTTACCGCCACGAAAAGACCTCGTCCTCAGTCCAGACTACCTCAAGACATTCTATGAAGACACCAAGTTGGAAGCTCAGAGACAACTGCTCGAGAAAGTCCCCGAGGTTAGGCCCTACTTCTCTTCATCACTCTACATCCGATCGGTTGTCTCACCGACGGCAATTGTGGTCAGAATTGAAGCGGAGGCGGTGGAGAGAATGGAGGAGATCATGGGAGAACATGTTCATCCGGTTGCGAAGGAAGTGCTAAGGATTTGGTTGGAGCAATGTGCTTGTGTGAAGAGAGAGGTTGACGAGGCTGAGAAGGACTACCTTCAAAAGAGGGATAAGTTTGTGAAGACTAAGACCATCGAGATCGATTTGGCTACGAGCTTGCCAAGATTGTTCGGTCAAGAAACCGCGGACAGAGTAACTGCCGCTATACAAGAGTATTTCTCCTCATGATTTGATGATGCTTTGTACAACAAATCTTATGACTCAAGCCAAAAATAGAGCTAGGGACTCAACTTCACACCATCTAAACATATCAAATTCCAAAATAAATATGCGACTTCTGCGTATACACATTTGAAGCAATCGATTGTCTTTATATTTGTAATTGTATGTTTAACTTAGTCGTAAATTCATACCCGACTTCAAGATGAGGTTTAGAGTACAAATCTCACCTTAAAATAAAAACACATATATAACATTAGATATACGAACACGGGGGAAAATGAAAAGAAACTCACCCAAGTGCTTAGTGCTTACAAATGACAAGCAATCGCTATACATGATAAGGGGAAAGAAATATAAACCAAAAGTAAAAGCAATTCCTAATTTGTCAATTTGTATTATGAATAAATTCAAACAAACAAAAATTTGTATTATAAATGGTTTCACATAACAAATAACTTTTTAACTTGACTATCAATTTTTCTTTCAAACACTTGAAAGTTGAGTTGTAAATATGTGTTTAGGGGAAGACTTTAGAAATGAACTTTAATATAAAAATAATGCAAAAATTTAAAATGTGTTCGGAAAAAAAAAATGCAAAATAGATATTTTTTTCTCGTCTCGTTGTTATGAGTAATTTTACATAAGAATCATTTCAGTTCGATTTGTAATGAGAAAGTTATGGACTTAAAATTTGAGTTTTTGAAAATGAAAAGAAAGAAAAAAAAAAAGAAAAAAAAAAAAGAAGAGAGAAAATGAGACGTAGAATTAAAGAGTTTTAGAGAAAGATGGTAAAATTTTATTTCGAACGGGAGGAGACGGTCCAATTAGCTCTGTAGTCCAAGAATCAAAATCAGAGACCATGGGCCAATATTTTCTCGAAAGGCCCAAATTTGATGCAAACTATTCTCTATGCGTAACCGGTTAGCAACGATTTGATAATTTCCATTCCCAAGTTTTCAACGAAAAACGAGAAACAGGAGCTTTTCCCAGATTTCTTAACGCGGTACTGGTATTCTTCGTCTCTCAGAGTCATGGTACGTTTCCTAAATCACTTTTTTTTTTCCTTTGATTTAATTATTTGCTCTTCCTCTAAACCTAGCTTTTTTGTTTTTCCAATCCTACTTTCTTCTGTTAATTTTTCCGTCTTGAGCTAAATTTTGATGTTCGAAGGAGTAAATATTCTCGTTTCCTGTAATGGGTATGGTCTGAAATCAAATTTTTTGCTGAAATGGTTATGTTTTCTAGTTTTTTTTTAAAGATTTATTCAATGTTGGATCGAAATCGAAGTTGATTGTTGATGATGATATAATTATAGACCTCGGGATTTAAAAATTTTGCTATAATGACGGCCTTAAAACACGAAATTTAGAAAAATAACCTTTTCTATTTTTACACTGAGCGCCTAAGCAAGGCGCATAGTGTAAAGTAAGACACGACGAAGTGATTTTGCAAATATAAATTTTTAAAATTGTCATTTTGATGTTAAAAACCTCCCCTAGCAATTTGGTCAAAATGTAGTGGATAAATACAATATTTCAAAAAATGATGGGGTGGAACGCAACTATTTGATAATGTAAATTTTTTTTTTTCACTAATTTATACGTGCACCATTTGAGTTAGTAAGTTTTTGAACATGTTCTAATAGGTTAATTGGGTCAGTTTTAAAATGGGTTAGCCTTAGTGATGGAGGTGCATATGAAAGATGTGAATTATTTTTCTCGAGGTAAGATGTGTATTGAGTGTTCGGAAATGCGGTTTTTTGTATGGTTGAATCTTGAATTGTTCCTCATCTGTCTAAACTAACAATTGCGGTGAAACAATCTGTTATGCAAATGCTTTGCTAAATTGTCTCTAATTTGCAACATTTTCAATAGGCAAGCCTATATAGAGGAGCATCTAGAAAGGACAAGCCTAGAACACGCTTAACTCAACAGAAGAGGCAGGAGATTAAGGAAGCTTTTGAGTTATTTGACACTGATGGCTCAGGTATTTGTTTTGTTTAATTGTTTTTATGTTTCGCTCATGGCAATGTGTATCTGTTAATTTGATGCGAATACCGACTTTGATTCATTCATCTGATCTTGCTGTTCAGGTACTATTGATGCCAAGGAGCTGAATGTTGCAATGAGGTATGAAAATAGTTTCACGTTTACTTAAGCGTCTTTTTAGTTGATTACTTGGATTAATGTAGAACTAAAACTGTCTTATGACAGGGCTCTTGGTTTTGAGATGACAGAAGAGGTAATTTCTTTTCCTATTGTTAACTACCCTTGAAAGATCAAGTGCTTTTTATTCTCTGATATATCCTGAAAAGGACCTTCCTCATTTTTGATCTTTTGCTTTTTAGTTCATTTGGTGGTTTTATTTATTTATTTATTTATTTTAAAACTCATATTTTAAAACGTTCTGTTTTTAATGTAATTTCATTTAATTATTATTATTATTATTATTATTATTATTATTTTGACATTTTTAAATACTATGCAAGCCAACAATTCTTATCTGAATAAATCCATTGTTTCAATTTTTTTCTTGTCTTTATTTTCTCTACTTAAAAATTTTATGTTATTGCTAACATACAGCTGTGTTGGTTCATCCCAGCAAATCAATCAAATGATTGCAGATGTTGACAAGGATGGAAGTGGTGCAATTGATTTCGAGGAATTTGCGTACATGATGACGGCCAAAATTGGAGAAAGAGACACTAAGGAGGAACTCATGAAGGCATTCCAGATCATTGACCAAGATAAAAATGTGAGTTTCAATTCTTCTATCGGTTCTTTATTGCACCCATCAGTGCCTAATTTCCGTTCTGTTTGAGCTCAGGGGAAAATATCTCCTGCCGACATTAAGCGCATTGCAAAGGATCTGGGTGAGAAATTCACCGATGAAGAGATACATGAGATGGTCGATGAAGCGGACCGAGATCGTGAGTCAGCCTATGCTCTCTTAACTTTTTTCTTCCTTTTTGATTTGTGGTCGCCTATCTCATGTTGCTAATTGTCCATCTTTGTTATTCTGCAAGCTTCTGGGCATGTCGCCTCTTATTTCATCACATATATATGTATATGTATGATATATATGGTCATGTTTATTTCTATTTTGTTTACTAATTATAGAAGAATGGATTTTGATAAACAGATGATGGAGAAGTGAATGTGGAGGAGTTTATCAGGATGATGAGGAGGACATCCTATGGTTATTAAATCTCTTTCTGGTGTTGGGAAGTCTGGTCAGTTGCAGAGTCAGTGATATGTATGCTTTGTTTGTTTGTAGTATATAGTTGTTATATAAGCATGAGGGCAGATTAAAGAATTTATGGTCTCATGGATTCTGGTTGTGGAATGGATTTGGACATATATATATATATATATCATTGTATCTTATTTTGAGAGGTGTGAAGCTGATTAAGCTGTTTATTTTAGTGTTATTTTACATTAACAAGGAATTAGTTGAATATAAGTAGTACAAACTGCTTAACTGCAATTTCGCGGTCTGGCATGTAGTGTGTGCCCAAACTCACTTTTTGGTACTATACTTTGGAGGATAAAAATTACATGATAGTGTGGTCTGGTTTTCTAACTTTTCAAATGAGCCAGTGACACCTCTGAATTTGAGAAATATGACATTATCAGTCCGTCTGCTTATTTCTGTCCAAAAAGAAAACGAATTTAAAACTTTTCTTAATTTCATGAGAGTCATCGACACAAGTGACAAAGTTCAAGAGGGTTTTTCCGGTAATGTCATCCCAACAAAATATTCTAGTAACTAGTTTATAATAATAATAAAGATGATGAAAGAGTTGGAAATTACATAAAGGTCTTACTGTAAAATTCTTTAATAAATAAGGGTTTTTTTACATTAGGATTTTCTATTATGTATTATTAATATAATGTAATTTTTTCATTGTTAGATTAATCTTTTAACGGACTGATTTATGAGTGTACATGTTAAAAATTTATAGTGTAAAACACAAAATTGTTTTCAGTTAAAATCAGCGGTTAAAAAATTAATAAATATCTAATAAAATTTCCAATAAATTAATCAATATTATGTATTTAAAAAAAAAAAAAAAAAAAAAACATGGTCGTCATTCGTCAATGTTCCATTCTTTGGTCTTTGCGAGCAATTTAACAGAATTTTAAACATAATTCTTCGTCTGCTAAAGTATACTCTCAAGAGTCTCAAAGCCTCGCGCCATGGAAGTCTTAAAGCCAATCCACTCCACTCTCATCTCGATATTGTGCAATCCGTTGTTTTTTTCTAGTGGAACGAGCTTCTCAGTTCTCATTAATGGCATTCCTCAGTCGGACCAAATGACAATATTTCAAAGGTCTGTTTGTCTGTTTCTCTATTTGTCGGACCAAATGTTGTCCATCAATGGCATTCCTCTATCGCCTCCTCCCCATTCTCAATCCTTCCTCAACACTTTGTCGTCTCATATATCGCCATAACCATTCCTCTGCTAACTCCAAAACTAAAACTTCTCACTTTCTTCGTCTGCTCAAGCTCTGTCCCTCTAGCCACGACTTGAAGCCTCTCTACGCTCTTCTCATAGTACACGGTCTAGAAAGGAACGAGCTTCTGTTGAGAGAGTTTTTTGGGTCTTGCTTTCATCTGGGTCTTCCCCATTTAGCTCTATCTGCGTTTAAACGGATCGAAAAGCCGAGGTTGGGCTTCCAGAACTTGATGATCAGAGGCCTCTGCCACTGCGGTTTGTACGACGATGTTTTGCGTGTCTATCTCCATTGTCGGGTCGCAGGATGTTCTTCCGATCATTTCACGTTTCCGTCGGTGATCAAGGCCTGTGCGGCTCTCGGAGCTTCCAGGACTGGACAAGAGGTCCATTGTGTTGTGTTGAGAACTGGGTTTGAGAAGAACGTTGTTGTACAAACTGCTTTGGTTGATTTCTATGCGAAATGTGGGTGTGTGAGAAGTGCACGTGATGTGCTTGATAAAATTCCTAAACCAGATTTGGTTTCTTTGAATGCTTTGATCTCTGGTTATTCGTTGAATGGACTTGATTATGAGGCAGTTGATGTTTTCAGGAGGGTTTTTGTGATGGATTTGAAGCCAAATGTGAGCACTTTGGCTAGTATGATTCCGGTTTGCGCCCGTTTGGGATGGTTTGAAATTGGGAAATCTCTCCATGGCTTTGCTGTGAAATGTGGATATTTGGGAAATGATTTTCTAGTTCCTGCTCTCGTTTCGATGTATACTGGTGACATGGATTATTGTAGTGCTAGGAAATTGTTTGATTTTGTGTTGCAGAAAAATGTTGCCCTTTGGAATGCTATGGTCTCTGCTTACACACGGATGAAAATGCCAACCGAGGCCTTCGTTACGTTCCGAACAATGCTCCAAAAAGACGTACGGCCTAACTCGATTACTTTCGTTTCCATTTTTCCTTCTTGTGAGAATTTTGACAGCAAGTCTGGAGGCGAGTCCCTTCATGCCTCTGCTATAAGACATGGGTCAGGAAACCAACTTCCTGTGCTGACAGCACTTCTGTCAATGTATGCCAAGGTTGGCGACGTCGATACAGCCAATTATATATTCTATCTAATGCCTGAGAAACCGACTGTCGTGGAATTCTTTGATTTCTGGGTATGTCTATAATGCCCTATGGGAGTTGAGTTTGGGTGCATTCATTGAAATGCAGTCCGCAAGATTTGATCCAGATGAAATTTCCATTGTCAGCGTTATCTCTGCATGCTCCAAACTAGAGGCTCTTTTGCTTGGTAAGTCGGTGCATGCATTTACTTTAAGAAACGGTTTTAAGTCAAATCTCAATGTGTCAAATGCATTGTTGGCATTTTACGCCCGTTGTGATCATATTTCCTCTTGTTTTAAGTTATTCCATCAAATGCCTATAAGAAGTGCCATTTCATGGAATAGTTTAATATCCTGCCGTGTACACAATAGTGAGCCGGATACGGCAGCCATGGTCCTTCACCAGATGCAAAAGGAGGGCTTAGAGCTGGATCCGGTGACCCTGATAAGCATCCTCCCGATTTTCAGTGCAAACAAGAACATGGGACAAGGAATGGCTATTCATTGCCACGCTGTCAAATCCGGGTTTGCAATAGACATTTCTTTAGTTAATGCACTTATCAGCATGTATTGCAACTGTGGAGATCTTGGTGCTGGGAAGTTTCTTTTCGAAAATATGCCTGAAAAGGGTGTGGTGTCATGGAATGCTATGTTGACTGGCTTTCGAAGTCACAATCTACACAAGGATGTTTTGATCTTGTTCAGTAGAATGATAACAGATGGAAAGAGGTCAAATCATATAACGTTGTTGAACTTATTGCCTGCATGCTACAGCCAGTTACAGGGTAGGTCTATGCATGCTTTTGCAATTAGAACAGGAATTGCGCGAGAAACTCCCGTTCTTACGTCTCTGATAATCATGTATGCTAGATTTGATAACATTGAATTATGTCTCTTACTGTTTCAAATGGGGAAAAAAGAGGACATTTCTTTGTGGAATGCTCTCATATCCGTACATGTGCAAACGAAGAATCCCATTAAGGCAATTGCCTTATTCTCCAATTTGCTTCAAATTGGATTAAAGCCCGACAATTTTACAGTTCTGAGCTTAATTTCTGCCTGCCTTCAATTAAATAGCCTAAAGCTTGCCGATTCCGTGATGTCTTACTTGATACGTAAAGGGTTTGAGATAGAAGTGAGTATTAGCAATGCACTTATAGATTTGTATGCAAGATGTGGAAACATTTCAACTGCAAGAAAGCTATTTGATCGGTTGAAAGGAAAGGATGACGTCTCTTGGAGTGTGATGATTAACGGGTACGGGTTAAACGGGGATGGTAAAGCTGCTCTTGATCTTTTCCAACAGATGGTACTCTCAGGAATTAAACCAGATGGCATTGTTTTCTCCACTCTTTTATCGGCCTGCAGCCACTCCAGCTTAGCTGAGGAAGGCCGCAGGGTGTTCAAGTCGATGGCGGAGCATGGGATATCGCCTGGAGTGGAGCACTATGCTTGCTTGGTCGACCTCCTTGCGAGAACAGGCAACTTGAGAGAGGCTTATGACATTATCAAGGGACTACCCTGCAAACCATCCACAAGCCTACTTGAGTCTCTTTTGGGTGCTTGTAGCATCTACGGCAACGTCGAACTCGGAGAGAAAATTAGCAAGATGCTATTTGATTTGGACCCGGAAAATTCGAGTGCATACGTAATGCTCCATAACGTCTATGCAGCTGCAGGAAGGTGGACAGATGCTGAGAAAGTGAGGTCTGAGATAGAAACGAGACGATTAAGAAAAGTACCTGGTTTTAGTCTCTTTGTTGGTGATGGATTTAATCATAAGGAATTTGGTTAAGTATGACTCTCAACATTAATCAAGTACAATTATCATGTGTTTGTCTCTCCCATCAGTAGACATTTAGGGTAGTTACATAATTGTACCACCCAATTTTAATTATTTCTCAATGTCTTTTTTTTTAATTTATTTAAATAATTACAAAGGTATCCTATTTCAATTTCATTTCTAGCATATTCTTCGAATGAAAATATGTTTATATAAAAAAGGGCAAAACGACATAATTACCTTGAAATAGTTTATGAAAATTATAAAAGCCCTAAAACAGACATCAAATTTTTTTTTTTAAAAAAAATATAATTAAAATTTTTTCTTTAAAAATACTTTTAAACTTTTTCTTAAAAAATTATTTTCATAAACAAATTCGGACTAATTAAGCATGCGTTTGGTGCATGGTTTGAAATTGAGTTTTTTAAATTGGAGTTGTTTGACTTTTAGAAATCTAGTTAAAATATATGTTGACTTTTAAAAAATTAGTTAAAATATTTGTTGACTTAAAAAAAAAAAAAAAACCAAAAATGAACTAAGTTTTTTGGGTTCAAACACCCCTAAGTTTTTTTTTTTTTTTTTGGTGCAGAGTGTGCGAGATATGATATTGAATAATAAGCTAAAAAAAAAGACCCAAAAAACACACAAACAAAAAAAAAAAAAACAACAAAGTACCTTAAAAAAAATATAAAAAAAAGAGGCATGAAAAAAAATACTAAAACGATAAAAGGATCAAAATGAAAAAGTTTGACCAATATAAAAAAATAACTAAAATGGAAAAAATAAAAAAAAGGGTCAAAGGAAAAAAAAAAAAAAGGAAAAGGACCAAAATGAAAACAAGAAAGTTTTTCGTTTTGGCCTAAACATAAGTCTACAGGAGTTTTTTTTTCTCAAAAAATAATAAGTTAAAAAAAATATACATAAAAAGATCCAAGAAAAAGACACGAAAAAAAAAACAAAAAGATTAAATGACTAAAATGAAAGAAATTGTCAACATGAAAAAAAGACTAAAATGAAAAAAAAATTTGGACCCAAAAAATGGAAAAAGGATTAAAATGAAAAAAAATGATCCGGTAAAAAATTGAGGACCAAAAAATAAATACAGAAGTAAAAAAAGGACCAAAATGAAAAAAATAATTGTTCCAAAAAGAAAACGAGAAAAGGACTAAAATGAAAAAAAAAATGGTCCAAGAAGAAAATGAAAAAAAGGACTAAATGAAGAAAAAAAATGATTAAAAAAAAACCAGAGGACTAAAAAATAAATACCAAAATTTTTCGTCCAAAATGAATCATTTTGTAGGAAATGGACGCTGCCACAGTACCACATTTTGGTACTTCTATATATAGTATAGATGTATAGATATAAAAGCATGTGTTTCCTACTAATATTTGGATTGTATGTGCGTTTATCAAGATATTTGAATTGTTCGTGTTAAAAAATGTAAAAACTTGAATTGTATTCGGAAAAAAAAAATCAATATAAAGCTTGTTTTATTCGTCTCGAAATTCTATGTAATTAAAAATATATATATATCTCATTTGAACTTGTTTATACAAAGTTATAAACTTTTAAAATTTAAATTAAAAAATTATATAAATAGTAAAATTAAGAGAAAATGATAAAAAAATAGATTGTGATTCTAAAATTTAAATTTAAGGCAAGCAAATATCCTTTTTAGTTATCTGGTCGGTACAATTTTGGGACCTGCGTTGGCCGCCAATAAGAAGAGAACAAAACAAAGGTCACTAATCTAATCGAACAATTCAATTTTCTATTGGGTTCAACTAAAATCCAGCTTTCCATATCTACAGCAATGAAAAATCATTTAAACACGCGTTGACCATCCCGTTGATCTTTTCCTTTTGTTTTTGTTTTTGTTTTTTTGAGAAAGCCTTTTCCTTTTTTGCAAAACCAAATGTTATGTATTTTTGTCACACGTTGGTCAATCCTATTTCAATCGATGATTTAGCTCTCTCATTTTCCAATTCTCTTCTGACTTTCCAACCAAAAAATAAAACAAAAAAGTTTCGTGGACATTGCAAGCCGCAACTGCAGCCTACGCAACCACATATCGCCGTCCACAAACACACACACAACTTTTAGATCATCTACTTTTTTACAATATTTTGTTCAAACACAACGTATATATTTTAATATGCATTTAGAAGTCACGTTTTTAGATTTGAATGTATGTATTTTAATGGAATATTCTTTGAATGTCAAACATTGGAAATTTGAGTGTTTTTAAAAGGTGTATATTAAAATAGTGAAAAGTATTTGTATTAGGGTTTATCCAAAAAAAAGTGTGTATTCAAATGCAAAACACACAATCAAATATAAATTGTAGTGTAAAAATATTCTAATTGAATGGTTGATCCAAACGCGCGATAAGGCTATCGAGAATTAGGGTTTGTTTGGATCATAGGTTGCGTTTAAATTTTTTAGAATGTTGCTGTTAAATTTAATGTATGAATCCAAATGTTTGTATTTAAAATTGAACGTGTGTTGTGGTTACAAGTCTAATTTAGTAGTAATTTCATACCTGACTCTACCAAATGGTGAAGAGTTCGAATCCTCCCGTCCCCAATTTCAACCAAAAAAAAATTTTGAATGCGTGCTTGGATAATTTTATTAAATATAATATTTCAATACCATTTCAAAAAAAAAAAAAAAAAAAAAGATAATATTTCAATAGTGTAAAGTTAGAAAATGAATGTGATAGGGATTTTTAAAAAGTAAAAATTGAGATTTGAATTTAAGTTGAATCATAATAATTTCTAATTATTCATTATATAGTTATTAGACTTCTCTAATAAAAGTTTTTAGCTTTATCACTACTTATTACAGTATAACAAGCAATTAGATTTGAAATCTGTGAGATTTCTAATTAATTGAAAAAGTATACCTTTCCGTCAAAATTTTAATAACAGTGAGTCTATTGACATTAAAAATAAAAAAAAATAGAAAAAGCTCTATTATATTCTCTTTTTTTTTTTTTTTTTTTGGCAAAAAAGAAAAAAAAACTATCATGACCTAATTTTTTCCTAGGAAAAGAATATAGTTTCCCACATAAATCAGTATATATGTTTTATGCTTTCTCAAAAAATGTGATTGTAAATGTAGTGTATAGAAGTATTAAACAGTACTTTATTAAACTTATATATAATATCAAAACTAGATATTAGATTTTTATTGGTAATATATCAAATCTCGAAAGAAAAAAAAAAAGTTTCAAGGACATTAATACTAATATATAAAAAATAAAAAATAAAAAATAAAAAAAGTGATACATGTGTAGTTTTACAACAATTTCACATTTGATTTAATAAAAAATGTAGAGTTAGAATCCTCTAATTTTAATTTAAAAATATATATAAAAAAAATTAAATTAAATCAAATTAGAAATTAAAATATCCAAACAACAAGCAAAAACGGGGGGCGGGTGGGGTCGTGTAAGAAGTGTACAGGTGGAGTGAAGTAATACTGGAAGAGTCGCAAAACGAAAATGCCTCGGTGGCAAGCTCTTGGCTGCCACGACATCAAAAATAGAAACATCGAAAGTTTCTCTTCCCCAACGCAGATAGAGAGAGAGAGAGAGAGAGTCCCGTAAGAAGCTTCTCGAAGCCACGTGTCAAGTGGGTACGTAAGCCCAAAACTCAGCTGTGAGGTGGCAGTCCACACAATAAGCTGGCTCAAAACCTTACCCCCACTCTAAAACACCCACTGTGGCTCCCCACGTGCCAAATTTACGAAACCTCGCCTTCACTAACTCAGCCCAATCCCATTGTCGAACCGTTTCAAATTTCCGCCACGTGGACAACTCCTCTCTCCTACTTTTCCACTTCTATTTATATCTCCAACTTTAGCTAAACCATCTGATCAGTACTCCACCTTGGAACCCAAAAACGGATATATATATATATATATATATATATGTACGTAAATATTTTGTTGTGAAACTTTCCAATTTTCATGTCCGATATTTTCTTCTTCCCATATAAGCCCCACGGTAAACGACACCGCGCTCTGAACAACATGTCATTTGGGTCCCACACACGAGCACTGCCGGACGCGGCCGAGGTGCACTCCATTATGGTCGCCGCGCTTCAGCACGTGATCTCCGGCGGAGTCGCCACATCATCACCTGGTCCGTCTACGAGCGTTCCCGGCGACGAGGTGGCCGTGTTATCGTTTTCCGAGAACGATACTTGTCGGTTCTGCAATTTCAACGGATGTCTAGGGTGCAACTTCTTCCCGCCGCAAAACGACGGTGTTCGTGGAAAAACGACAGCGAGGAGGGCTTCCGACGACAGGAAAGGTAAAGGTGGTGGTGGTGGTACTAGTAAGAGGAGGAAGAAGAATTTCAGGGGAGTGAGGCAGAGGCCGTGGGGGAAGTGGGCGGCGGAGATACGGGACCCGAGGAGGGCGGCGAGGGTGTGGCTGGGGACGTTCGAGACGGCGGAGATGGCGGCGAGGGCATACGACAGAGCGGCCATCGAGTTCCGGGGAGCTAAAGCCAAGCTCAACTTCCCCATGTCTGACTACAACATAACCGAGAACAACAACGACAACGACAACAATTCTAATAATAATAACAATAACAGCAATCACATCGTAGGCGGGGATATTAATAATGGCAATGGCGAGGCGAGAGATGGTGTGGAAGCAGAGGAAAACGACAATAAGAAAATGGAAGAAGATGATGGGTTTTGGGAGATTGATGGAGATTATTGGATAACGATGATGGATTGTTGAGCCGTTAGAGGCAAGTTTGATGGATACGTGTTCAACAAGTAAACTACGAAAAGAGGCAGAACTAGAATTTCAGCTTCACGTGTGTTTGGAGCTTCGATTTTTTCATTTGCTCTGTTCATGGCTCCAATGTTCAAGAGTTAGGCTCAGAGGTTTTCTTTAAAAACCAAAAAAAAAAAAAAAAGTTTTTTTATTTTTATTTTTATGTTTCATGCATCGTTATGTGCGAAAATTTCCAAGCGAATTTGTTTTTTGTTTTTTTTTCTCCTAAAACTCTGTTCATTTCTCTTAGGGAGAGAGAGGAAACAGTTTTCAGCCGAATTTATGAATCACAGACGGTAGTGAATATCAGTAGATATTTTCTTCCAAGTTACACAGAAAACAGTTTATTTTGACACTGGCGGCGAGATCTTTTTGGGCAAAATAAAGAGATTGTAATAATAAAATCCATTAGATTACAAAAGTCAAATTGGGACCCAGCTTGCCGTCGAACATCTGAACACGGGGGAAGGGGGGGTCACACAGTTATGAACTCTCATTGTCGATGTGGCAAAAAATTACCACAAAAAGGGGGGGAAAATGGTCAACGCTGACCACTGCGGATCCCACTGGCTTAAAACTTTCAAGCATGAGGAACACAAAAACTGCTACACTTTCTCATAATACGACGAGGATTTACTTTTTTAGAATGTGCATTTTCTATATTTCTGCGCACGGATAAAATGAAGCTAATGAAAAAGATAAACCATAAAGCGTATGAACACTTAATTAAAAATAAATAAATAAACGTATGAACACAAATAGGATCTGTATTTCCCAGATGCTCCTTTGGACTGCGTCTGCCTGGATGGTAGCTTATACTTGCAAGTAATTTATATACATATATATATATATATATTGTGTGTGTGTGTGTCTATGTGATACTAATTGAATCCAATACAAATCTAACCGTCTAAAACGGAATACTATTGATAAGGTATTTTGTCGTAGGGTACTACGGTAGAGCTTCCGCTAGATAAAGATATATGAAAAGATGAAAGAAATGAACGAAAGCGGTGAAAGAAAAAACAATTCCTTGAAGCCACATTTATCATTACTAAAACTGTGGGATAATAAATCTTACCGGGACCAAATAAATTTCTAGTACATCAATCTTTTCATGAGAAGTCTGATGCGCAGCCAACAAACAGCAAAGAATGAAGGGGAGTGTAGGATCACTCCTAATCGTTTACACAGCGAAAATCACGACAAAAGTAACTGCCCATCAGTCCGACCTAGCACGTAAAACCCGACCCCTTTTCATCACTCATACACTAAGGTAAGGCCCAAAACTACTTTCACCAGCCAGTTCCGCAACCTTCATCGGGTAAAACTATCATAGTATCTATGGATTCTAGTAGAGAAAATCCAAGTCTCAAACTAAACCATACCTAACAAATGCAATAGGTGCTCCAAAAAATATTAACCAAAATTTCTTTGTTATTCCTGAACAAATGCTTCAACCTCGAGCAATCCATTCAAATCCAAGGAACTCTCATTTTTCGGGCTTATCACGACGCCGTCGCTGATCCAGTTGAGGTCTGTTTAGCCACGTAAATTTGCTTTGGCTTTGAAGAATGAAAACCCTTTTCTCCACCCATAGACTGATTCCTTCCTTGGAAACCCATTCTCCGATGGGTCCATTCACCGGCAGAGTTATTTCTCAGAGAAGCACCACCTCCTCTATAATAACCATAACCAGAGGAATGGCCATATTGTTGGCCTGAGATATTATTCTTATGCTGCAAAGGCTGAGTCTTTACGTTGGAACTATTATTGTGGCCACTTACACTGCTGCTAACCTTTTGAGCAACATCAGATTTGCCAGCGTCCGAACTCAAGCTTACGGATGAACTCTTAGGGACGACATTGTGTGCTGAAACCCCATTACTGGTGGAACTTGACGGGTCTACTAAGCCTAGTTCATCTGGCAATTGAGTAACGGTGGCATCAGTTGTCACAGGATAACTCCGATTCTTGTCAGACGGTTTAGAATTTCGAGAGTCAGGGAACCTGCTTGCAGTTATTGACTGGTCAACGAGAGAAGGGTGGCTTAGTTTAGAAGGCAGCACACCATCTGCTGCTTGTTGCAACGGCATCGACAAAGGAACAGATTGGAGAGACGATGCAGGGACATGGGGCCAACGGGCCTGAACTGACATGTCAGGAGAGGACTACAAACAATTAAATAGAACTATTAGGTACAGTAGAAAGACATTTGGCCATGACAACTCTAAAACCAAGTAACAATTCAAATTCCAATTTTTTTTTTTTTTTTTTACATTGTTCTGAAACCAATCCTCTTCAACATGTATCAACGACAAATTCTGGCTACAAAGGATCATGCAAACTCAGCAAGCTATACCCCTCCAATCGCTTATTTTAACCCCAAATAACCACAGAATATAAATAAATTATAAAAAGTGCGCACGTGGCTTATTCATGTGGAAGTGAGCGATGTGACGATGGAGAGTGAAATTTCACAACCATTTAGCAATCATATTGCCTAAAATTTCATGCCAACACACTGGTTGTTTACCTGGAATGGAGAAACGTCAAACATTGCTAAAGGAGAAGCCATGGGCAGGAGTGGGGATCCTGGGGCCAAATGCTGTATGGGAGTGGGCATGTTCGTGGGATTGCGCTTCCCAGAAACCATATTTAAATTGTTAATCTCCCCCTCACCAACAACCATGGCAGAAGACACAGGACTGTGCTTCCAATCGGGCTGCTTCCCAGATGGAATGTAGGTGGTACCCATGAAACTCAGCCCAACTTGCCCAAACTGTCCAACTGGTGCAAAATGGTTATACACAACCATGTGCGGGGGTCCTTGAACCCCTGGGATGCCCCCGGGTGGAGTGATGAAAGGGCCAGTAAACCCTGCAGGAGGACCGTAAAATGAATCTACACCAGTATGGCATTGCTGCCAGGCACCAACCGGTGCTGAAGATGGTGCAGTGCTCTTCTGGGACTGTGACTGGGTAGTAGATGTTGATTCATCATGCGGTCCATAAGCAAAGACGGGACCCCCCAACATGGGATTCATCTCGTAGAAAGGAAAATGAGAAGGTGGACCACCAGGGAAATGCGACAGCATTTGGCTTGAAGAATTGTGTGGACTTGGTAAGGGTGGCCATAAGGAAATTGGTGGAGTCTCAACAGATAAATCTGCTGGGAGAGATACACTGAGAGACTCTTCACCCCTCGACTGACAATTAAATCGCTGATCATTAGGCCCACCTGCAAAGAATGAAAATGCCCTTTTGAGGAATATCCTACAGACGCACGAAAATACTTGGACTCATCATAAGAATGCA
This sequence comes from Ficus carica, assembly GCA_009761775.1. Lineage (NCBI taxonomy): Eukaryota > Viridiplantae > Streptophyta > Magnoliopsida > Rosales > Moraceae > Ficus > Ficus carica. The sequence goes on from CM019743.1 coordinate 23,421,676, forward strand.
TTAAAATCCTCACAAGAATGCATAAAAATCCCTACCTGCCGTTATTCCATCAATACTTGTGCCTCCAAAAGTCTTAGTTTCAGAAACAGAGACAGAGCAAGTACCCAGCCCGTTCCCAACAATTTCATCATTACTAATTGCTGCAACAGCAACAGCAGAAGCAGCTGCTTCGGCTTCGGCTTCAGAGTCTTCAAGTTGAACACAAGATTTTGTAGTCTGTTTCTCTTTTTCAAAGAGAAGATCACGATCATTCTCACTTCCACCAAGATTGTGGGAGAGCTGCACTTCAGACCTAGAAGGACCTGGAGGACCAATTCCATGTGAAACAACACGGCTGCTATGCGGTAGAACTGTTGGAGATGTGACGGCACCTGAACATAACGAGAGTATATTTAGAGAAATTCAGTGACGCAAAAATGAGATAAAATTTCAGTTTTCAGTAGTGTCCAATCATTTCTCACCAAACTGAATCTTCTCCCCAGCGAGCAGGGAATTGATAGGACTTGCAGCAGAAGAAAATGATTTATCCTTTGGCAAGATGGAAGTCGTTACCATGCCTGAATCACCAACCGAGCTAGGCTGATTCCCAGCCGAAGCACGAGAATCAAATTGCCCTGGTTTCATAGCCTCATCAAGTTGGGTCTGCGTCAGGGCCATAACCTAACAGATATAATTTGTAAGTTTGAAACTCTTAGCAGATTAAAGAGAGCAAAATTTATGTGAACTGCTCTAAATGAACCAGTTGAGAAAACAAAACTTTGCTTGGTTGTCTTGAAATGTTAAAAGGTAAAATAATCTCTCTGTTGCCAAAACTCAACCAGCAACAGATATTTGCTAACTAGCTTATTTCATACATACGCACACAAACAAACTAATTTATATTCCATCTGTTGCCAAAAAATTTTCCGAGGACAAATTGTCCATGAAACAGGATTTAACAAGTGCGCATGCATACATACACACACACACACACAAAAAAAAAAAAGAAGAAGAAGCACAACATATTGACCTATCATTGATGTTGCAGAAAAACCCAGCATAAAAAGTAGAAATCCTGGGTGTTAAAAAAGTACCAGAAATTCACACCGTGAATCAAGCAGTGTGTTGAAAGAATAAATATAATTTTTTTTTTTTTTTTTTGAGGGGGCCGGGGCGGGGGCGGGGGTGGGGGGGAACGTAAACTCTAATTAACATTTCATAGAGTTTGACCAGAGTGTAATTAAAAACAAGATATATATCTATGTTAATATACATAGAATAGAAAAACATTGAGAGAGAGCGTGAGAGACACAACGACACACCTGCTGATGATTAATTCGGGAATGACTCCAAGGGCTCAAAGATGTTTGAACATTATCAAGAACCTTCGTTTTGTTGTCAAATACCAAGCCTGACCCAACATTTTTTGCAGCACTGGATACAACCGACTGGGAGTTAGTCTGGACTGACCTGTACAGTAAAAGATGATTTAGATGAGAATATGTAAATGGTTTTCAGCAACATAGATTTTCTTCAGGAGAGAACGTACCTGTTTGTCTGGGAATCACTTTTCACCGCAGGAGTGCCAATAGGAGGCAGTGGCTGAGACACTATGCTGGTGTTAAATCCAGTTGACAATTCACTATTTGCCAATCCACGTCCTTCAGTGGCAACAAAATCAGAGCGAATGTTGTTTGCTCCTTCTCCACCAGAGGATGCCGAAACTTTGCCCGAGTTTGCTGAGGAAGTGCTTCTTGAAGTAGAACGAGATTTTCGAGGCACCTGCCATGATTAATAAATCTTGATTAAGAAAACTTGGTTTATGGTAATATTAAGCACTAAAAAAGAGAATGGAACTGAATGGAAGCACAACCTTTGAGACCCGAGACTTGGCCTTGATTTCCTTCTCTCTTTGTTCACGCCGATCATTCAGCATTTGCCTCTTTGACCTCACTTCAATAAAATCATCTTCATCGCTTGGGGCTTCTATTCCAGGTTGCTCAAAAACACGCACAATGCCACTATGCAGAGGAGCGTCAACATCCCCTTCAGAGATGTTCCTTTTAAGCTTCCCCTCTCCAGACTGAGGGACATTCTGAGCTTTTCCGGACGATTCTTTACCAGATCCCTTTTCAACCCTGCTTGAAGAATCTATTTCCCGTGAATTAAGTGGAACCGAGCTCGATGTCTCTGATTCTAATGTCTGCTTTGATGCTTTATGTGACAACACAACCTTCCGTGGCCCAGTTTTAGCAAAATATCCTGCACCCTTTCCAATGGCATTTGACTTCTCATCCAACACAGGATCATCAGACAAAACCAAACCAGTAGATTGTCTCTTATCAACACTTTCCCGAACCCGAAACTCAGTTCGTGGAATATTGCGCCGAGGCCTCCTCTGATATCCGTTAGATTCAGTGCGGGTAGACTCAGAAGCAGGATATGATCTTGAGCCAGAATTTTTAACTGCAAATATGTATCTTTTCCCTCTGCCACTAGATACAGAGCCGTGGACCTTTGGCCCACTTTGATCTTTTTCTTTCATCACCGGCTGAGAAAGTGCTGATCCGATTTGTGGCTGGACTTCTGATTCTCGGGTAACAGGTAAAACACTGTAGTTTTTCACCCCCTCATCTCCTGCCTGGACAACTAACTCAGACCTGGAATTTTTCTCTCCAATACAGGATATCTCTGATCGACTCCGCTGCACTATAACAGGGGTGGTTTCAGAATTCTCTCTGGCAGGTAATGAATTACTATCCTTAACATTCCCTTGAGACACATCCAACTGCCTTGTAACAATGCCCAATTTGTTATCCACCGCCATCGACATAATATCATTCTTTGCAAGACTCTGGGAAGAATCTTGACCAGGCTGAATAGGTAGAGGACCTCCTGGTGTTTGATTGAAAGAAAAGCTGGATGGAACATTGGACTGAACAAAAGACATTGATTGATGAGCCAACGGCACAACTCCTTGGGAAATAGGAGATGTGTACCTTAGCTGACCAAACTGAAAGAGTGGAGGCTGTGATGAGTGCATGTGAGTAAGAGAAGGGCCAACCTGAGCATGCAAATGAAGAGGCATCTGTATGGATCCGATCTGGATAGCCGGGACTGGAGATGGTATCAAGGAAGGACCCGAAAACAGCCCAAATTGAAGCTTAACGGGTACCTCAGCCTGATTTGGAACAGGAGGTACACTAGATACAACAGCCTGACCGGAAGAATGGGAGGCAAGGTTCACTGGAGATAAGACTGGATGCTGAGAAGACGGACCAGAACTACTAGAAGCATCCGCATCCAAAAGTTCGGACTCTGTTGTCAAATGAGGAGGATTATTTTGTTGAGTGACCAAATCCTGCATTGCCTTCTCGGTTTTAGAAGAATTATCAATAGTATCTTGAGAAGAACCATCACCGTCAAATGACTTTTGTTCTTCAACATTGCTTGAAGCAACCTGAGGTACTGCAAACGCACTTTCATTGTTCCTCGAACCTCTTTCAAGATCATCATTAGGCATCCTTACTTCAACACCCTCGTTGAAGCCTAAAACCAAGTTTTCCATCATGTCCGGCGATCCTTTCTCCTCTAAATGCATGCCTTCAAACTCCTGGGGTAGATCGATATTCTCATCATCTCCTTCGGGCACCTCATCCTCTTCCTGATATCCGTCATCATCTTCGTCATATTCTTCTTGCTCTTGCAGCTGTTCATCATTATCAACAGCCCATTCTTCATCCTCACCCACAGAGAGACAGTTTCCAGCAGTCAACATATTCTCATTTGAAGATAAAACAACCTGTTCACTCTCCTGTCCTGATAGAGAAACATCTTTGCCATCTCCTTCTTCTGATAACACCGAAGATTCTCTCGATTCGTCCAAGTCATCATGAGATAGATGAGTTGGAGAACTAGGGGGGCTTGAGACAGAAAGTGAGGATTGCGAGTCGCACCTTGGTGTGGATTTACCATCCCGCTTCTGCTCATTTTCATGCTGGGAATTAATCATTTCAGGATGTCTAGGATTCTCACGATGACTACTGTCATAAGTTGTCTGCACGGTAGGTTCACATCTTGCTGCATGATTGTAATGCATCTCACTGTCTATAAAAGTCGAAGGGCCAGGACGTACGATCTCACCCCTATAGGGGGTTTTGTGCATAGAAACTAGAGACGGAGGGGGAAGAACACGAGGTTGCCTCACGGGATACCGTGACCTCCCATAAGAATAAGGCCCATCTACCTCTGAATTTGGGTATAGTCGATCAGGATACTGAGAATAAGAATTACCACGGGTCCGGCCCTGTCCCCAACCGTCAACAACGTGATCATGAATTTCAATGTCCATTTCCGCATTCCTGCTATAGTGTTCTCCATCCCCAGGAAGGTTCCATCTCTGCCCTTTGAGATGATTGAAATCATCCATTTGAGTTTCTGAAATTCCACCTTTATAAGAGGTCCTTGAAGGCATAAATCCAGCACCTCCATAGAACTCCTTCCTAGGATACGCTCTCACACCAACAGATGCATCATGCCTGGAACCGTGATGTCCAACATCCTGATCTTGTAACAGTACAGTTGAGCTGTTTCCATTTTCATATGCGTCCCTTCTCCATGCATTAATGGGTTTTCCTCGGTCCACATAAGTAGAATTATCTCTAGAAAACTGAGGTCTAGAACCCATGTCTGAGGGCCTGTTCAAACCGGAGGAATCGGAGGATGCTGAAGTTGTGATCCTCTCCACCATTCTCTCACCCTCTTCCCAATCACTGACTTCTGCTGCCCTGGAGAAGTCTTTTTCTTTCACTGTCAGAGACGATTTCTCATCTGCAAGGGCTGAAGAACTAGTACCACCCTTTGTTTCTTCAGACTGCCTCTTAGCCATCCTTTCCTCCAATTCTAAAAGCTTTTGCTTAGCAGCCTGTTTCCTCCTTTCTTCTTCAATGAAGATCCTTCGCTTCTCCTCTTCCCTAGCTATTCTCTGCTCTTCGGCTCTCCGCATAGCTTCCACTCGTTCTTGTTCTGCTCTCCATGCTGCTTCTCTAGCTTCTTCTTCCAATCTTCTCTGTCTATCTTCTTGTTCCCTATCCAGCCTCGCTCTTTCCTCTTCTTCTCTTCGAGCCAGTTCTAAAGCTCTTTCTTGTTCTTCAATGATCCTTCGCCGTTCTTGTTCTTGCATTTTCTGAACTCTTTCAAGTTCAGCCTCGAAGGATTCTCTAACAGGATCGTGAAAATCAGTCTGTTTGTGCACATCTTTCTTTCTCTTCACAACTCCTAGAAGACCACCAGAAAACGGATCCCGACCATCAAACCCTGTTGCTCCAAAATCTTTTGTGAAAGGGTCCTCTGCGTAAGGCTTTTCACTCTTCGAGAAATGGCGCTTCTCCTTGCCAAAGTTGAGTATTGGATCATTTACACTCATCCCTCTGCCACCCGACGAGTATGATAATTTGGATACTGAGTTATTCTGTAAAGCACTATCTCTGTATCTATAGTGTTGTTCACTTCCATAGCGGTCACGTGTATTCCAATCAGCCCCCCGTGCACCATGCGAGTCAGTAGCGTTGTGCCATGACTGTTTCCCTCCCTGTCCATACCCTGCATCCTTCCTCCCGAAATCATTGTGAGCATTTTCTCGAAACAGTGACGCATTATACTTGTTTTCCTTACTCGTTTCTCTGTTCAAACTAGATGGCCCAGAACCAACTTCTGCAACACCCAAACCATCTTTTGAAAGATTCGAACTTTTCCAGGATATTTCTTCCCGCCCTTCTCTACTTGATGCTCTAACATCTCTGCTGTAAGGATCACCTTTAGGGACATCGCTGGAAGTAACCTTTCCAGTTTCATCGTCACGCTGACCCCACCTCTCAGAAGTATTATGAGCTAGTTTGTGTGGCAAAACACTTACTCTAGGCATATCAAAATCTCTATCCCAGTAAGCTTCATTTTTTGAAAAACCGTGGTCCCTTCCCCGATCATTCAGACCATGACTTGTATCACGCTCATCATCAGCCCAATCTAACCTGTGGTTCAACCGAACAAGAGGTAATGGACCTGGAAAATACTCTTCCTGCTTCCGAACTTGCTCTGTAGCTCGAGAATCACCCACACTCTTGCTCTCAACATTCTCACTCGTCCCATTTCCGATACTGTGGCGAGATGAGTGCGACTGAGGCCGCATATCAACAGGAATACTCAAACGGTTGCTATTCCTCTGTTCATTAAATGCCTGATCACCAACTACCTGCCTCTGCTTCTGATTCAAACCATCCTTTTGCTTCTGTGCAGTACCAGAAACAGAAGGTAAAGCAGCCTGCAAAGAAGGGAAATCCTCACCCCTCAACACCGGGGCCTTCTCCGAAGGCGGCAATGCCAGAGTAGATGCCGAAGCAGCAGAACTGACAGCACCCGATCGTGCCGAAGGAGGCATGTACACACTGCTACCCTTAATCACCCCATCAACACCATTCATACTACCCTTGTCATTCCCATCAGCTCTGTGAGGATCACCACCAGATCCTTCTTTCTCCTGCAAAGCGATCACAGCGGGCTTCGTCCAACCCATACCGGACGAAGTCGGCCTCGAGCCACCGCCAGAAACCCCTCCACCAGCTGGCCCGCTGCCCGACCCCAACGAATCAAACTTCTCGTGCTCCTTGCGCAGCGACGGCAGGTTCAAGGGGGGTGGAACAGAAAGCTTCGGCCCAGCCTTCTGCGAGCTGCGAGGCCGCGAAAGGACCACCATTCCTCCTCCTCCTCCTCCTCCTCCTCCTCCACCACCGCCAGAGCTATGGCCGCCAACTCTTCCCCGATTCGATCCGTAAGAGCTGGGATTGTGTGCATGGTGGTGGTGGTGGTGATGATGATTCGAAGGCTGCCCATACGATTTGTTCAGATTAACCGACACGAACTTGGTCCCGACTCCGGGATTAGCCATTTCAGGGCTCCAACCCAAACTCTAGTCCCCGCGGATTCCGATTCCCGCCAAAGCATCAAAATGAAAGCAAAAAAACCAAACCTAACCCTAGTTTCCTCCACCCAGAAAGCCGAAAACTTTGATTCACGCCGCGGATCTTAACACACTCTCTCTGACCCTGATCAAGCAAAAGAAACAACACCCAAAAAAAAAAAAAAAAAAACGTAAATTAAAATTGCCGAAAACGATCAACAGCTATGTAAATCGATCTCAATCTTCCATTAATTTCACTGAAAAAGCGATCATTTCGGAGCACGGTTTTTCGCCGATTAGGGTTAGAGTGGCGATCGAGCAAGAAAGTGAGAGAAGGAGATCAGATAAAAATGGTAGCCGGAGGAGTAGGATAAGAAGCTTACCTCCGGTGGCGTAAGACAGCGGACGGCCGGCGCTAACGTGCGCGGTGGTGAAAATGAATAAGAAAGTGTCGGAGAGAAAAGCCCTACTGTGACCGGAGAGAGAGACAGAGAGAGAGAGAGAGAGAGACGAGAGAATGAGCTAAACTCGAAAGAAATGTAAGGAATGGTTTTTTTTTTTTTTTCTTTTTTTTCTCTTTGTCTAGTTTTTCCTGTTTGATCCCCCTGTTTCTTATATTTATGGTTTTTGGCCAAACCAACGTCTTTTTCTTCGATTATGCCCTTTGGAGGCATGTACTGAAGTGGACTGCGGGGAAACAATGCGAAAGATTTTGTCTGACGTTTTGACAACCCCCTGTTTTGGATCGCACGTGTTGTAACTTTGTAACTACTTGTGATGGGGGTGTCTTTGCTAAACTTTCATTTCAAAAAATAATAACTAAACAAATCCTTTCGCATTTTACCAAAAATAACAAAAATTTGGTTCGAATCTCGAACCATTTTTTTGATTTCTAAGGAATCCTTTTTCAGTAGCTCCAGTTCCTCAAGGGGAAAAAAAAATGCAATATTCTCAAATATTAACTATCAAACCATTAAAATTGAACACGATAAAATGATGTCCTCAAATATCTATAAATGATCGACTTTCTTTAATATTTATTTCCCCCTTTCACGGGGATCATAAATTTGATTTAAAAGGTCATTTCTTTGCATCTGCATGTATATATTATATTATTATCCTCATATTTTATCGTTCGTTCTGATTTTTTTCCCGTCGACAAAGGTCCTTTGTATAGTTTTTGACCTCTCCCTCTCTCCCTTCTTTTTAGTGATTAGGGTTCAATTTTTTTATTTTTTTTATTTTTTTTGTATTATTTGTTATTTTGAAGCATGTGGACTTTTATTATTATTATAGAGTTTATTTGTATTCTCACGTTTCACCAACTTTGTGCAAGATTCCAATGAACTCAAGGCTAATGAAGCTTTGGCATCAAATGCCAACCAAAACCAGAAATCCTTCAAATCATATTCTCCAATTTCCTTTGTTCTTTCAAAATTTCCTGCCACCTTTTGTTTACATTATAGGATTCCATTTTGGGTTTTCTTGCTTGCAAGTTGCAAGTAAAATTAGATGCAATCGGTACTCATTTGGCAACAAGAGAGATCCTAAAAGATCTTACTCGAGGACTTGATCGAACCCCTCACCTGTTTTCCTAACAACTTTTTTGCTTAAACATTTTTAGGTTAGACCTCTTATTACATTATAGTCAAAAACTAGATATCTTCGCCAACAAGGACATCTAAACCATGATGAAGATGCATAAAATATAGCCTCGATTGACTAAAATCCCAAGACAAAGGTCGGAGGCTGAAAAGCCTGAGAACAACGTCTAGTGGCTATCATTTATGCTCACTACATTGAGGAAACTGATGGACAAGGCAAAGTATTAGTTCGACAAGTGCCCTAAAATCTTGGGATTTAAATTAAAAAATCTTGAATATTTGAATTTCGAATATAACAAACCGAGAATAATCGTCTAAGAAGATCTCATGGGCAATTCAAACTACAAACAACGAATAATCATCAGCTTTAATTTTATTTATTTCAATTTATTGTACTTATCTAAAGACGATATGTAATTCTTTCCAAAATAGTATCATGAAAATACCATAAAAGGTCGGAGCCCAAAGAATTCCGACAAGCCTTTATAAAATTTCATGTATTATCTACTTTTCTACTATTTATTTCTTGATGTTACGACAGTCAAACCCACAACATTAGAAGAATCGTCTCTGACATGTCCCAACGAAGAGGTAACTACTTGAACGCGTAACATTAAGTAATAAATGACATGAAACAAATGATATTAAATTTCATTTCTCAAAGAAATGATGTTAAATTTCAGAGAAAAAGTCATGTGACAAAATTATGAACTATTAATCATACATTGTTTTCAATTATCGAAAAACATAAAATTTCCCACAACATCAAAATTTAGATAATAAACATTAACTACATTTCATATACAACAAATGAAAATTGAATTTGAGCCCATGTACAAACGAATTTTTCGTACTCGGACCCCTTTAATTTTGAACTTTTTTTTTCTTCCCCTGCACAACTTACTCATTGAATTTTAAAAACAGGGGCAACTAACTCAAATCTTTAATGGAACTAAACTTTTTGACTCGGTTATGGCATTTTTTTCCCCCCTACACATTTACCCTTGTACTTTCGTTCTTGAGGTTAGCACTTAGCTTTTGGGCAATTTAGTACACGAATTACCCACAAATTTTCCTGAAATATCACTCCAATTTTATTACTGCATTCTGAAAAATTAGTTATCAAACTATCAGGAAAAAGAGATCTAAACCTAAAAATCAAACACATGCTAAAAAATATATGGTGAGTCAATGTAATGTCATAAAACTGTTATAAACAAGAAATAATTCCTTCAACTTTTCATTTAATCAGGATGAGAAGTTGAAGGTGGATATTAAATGTAATCTAACAATATAATTTTAATTCATTTAACAAAGCTTTTTCTTTTTTAATTTATACATAATTTGTTGTAAATATTAATAAAGAAATATGAGTACAAAAAGGACACACGTCCATGCTAAATTTATAAGAAAATTATAACTATAACTCTATTAAATATTTAAGATTATCATTCTGTATTTCATTTTACAAGAAAAATGATATTGTGCTATTAAAGCTATAACTCAATTAAATATTTAAAATTTGTAATCTGTATTTCATTTTACAAGAAAAATGATATTTTGCTCTTAAAAATATTATGTCTAATTCTTCTTCATAATGTCCTCATTAAAAGGATTTTTTTGGACTCCACCACGGAATTATAAAACACGTGCGTTAAATATAATTTAATAATAAAATATATAATTTCTCATCTTAAGATTTAAGTTCCGTTTGGTGAAATAGTTTGAGTTGAAATTTTGAGTTTGAGTTGGTTGATTTTTTAAAAACTAATTATAATTTTTGTTGACTTTTCAGAAAAAGATAAAAACTGAGATAAAAATTTAAATTTAAGACTTTTCACCAAACGGAGACATAGTATTTAAATCTCATTACCTCAAAATAATAAATAATAATAATAATAAAAGAAAAAGAAAGAACGTGGAGTTTGTAGTTAAATTTCAAAACACGACATAAAATACAATAAAGCACTACCAATGACATTAACGACATGTCGGGTTAGTATCCTGAAGTTAGTCTCATTTTCCGTCTTAACTCATTAAAAAAAAAAAAAAAAACAAACCGGGCATAGCTGAAACATTCGGAGAATCTGAATCTGAATATGGCCATAGATGCTGTTGAATCTCCATCTCCATCTCCATCTCCATCTCCATCTCCGTCTCCTTCTTCTCCTTCTCTTTCCCTTTCCAGGTTCTTTTTCTTTCTTTAATTTATTTCTGCCAATCAATTTTTCCCCCCTTAATTTTAATGAAAAAAAATTAAAAATTATGCTTCCTTGCAGTCAACAACGCCACTTCTATGTTGCCGTCGACAGGCTCCAATACAAGATGGTCCTTTTTCTTCCATTTCCCCATTCCCTTTTTTCTCTTGTGCTTTATATCTATATCTACATATATAGTATATATGTTTTTTTTTTTTTTTTTTTCAAATTTAAGGGTTTTTTATTTTTTTTATTTTTTTGGGTGCAGGTGACGTTGCTGGACTTGCTGGGAATGGCGGGGCACCGTCCGGGTCTGCCAATGGTGGTCACGTGCAGCTCACGTGACGAGCTGGACTCTGTCTGCTCCGCCGTCTCCAGCCTTCCCTTCATCTCCTTGTCCTCTTTGGTAATTTTGCTCTTTTCACATCCCAAGCTTCTGATTCTTAATTTCCTCCTCTAAATTCAACAAAATTTTAGTTAGTTTCTTCAACACCCATTTGCCTTTTTTTTTTTTTTTTGTTGGATGGAAAGCTCTTTTGTGTTATGATCGGGCAATTTGGGATTAAATTGTGTAAATTTCTGACTCATTTCTGTAGAAGCCATTACACATTTTGGTAGAGATTGTTAAAAAATTCGAACTTTCTGTGAATGTGTAATGGGTTTTTGAAGAGCATTTCCAATGCAATGCCAAATTAGCGTGCTAATGCCAAATTTTAGCATTTGAGTAGGACAATCACTCTCCAATGTTGTCCTATTTTTATGCTAAGTTTGACATGTGCTTTTGTATTAAGTTTGGCATCAATGATGTGCTGACTTTTCCATTTAATCATTATCGCACTGCCGCTTTCAAATTATTTTAGAATGACAAGTTTAGTTTTACAAGTTCCAAAGCTTAAAATTTGTGAAAAAAAAGTAGGTATGTCGTTTGAAATAGGATTATGCATTGGTGCACATAGTAGAGCAAGATATAGAATATGACGTTTTCACACTTTTTTTTGTGCTAAACGGCGTATTGGCATTTGCAGTGCAGACGGTCTAGTGTTTATCTTTCTTTAACATGATACATAGGTTTTATTATTATAAACTTTGTATTCTACTAGTAACTTTCTTGAGGCCTAGAACCAGCGCCGTAGGTTTATATGCACTGGACTTGTTGCTTCCTAATCCTACAGCGTGTCCTAATGCACTTGCGTTTTAACTTTTCTTATGCCAGTACAGTGACCTTGCAGAAGCAGATCGTGCCTCGGTTATAGAGAAATTCCAGCAAGCAACAATTAGGTGGAACCAGAAAGTAGGTGCTGAATCAGGAGAGGACAGTGATACTGGAAAAGATGATCAGAAATCTCATATGATTGTGGTGACAGATGCATGTCTTCCTCTTCTTTCTTCCGGAGAGTCGCCTCTTGGTGCTCATGTTCTAATAAATTTTGAGTTACCTACAAAGAAGGTAGAGATCATATTCTTCCTTTATGACTCAATATTGCTTGTGCTCATGTCTACCAGTCGGTTCTTCTCTTGCATATGATCTTTTACTCTTTCCTAAGAACTTTTCAACAAGTACCTTTTGATACTCAATTACCATGCAGTAAAGATTCTGTGTTCAAGAGAAGAAAATTTGATGGGCTTTAACTCTTGCACACATTTCCAATTGTTTGCAAAAAGCTTAAGACTTTGCCAATTCAATGTCCAATTTTAAATATTTAACCATTTATCAAGATTGTGTTACATCTTGTGAACACTTGAGAGCATTCCTCAACATGTCTTTTCGAGGACTTTGGAAGAGCTTTTTTTTTTTTTTTTTACTTCAGTACAGTTTTCCACAATCTGCTTCTTGAACAAGCCTATTGACTCACCACAAGAATGCCAAACCATATTTATACGTCTCTCCTGATTTTTTTTTTTTCTTTTTTTTTTCCTATCCTTCCTCTTGGGCTTCTTACCCTACTTATAGGGCACTACACAATCTCGTACTGACTTCAATCTGTCAGTCCGTCCATCTCTCTACCCTTCTCTGGGGCATGGATGTTCTCCAACTGATTGCCAACCGTTAGATCGATCCTCAGAGCCTCCTTCACCACTCTGATTGTAGCCCATCTTTGGCATCCAACTGCTTTATTACCCTGGTTGGCCATTCTCATTTCTCGGACTTTAATTCTCTCACCTTTAAATTTTTCAACCCATTGTTTCTTTCTACACCTTGCCTAGTAGTAGTGCTTGAGCACGTTAAGTACCATGCACCCCCAACTTCAATGTCGTTAGGCTGTCAATTATATAGTTTAAAAGTTGCTTGTCCCTTCACCAATTAGATATTGATGGCGGGCAATTAACATGTTCTAGCTTCTCGTCAAGCTCTCTTACGTACTCATTTACTTGCTTCCTTTCACATCATTGTTTGAGCAGGAAACATACATGAGACGCATGTCGACTTGTTTGGCCTCAGGTTCTTCCTCTAATGCTCTATTTCTTTACTATTTGTTGATCTTATGTGATTTTACGGTTTCACAGTAACTTTTCGTAAACTTTGCAGATGGCTTTGTAATCAATATGGTTGTCGGGGGTGAGGTTGTAACGCTCAAAAGCCTTGAAGAAAGCAGCAACCTTGTAGTAGCTGAGATGCCGATAAATGTGAGTTTTATTTTGTTTGTTGTTGTTGTTGGTCCCCCCCCCCCCCCCCCCCCCCTCTTGCTGTTATAACATGATGGAAATGCATTTGCCTAATTGCTATTGGCGAGGGATTTTTCTTGTATAGGAAATAACTATTCTTCTCTATTCTTGAATCGGGAACGAGCTATTGTTCATCATTTTGCAGATTTATGAGATTCTCTGAAGGAAACTGATCTTTGTACAAGCTGGAAGACGTCTCAGAATGCTGGTCGAAACAATTTATGATTTAATGGTCCTTGAGTAGCTGCAACTAACGAGTTTTTTATTTTTAATATATTTTTATATACTATTTCTAGATGCAGACTCGTGTACCTCATACTTCCAAAATGTTAGCTTTACATTTGGAGAGGAAAGAAAAAATGGAACTTGGACAGAACAGAGAAGCTCCAATCCTTTGATTTAGAAATGTTTTTGGTTGAAAAGTTATTTGGTGGGAAAGGAAAGAGAGGTATTTAAAGGGATGCCATTCATTTCAATAACAGAAACATTTTCATGAAAAAAGTTGACATTTCTTTTATTGCCTCTCTCTGGATTATTAGATTATTGGAAATTTTTAAACTCATCTTAGCTTACAAAAGCTCTTCTGAAAACGTGGTTTTAAACACCTAGGCCATCTCCAATACATTTGTTTGTCATTACTGTATTTGTATCAAAAGAGTAAAATAGGATTATCTTGTTTTATACTCAAATGTGTAATGCTATTTCTAATCGTATTTTTATTTTTTGTCATCGTCATAATGCTTTGGATAATTATAATTAAATAAATTAAAAAATTAAAAAAATTATAATAAATTATGTGAAAAAATTAAGACACAACCAATAAGAATCAAATGTTAAATTTGACATTAGTTATATTTTGTAATAAATTTATCACAAAATTTAGCATATACCGATTCAACATTAAAGATAACATTTTATTAGAGATAATTTTTTTAATTACTAAAATTTATCATTAAGACAATAATTTAACATTATATTGAAAATCTCAAACTTTTGTTTCCTTTTTTCTACTTACTAAAACGACACTGTCGTGTTTGTCTCTTGCATTGATTGCAAACGAAATCTTGGGCCAAAAATAATTTGGGCTCTAGAGTTATAAGGCTTCTGAGCCGAGAAAACCCATCTTGATGTAGGCCCAATTCTGAAAAGTAGTCCATTTCATTCATCCCTATTCTAGTTGTATAATTTGTTCAGCTGTCCGAGTTCTGTTGTTTTATTTAGTTCAATTCGTTTATGAGAACAATCAATACAAGAAAAATAGTGGTTGTAGGTATAGCTTAGTAGTAATATTACACCTAACTTCATCTCAAGATACAAAGAACGAATTCCTCCACCCCAAGTTAAAATAAAAAAAATAAAAAAAAATTTTAGAACTAGATTAGACTTTACAACGGGAGAAAACACAGAAGTGGAAGACAAAACCTGGCTTTTTTTTTTTTAACTAAAAAGAAAATTACTTAGAGATGCCTAATTTAGACTTTACAACTTGTGATAAAGTTAAATAGGAAATTATTATTTAAAAAAAAGAAAAAGGGGAAGTTATTAATGGAAAATGCGTTCAAGCATACCATGCTTTATATCTGATTAACAAAATAGGGAATGAAAATCAAAGTTACTATTACATGTACTTTCCTCTACTTGTGCTTCTTTTAGTGCTTTTCCGTTCAGAACTTTCAATTGTAGGAGGGGAAAAATAAAATCTACCAACCAAAAATCCAATTATCTAATCAAAAAACTTTACTCCTTGATATTTTTAAAAGAGTAAGACTACATACATCAGCTTTAATTTTAACTTTTGAATGTAATTTATTTACCATTCTTTTACTAGTACTTTAGAGTTTTTATGATATATATGTTTAGATACTTTTGTAATCAAAACTGACTGTTGTCCTAGAGAAGGTAACAATCCAGCATAAACTCCAATTAATTTCAGTCCAATGAGATGTAGAACCATAGAAGTGCTTGGTTTAATAGATGCCTCTACTTGTATTTTCGAAATGAAAAAATATTAGGATACTAACTCCAATATTGACTTTTACGTACCAATTTATGTGATATGTGAGTTTTCATTTTTTTTTAGATAGGTTGTAAAAGAATGTTATATCAATTGAATAAATATACTAATGAAAAGATGACAACTTACTGTAATTACATCACATGAGTTGGTACTCGAAATTTGATATTAAATTGATGTTTTTAGTGCTGGATGACACCACCAGGCACCAGCTTTAAATTCTTTTAAGTGGGCTACAATAAGTTTTCTGCAAGGGAGACAAATAAATGGGAAAAAGACACTGATATTGCTGCTTGTTTTATCTTACTTCATATCGGCAAAGTTGGTTTTGCAAAACCATATGCGTTCCCTCCAAAATAAGGAGTAAGGTGATTATTTTTATTTTTGCAATAACTAGCAAACTCACAAAAAAAAAAAAAAAAAGGTAAAACGTAATAAAAAAGCACAGTAAAACATGGTAAAAAAAATTGTTTATTGGTAAAATTTTCATTTGCAATAAGATAACACGCCTTGCATTAATCATATGATGAGAGATAATCTCTCTTTCCACAAGATGCGAGATCTACACGAGTGAGCTTTCATTGTTGGCGCTACATTCGCGCCCTGTGACGAAAGAAATTATAGAAGACACAATTAAAGACTTGATATGAAAGAAATTATAGTTCATAGACATTTGTTAAGACTGTGATGCAAGTCTACTTTCTAAATAGTGGGGTGACCTTGACTTAGATCATGATAATGGAGATTACAAAATAACAAAGCAAGAGTGCGAATTGACGTATTAAACTAGGCGATTGTTCTTAACAGGCTAAACCGCTGACCAATCGAAAATTTATTAGTATTCAGTTTAAGAACTAATCAATCTATCATTAAATGACCAATTTATAAATAGACCTTAATTCTGAGTGATTAGTTGACTCACATTCATGCATGTATATATTTTGATCTATCAATGGGTGAGTATTAAATCAAAAGCTCGGTATTAGAGATATGGTGCATGAAGTGTGGAGGAAAACTATTTCATGTATATGGAATCTAAAACTTCATTATATGAAAATAAATGGTATTATCATAATATGATAATTTGGGATTCTTGGGTGCGAGCGCTAGACTTTTATTAAATAAAACCACAAATCCTCTTTTATGATTTGTTCATAAAAGGCCATATATCAATTAGAGAATTAACTATACTCATGGACAAATATGTAATTAGAGAGGTGCAACGTTACTCATACACCTGGCTCTAATTATGAATGCACATAGTGCAAGATTACATCACATGGTAATTGATTATATCGTTTGATGGGAGGTTTTTAATCTTTTCATAAATAATATCTAAATAATCTTTTAGTACATCTTTGGTCCCTGATCGTGCCTTATAACAAAGTTAATAATAATATTTATTTAATTATGAGTTTGATCAAAGTAAATATAGATTATCGAAGTTTTGACTGTGTAAGTCCATTTAGTCACCATACTAGCTTCACAAATCCGAAAGATGTAACAAAATTATCCTGGATGTTTCTATAGTCTTTCGGGATAGAAATTGTCTATACAGGAACGGTACCTGGTGTCACTCTAGTAGGTAATTGGGACACTATATGGAGTGTGTTTCCATAGAACATTGATGTATTAATATTACACATATTTTATACGACTATATATATATATATAAATATATATGGATATCGATTGCAAACAAAATAATTACTATGCAATTGTTAATTATTAAAATTAATGACTATGATTTTAGGAAAAAGAATATTTATTTTAATTATTATGAATAAATATATTATTTTATAAATTAAATTATTTATCTTGGTGATCCAAGTGTTGGATTGTGATTGGAGGATCTATACAAGAAAATCATGGTCGACTGACATGTGACACCTCCTCTTTTAGGGAGTAGGCACAGATTTTAGGATGGAAATTCCCCTCCTGTCGCATGTAAACTTAGTGTTACCCTTAGAAGTGTCTTCTAGGGTTAGAAAAGCCACACAAGAGAAATCCAAAAGAGATACATGTTTTTTTTTTACCCCTCTAATTTCCATAGAGCTTTCTAGATTTTCTACCATGAGAGTTAGGAAAGTCATAACAAAGAAAAGAACTGATAACTGAATTGATTCACAATCCAACAGATCATTAGTTGAGTCTAAGGGAGAAGAGTAATATATAGAAGGACAATGGTAAAGAATGTCAACCATTGCGAGCACATTCGTGATAGATTGAAGACGAATGAATTAGTAGGTAATATATCCAATAGGTATCGTCTACAACTATATTGATCAATGATTGGTTATTTATATATATATATATATATATAGTATCATGAGTCCTTTTCTGGGGGTTTGAAAAAAAATTGAATCATATTCCGCTGGGGTTTTTTCGTTTCACAGCCTCCAACAAAATATAGCCCGAATTATATAGCACGGGGTAAGTCATTTCTTGGTAGTTTTGGTTGTAGTCAAAACTCTTGGACTCCTTATAGTTTCAGTTAAATCTGCAAAGATTTTGTAGACATTTTAACGGTGGTGAACTTGGAGTGAAAAAAGCTTCTTGGGGTGGTGGAATGTGGAGAGATGTTGCCAAACTTAGAGATAAACTTTACTATGCATTCTTCATTTTTTTTTAAAGAAAATTTAGAATAAAATGTTTTTTTCTTTAACATTTTTTAAGAATTTTACTTAGAGTTAATTTATTAAATAGGAAAACGAACTTTTAATGTCCAAAAAACAGGTGTGGCGTATTCAAATGATAGATTTTAAACTAGAATGTAAAACTTTTGTACTTTGTAAAGACCGAGATTTCTTTTTCAATTACAATATGTAAAAGTATAAGGTAATGTGACGACTAATGCAACCTTTCATCATGAATTAATATGTTAAAAATTTTCACTAACCCAAAATCACAAAGCGCAAGTGATTAATGTAGATTAGTGGTACAAGTATAGCCTAGCATAATTTTTTATTTGACTCTATTATAAAATGTATAATTCGAATTTTTCTACCTCCAATTTAAATAAAAAAAAAAAACAAAATTATAAATGTACATTCATTATTGCATGAGGAAGGAAATCTGAATTGTGGTCCTTCATATTGAACTTCATGAATTTCAATATGATCAATATTAAACTGAGTTTTAGGCTATAGAAATTGAATAATTAATTATTGAAACTAAAAAAATTGAGACCTAAGTAATGTGAAATTAATATCATTCCTAGTGTGAAAACTTTCTAGACCTTAGTATTAAAAGATATTAAATTTATTTCACGTGGCAAAACCATATTAATCGACAGAAAACATCTTCAGAATTGAACCTTAACTCAATTTCCTAACAAAACAAAAACAAAACAAAAAAACAAAAAAAAAAAGGGGGGGAAAAGGAAAAGAAAGGGAAGAAAGTTGATTTCTTTATCTATTTTGTTGACAGCACGTGTGATGGGTGAATCGTCTAGCATAACACGTGCAATCTCTCTATTCTTACCTTAGATTTCAGAGTTTTTATATCAACTACCTCGTCTTATATATAGTATCTTAAATTGATCCATGATGGTATTAGAAATTTTTTAAAAATCTTTCCGCTGCATTATACGTTATTTTCACATATTAAAACCAACAAAATTTACAATGTTGAATGGAATTTTACCATCTATCATTTTTAGGATTTTAATCATCTTAGTACTTGTAGTTTGACCTTTTATCAAGAGATACCGGTTTTTTACATAACATTAAAATGGTACCTTGTATTTCCTTAATATATATATATATATATATATATATCTAGTCATCTAAGGGTTAGTTTGGGGTTACTATATTTTTGCTATAATTTCTACTTTATTTTTAGTGAAAGGAGAAGTAAAAGCTAAAGATAAAAGTTAGAAATTCTAGCTTCTACTATTAAATGTATTGGTGTTCGTGCAAATGATTTTTGAGTATTTTTACCAAACACAATATTGGCATCGTAGTTTGTGAAAAGGATTTTTGTCTCCAAACACAAAAATCATTATCAAATAATATTTTACCAAACACAATATTTTTGTCCAAGAGTATTACCAAACAAACCCTAAGAAATTTAGATACCTTGCTCACGTTTTTTTTTAAGGCCTACTTCAGTGGCGTTGGGATTATGCGATCCACCCTTGACGATCACATGGGGAGGCAAATCTAGCACGAATTGGACAACACGGTGTAAGGCTTTTCTTGCGAAGTAGGTTTCATTGAAGTATGTGAATATGTTGTAGACATTTTAATAGGAAAAATGTTAATGATACTAATTCTAATCTTAACTTTTGAATATCAACTATGTACCATATGAGTTGTCGTTTTTTATTTATAAGTGTTTAAAGTAATGTCACATCAATTGATTATATCTATCAATAAAAATATGATACGCGAGTTAGTATTTAAAAAGTTGATATTAAAGTTAATATCCATAGCAGTACTCTTTTAACGGTGGTGAACTTGGAGTGAAAAAAGCTTCTTGGGGTGGTGGAATGTCGAGAATTATTGCCAAATTTAGAGATGGGCTTATTCACGATGCATTCTTCATTTTTTAAAAAGAAATAAAATTACGTTCATAAAGAGATTTATTGCCAAATTTAGAGATGGGCTTATTCAGGATGCATTCATCATTTTTTTAAAAGAAATTAAAATGTAATGTTTTCTCATTAACGTTCATAAAGAGATTTACTTCGGGCTTAATGTTTGGAGAGACTTCTTCAGACAAATCTCTGGATTTTTTTTTTCTCTTTTTCTTTAACTCAAAATTACTTTTCAATATTCACATATCTAAATGTCTACATCAACTCAAATTTTAAAAATCTATAACTTTGTTATTTCAGATCCAAATAAGCAATTTTTTTTTTCCAAATTATATAGAATTTCAAAAGTAACAAAATAAAATCTATATTAATATTTTTTTCTGAACACATTTCAAGTTTTTATATTTTCTTTACCCCAAATAGTTTTTTTAACCAAATACATATTTTCAAAATTTATCTAAACTCTAATCCAAAAATCCATCTCCGAAACCCCTCCCAAACCCTTAGAGCTAATTTTTTAAGGGACTTTTATGGTAAAAAAAACCAGCACGAAGTTGTCAAATGGTAGTTTTTAAACTAAAATGCACAATTTCAATTTTTCGTAAAGCCCTAGATTTATTTCCAAATTATGATAAAATAAAAGGTAATATGCAACAATAAGGGTAACAATAAATTATTATATTAAAAAATTTCACCAACCCAATCACAATTAAATGTACATTCGTGATTGCAACCTAGTTTTCGAACTGTAATTTTTCAACCGACTTCACTATAAGATATAGAGTTAAAATCCATGTATCTCTATTATAAAAAACAAACAAATAAGTAAATAATTTTCATTTATTATTATAAGAGGAAGGAAATCTGAATTGCGGGCCTCAATATTGAATTTTATTTATTAAATTTCAATGTGACCATATTCAATTGAGTCTTCGGCTATAGGAATAGAATAATTAATTATTAAAAACAAAAAAAAGTGAGATCTTCATCAACCCGATGCAAACATTCCAAGTGCGAAAAATTTCAAGCCCATAGTATTAAAAATTTTCGGTTTTTTCACGTGGCAAAGCCCTATTAGTCGACGGAAAACATCCTAAGCATTGAACCTTGACTCGCTTTTCGAGAAAAAAGAGAAAAGGCCAAAAAAAAAAAAAAAAAAAAAGCTAATTTCTTTATATACTTGTAGAGAGCACGTGTGATGGGTGAATCGCCTAGCAGCACACGTGCAATCTTTACCAGATTTGGCATTAACTATCTCTCCTTTAAGAATTGACGTTTCAAAACTTGACGCGGACTTTCAGCTCAGTGATGAGCTCGCTTGACTCGGGAGTCATATTTGTAAAATGACAAATTTAGTCACGAACGGATGAAGTAATTTTAAATACCATTGAGTCTAAGCTACTGTTTAGATCAACAATTGGAGTTGAAATTTTTAAATTAGAGTAAGTTAATTTTTTAAAAATTAATTATAGTTTTTACTGAAGAAAAAAAAGATAAAATCCAAAAAAAAAAAGGTACAAAATTCCAATCATCCTATAAATTTTCTCCGACCCATAGAACAATTTATGTTTAATTTGCTAATAAATCTCAATTTCTAAGAGCAAGTACTCTTTAATTGTTTTTGTTATTATTAGATTTTTTTTTTTTAAAGATTGGGGGATTCGAACTCTACACTTTAACCTTAAAATGCAGTTAGATATGGATTTAAGACCTTAATTTCCTACTCCAAATACTCAGATCTTCTTCTCCAAAGTTTGTTATATTTTGCCCTTTTAGGTTAACTCGGCGAGTGCTAGTCGAACTCGGAGAACTCCTTTTGAAACGCTAGGCCATTGCCAGCTTTGTTTGCTTTGGCAATTGCGCTCTAACAACAACTGTATGAAATGCAAGGAGAGCTCTGAACTAAAGGACGAAACCCATTCGAATGGCTTTCTTTATCTCTCTTCCCCCTTGTCCATTCCCCACTACCAAACCCTAACTAACCCTTCTACACGCAGACAAATTGAGCCATGTAATTAAATGATTTAAAAAAATAAAAAAGAAATTTATGGAAAGTTATCTCAACCTTGGTTATATAAACCCCCCCCCCCCCCCCCCCCCCCCAAAAAAAAAAAAAAAAAAATCCTTAGAGAGTTTTGTGTGCAAGTGAGATTTAGGAGAGTGGGGTTTACTAGTACTAAAACTCCTAGTTTTTTCAGAGAGAAATTTGGGTCTAATTTTTTTCTTTCAGTTGTCTCTAGTTTTAGTTCTCTCATTTTGTTCCTTTTTTTTTTTTTTTTTTTTTTTTTTGAGTTCATTTTAACCAAGAGAGAAAGGGGATTCTTATCCCTTTGGATTTTGTTTCAAAAATGCCCGGCAATAATGAAATCGATGCGCAAAACTCAACTCCTTTGTTATCCCATGAGGACACAAAGGAGGATGTCACTGTCGATGTCGATATCGATGTTGCTGTCGATGCGGATGTCACTGAGCAACAACAGCAACACTTGAAGCTCTTCACTAGAGAGAATATCTCAAAGGTATGCATATTTAATTAAATTATATACCCATTTTTAATTAATTTATTAATTCTCTGACGCAAGCCCTTATTTTTGTGTGTGTGTGTGTATTTTTGTTTTCCCCCTAAATTTTCGTGAGGATTTTTTATTTTATTTTTTTAATTTGCACGACTTTGACGAGAACATCATGATGGTCAGGTGTTAGAAGAGATGAAGCAGCTATACATGATAGCTTTCCCCATGATCCTGACCGGCGTTTTGTCGTACGGAAAATCGGCCACCTCCATGCTCTTCATGGGGATGATGGGCAAGTCGGCACTCGCCGGAGGAAGCCTAGCCATCAGCATCGGAAACATTACCGGCTACTCCGTCCTCTCGGGCCTCGCCACCGGCATGGAAGGCATCTCCTCCCAAGCCTTCGGAGCCCGCCAGTGGAGCCTCATCGGCCTCACCCTCAACCGCACCGTCCTCATCCTCCTCCTCACTTGCTTCCCCATCTCCCTCATTTGGCTAAACTCACACATCTTCTTCCTCTTTTGGTGCCAAAACCCCGCCGTCGCCGCCGCCGCCACCGCCTACCTCACCTACTCCATTCCTTCTCTACTTTTCCTGTCCTTCACTTATCCCCTCAAGATCTACCTCCGGACTCAAGAGATCACCAAACCTCTCACCATAAGTGCCGTTGTTTCCCTCATGGCTCACACCTCCCTCAACTACTACCTCATCTGCCACCCGCAAACTCGGCGTCCAAGCCGCCGCCTTGGCATCGGCTTTCGCTGATCTTAACACCCTTTTAGCCCTAGCCTCTTACCTCGGTTTCTCCGGCGTTTGTAAGAGATCTTGGCCCGGTTGGTCGCTTAAGTGCTTTAGGGAATGGAAACCGATTCTTTGCCAAGCCATTCCTAGTTGCCTCTCCGTTTGTTTGGAATGGTGGTGGTACGAGCTTATGATTATTCTTTCTGGGATTCTTTACAATCCCGATGAGGCTGTCGCTTGCATGGGGATTTTGATACAGGCAAGGATGAAATTTCCCCGAATTTATTTATTTATTTATTTATTTTTGATTTTTTTGGATTTATTTCTTTCATTAAAAAAAATAAATAAATAATATTGATATTTTCATCATTGATATACAGGCAACCTCTCTGGTTTATCAATTTCCAAATGCGCTGAGCCAAGCCGCTTCCACTAGGGTGGGCAACGAGCTCGGCGCGAACCAGCCATACAAGGCGAAGATGGCGTCCTTCGTGGCCTTATGGACGGCGATAGTCACCGGCACTGGGGCAATGTCGTTCATGGTGGGAGTGAAGGACGTGTGGGGGAGGTTATTCACCACGGACAAGGAGATCATAGCACTGGTGACGGCGGCGCTGCCGGTGGTGGGGCTTTGCGAGCTCGGAAACTGCCCTCAGACGACTGCTTGTGGGGTTGTACGAGGCAGTGCAAGGTCAGCTCTGCCGGCATGCTTAAATTTAGTCACCTTTTACGGTGTCGGGCTGCCGGTGGCGATGCTGGCCGGGTTCAAGTTGGGGATGGGGCTCGTGGGGCTGTGGTACGGGCTTTTCGCGGCGCAGATAACGTGCTTTGCTGGGATGGTTGTGGTGCTGGTCACAACTGACTGGATTAAGCAGGCGGAGAGAGCAAAAGAGCTCACTGGTGGTAGTATAACTAATGTTAGAAACGAGGAGAATAATAATAATATTGACAACAATAATACTGAGGAACGGATTAGCATTACTAGGTGAAAACGTTGAAGTCTTGGTACGAGTATTACTAAATAGTTAGATAAAATAAAAAGAAAATAACTTATGGAGTTTTCATTACAATACTATGTTTGATCCAAAGTTCTGTGTTTATTTTGTGTCTCTGTTGTTAAATTTGAGTCCTGCCAAATTTTAATCTATTTAACAGTTGTATAAGCGAACTGGATTATCAATGAAAGTAGTTTTTTGTCTCCTTTTTCATTCGGTTTCTTCAATATTTCATCAATTTTGCGACTTCATTTATAGCTATACACATGCACATATATTTTTATATATAAATATATATATATATATCTGAATTGTACACTAATTATGATTAGTAAATGTGGAATTATGTAGCGCCGAGTTCAAAACAAGTTACGAAGTGAATAAAATCCGTTCGTACGAAACAATATAGAAGATATGTATTATGATAAATTGTTTAAAAACTCGTTCCCGAGAAGCTAAAACTTCAGTTACGTACTTTCCTATTTTATGAAATGGGGTTAGATCTTTTTCCTGAATAGGAAATGAGATTAGATCTTGACTGTCTATAAAAGATTTTTTTTTTTTTTTTTTTTGAATAGCAAAAATTTGTATTCCTTTATTAATGAAGATATATTGCTTCACCATTCTAGATATAATCATTGTTTTCGTGTTAGAAAGATGGAATGGGAGAATTGTAGAAAAATTGGTATTCAAAATGGTCCAAAAAAAAAAAAAAAAACCATGCAGTTCTAAATGTTAGAATTATTATTTTTTAATTAGAAAACGAAGTAGTATATTGTTTTGGCTGTGCTAATAATCTTTTATTATATTAGTTATACTCTCTATCAGTTTATCAGAGGAAAAAAAAAAGTAGATTACAAATTGCGAAAAGTTCGGGAATTTATAATGCTAAACCAAAGGTGTCAATTAGCTTTTGTTTCTTTATAATGAAAATGTGAAAGAACAAAATGAAAGGGAGAACAGAGCATAGACTAAACATAGTAAGATAAACTAGGAGAAGAGAGAAATTTACTAGTAAGAAACACTATAAATAGGGCTTTTTATAAATACAAGTTACAATTATATAAAGTTATTTAAGACTATCAAATCTCCTTAAACAAAGAGATTTCATAACGTAAAAATAATACAAAATATATACACATAATATTCTACATTTGTTTAAGTACCTTAAACATATGCCTTTTTTTTTTTTTACTTGGTTGCACAAAATCAAAGATTTATTGGTAAATCAACGATCTTAATGGATTTGTGTATTGTAATTTCATGGTATGAAAATGTAACACTTTAAAATACTTTCTGAATGAAAGCGAAATACAGAGAATAAAAAGATAAATAAACCCGTATATGTTTCACGAAACGTGTATGATTCGTGTCAAAGAAAGCGTATTATGTGACATGTCTACAGTATTAATCCATACGTAATGTCGTCTTTTGACTTGGGTCGCATACCTTGCATGTGTGTCATAGAATATGTTTTCTCGTGCCATGGGACCCACACACCTCACGATGCAGCATAGTAAATTACCTATTTTCCGAGTCACGCCAAATAATTTGTTTAAAATTTATTGTCGTTTGCGGGAGATAAAACCAAATCTCACCAGGCATCACATTTGTAAGGTAAACTCTGAATCAAAAAAAATTTTTTCTTCTAAATTATTGACGAAATTGCATATATTTTCCTTTAAAAGTAGTTTTTAAAACATTGAATGCTAATTCAACATATGACCGGTTACCGGATGTTCAGTTTCGTTTTTCCTCAATAGATAAGATGGAAGAGTCCATGGTCTCAGGTCCATATTTTAAACTTGAAAGATTTTCTTTCAATTCATAGCCATCAATACAAAATATATAATTAAAAAAGCTCATTCAAGATATTTTTTTTATGAAAATTATAAATGTTATTTAATACTAATTTGGCGAAATAGACAATCACATTTGATTATATGTATTTCCTAAGTAATTATAAATTTGTATCCAAACTATGTCACGATATATGTAAGTGGCTAGCAATGCATGATATAAGCATATGGATCAAATTAACTAAGATATATAAACGATGATGTAATTGTAGAGCCACATAATTACAATGTCAATGGCGCTAATATTAGAGGTAGGAAAATTCAAACTTTACATCTTATGATAAAATAAAATTTGAAATTACCGCTAGACTATGCATGATATAATCACTTATATATATTAATTAAACCTTTGCAAGTTTGCCCAATATTTTTTTTCCCTTTCATGTAATACTACTATTTTGTAACCAACTAATCAAAAGTATGGTTAATTAGCCATTATAAAAACTAATTAATATAAATATATATATATGTATATATATATTAGGGCATTTCATATTTCCGAAATTACATCACGGATTTTCACCCAAATTTATACTCATGATATAAAAGTTATATATGTATCCGATTTTATTATTATTAATTCTCATTACAAAATATTTCCACTTTGTCCCCCTTGGCTAGAAAATTCCACACGCGTCAAGTGATACTTTTTGTTCTATCCTTATATGTATCCCTTTTCTTTTTATGGTAGTATATATTCCCCCGCACGCACTGAGGAAATAAAAGAATCTTTTATATATTTTATTTTATTTTATTTTTGAAAAAGAGCACGTAAAGAATCTTCAACTTTATCCTTTTCATCCTTTTATGTTAAAACACGCTTTAACCGAAAGGGAATTAATAGGTCAAAAAGGAACAAATTGCATGCATGCATGACCACAATTTATTTTCGAGTAATTGGTATAAATAGTTCCTGAATTTTTTTGAAAATAACGGTTTGATCCTTTTTTTTTTTTTTTTGGCTGAGATAATCCTAAACTCCTATTTTCTTAACCATTATAGTCATTTCCGTTAAACTCTGTTAAATTTCCAACAAAATCTTGCTGAAATGATCTTTTTAATAGTCAAAAGACTAAAATACCCTCAATATCCGAAAAACCTCTCTCCCCTCCCTCTCTCTCCCCCTCCCCTTCTCTCTCTATCTAACTTAATTTGCAGGCATGTCCCCCACAGCCTCCATCTCCGGTTGTGCCCCCCCCCCCCCCCCTAAAGTCCGATCTGGTTCTTGGCCCCCCACTTGGCCCAAACCCCCTACCCCATAAGTCGTGATCTAAGTTGCCCTCCTCCCCCAAAGTCGCGATCTGGTTCTCACCCCCCATCCACAGTCGTGATATGGGTTCTTGCCCCCCCCAACTACGAAATCTGGGTTCACAACCCCCTCCCTTCCCAACGTCCGATCTAGTTCTTGGCCCCCCACTTGCCCCACACCCCTGCCCCCACAAGTTGCAATCTGAGCCCCCCCCCCCCCCCCCCCCCCCCAAAAAAAAAAAACGAGATCTGGTTCTTGGGGCCCCTGATCTAGTTCTTGGCGGCTCACTCTCTAAGTCCCCCCCCCCCCCCCCCCCCAAAAAAAAAAAAACGAGATCTGGTTCTTGGGGCCCCTGATCTAGTTCTTGGCGGCTCACTCTCTAAGTCCCCCCCCCCCCCCCCCCCCCGAGGCTCCCCACCCATGGCGTTTTGAGTTTGGCATTCCAAGATTTGGGCTTGCTAAACTGAGAGTAGATCACTGGCGGGGGCGAGAGCTTGTCGGTGTGGGGGGGCCGAAACCAAAATTGCGGGTGCTAGAAACCTACATGGGGGGACAAGAGAGAGAGAGAGAGAAATTTTCTTTTTTTATGAGTTTTTTATTTTTTTAAATTAATTTTTAGTAAATTACTAAAATACCCTCTCATTTTGTTAGAAATTAACGGATTTGGACGAAAAAAACCATAACAGTATAAAAAAAAAAAAAAAAAAGAGTTTAGGGTTATCTCGGTCAAAAAAAAAAAAAGAATAAAGACTAAACCGTCACCTTTGAAAAAGTTTAGGGATTATTTAGGCCAATTACGCTTTATTTTCTTTATATTTTTTTTTCAAATTAAAAAAGGGATCTTTGATTTTATCAGCATTCCCTTCTTATAGTCTATAAAAAATCTCGAGACTCATTAATACAATTGAATTATATATAAAATTTCATGTAAATTATCACATATATAATACTATACCTATACGATATATAAAAGGGATAAAGCCTTTATTATTAAGGTTATCCAGTATCCAACTCACAGAACACCTTCTTAATATAATAAAATTAAAAAAAAAAAGAAAAAGAAAAAAGAAAAGCCATCTTTTTGCACCCAAAATGATCTTGGCTACAACTTGTAAAAGAATCTTTCCCCACGCGTTTTTCAGTATCACTTATTTCATTGGACCAATGATCTAACTCAAGAGAATCACTATATACATGAATGTTGGATTGTAACAGTATAAATATTCTACGTATCTATTACTTTGCATATTATATTATTCTCTTGTACACAGGGACCCCTCAATTTCTTGAATTCTAAATATTACCCCTATATTTTCTTAAAATTTTGAAATTTGTCCCATTCAAAAGTTTTTTCCCCCCCTCAAATATGCCTTATAACACTCAACTTATTCTTATATTTTAATATCATCACCAACATTTGATTCTTCTTTTTTTCCTTTTAATTTATTTATCTACTTTTATTTCTATTTTTTAAAAAACTTTTATTAGGTTTTAAAAATTTTATTGATTTTAAAATTATCGACAATTTGAATATTTGTATGTGTAATTTTTTTTAAGAGGAGTGTAAGTTTTTATTTATTAGTAAAATAATTATCTTTAAAAGGAAAAATGATGATGTAGAATAAATTAAAGTAAAATTTAATTTTAAATCAGAAAATTACAAACAACATACAACAAATCATGAGCTAGCAGAAACTTCTATTTATGGCAATATTTGAGTTAAAGTTCAAGAATAAATTTCACAATATTTTCAAAATAAAAAAACAATATGTAATAGTAACTATATGGTAATAAACATGAAAAAAATTTCGTTAGAATAAAAAATATTAAACTTTTTATCATATAAAATTATTAATTTTAAAATTTTTCTCCAAATGTGTGCCCTCACTAAGAAAATCTTTTGGATCCGTCACTGCTTGTACGCGCTTATTTTGAGTGCGAGAACATAATTTTTCTATGGCCTCTCTTATGCGAGGTATTTGCAACATAACATAAGGCATCTTTTAACATAACATAAAATAAATGAGTCACACCAAAAGTTAAAAAATAAAAAATAAAAAATAAAAAATAACGTAGCACAATATGAACCTGAAATATTTATATTATTAATGAAAATCATACTAAACAAATCTTTTATATTTAATTATATCATGCGATATGTTACATTTTTTCTTTGGTTGCTGTTGTGTCATCTTCATTTAATGTCACGTTAGAGGCACTCTATGTTATGTTTAAGGGAATCTCCCTGGAAGGGCCGTGGAGAAGTCTCAGAAGATAACTTATCTAAAAATTTCAATCACTCTATATGTTCTTTTGGTTGATCAATCTTTGAATTTTTGTTTTTTTTTTCCAGCCTAGATTGTTCTTTAGTTTATGTTTGTAAAAATGAGAGAAAATTAAAAAAAATAATAATAATAAATAGCGGGACCTTAGTTTTATACCAAATGGGACCTTAGTTTTTAATGTGTGTCGAACGTTGGTGGGACGTGCAAAAAATTACCGATATCAATTTTCTCTCTCTTCTCCCTTTAGTGAGAAAAAAAAATATATATCATATTCTCTTAGGTGGTGGAATGAAAAAGACGTCACCATATAGGGGAATCCAATGCTACACTCATATATATTACTATATATATGTGATGTAGTTCCATCAACATTCTACAAGCACATATATATCGTTTCTATTAATATTTCTTCTACCTTTACCCTAGAATTATCACCAATATTAATTTCACAAAAATGCCAAACTTCGGCTTTCTAAACTTTCGAAACGGTCGTTCAATGAAGTCCCCTCTTAGGAAAAAATCTAGTAGTTTTAGTAGTTTTTCCTCTACTGCCCAAAAACTTCAAAGTAGTAATTCTAGTGACTCCTCATCAACTAGGGCTGACAAGAACATTTCTGAGCCAACCACGGAGGAGCTAAGATGGGCCTTCGAGAAGTTCGACACCAACAGGGACGGCAAGATCAGCCGAGAGGAGTACAAGTCGGCGCTCCGAGTCCTCGACAGAGAGATCTCCGACGCCGATATAGCCAAGGCGTTCAACGCCCTCGATTCCGATGGCGACGGCTTCGTTGACTTCAAGGAGTTTGTGGAGATGTTCAACATGGGATCGGGTGGGGAAAAGGCGTCCGATCTCGAGAGCGCTTTCCGGTTGTTTGATCTCGACGGCGACGGGAAGATAAGCGCCGAGGAGCTCTCGAAAGTGCTGAAGCAGCTCGGAGAGGCCAATAGCAGCATTAGGGCTTGCCGGAACATGGTGAAGGGAGTGGACAGTGATGGAGATGGATTTATAAATATGGAGGAGTTCACAAGAATGATGTCTACCAATAAGAAGAAACCAATTACTAATTAGAGGATTTTGCGTTAAAAAGTGGGCCTTTTTTTTTTTTTTAATAATTATTGTACTGTCGATAATTACAGTACAAAATCTAATTAGTCTCCTTTGAGTTGTTTAATAAGGCCTCTATGTCTTCCCAAGAAATTGTACTACATATGCAGCTCTCGATCATCATGATGATCTTGTACCTTTTAAATATGTTACCCTATTTTATGGAAATTATGTAAAATATGTTGTGACTTGTCATATCTGACTTATTTATTTATATATATATATATATATTTATATATATATCAGTCTAAAGCATGTGCGTAACACATTTGGATATATTTGAAAAATTTTATTTATATAAAGAAAAATTAAAATAGTAGTTAAAAAGTAGACCACAAAATTATAAAAAAAAAAAGGCATGAAAAGAAATACGTAAAAGATAAAAGGATTAAAACAAAACAAAAAATTGACCAATTTAAAAAAAAGACTAATTTGTAAAAAAAAATTGGACCGAAAACAAAAAAAAATTGAAGGACTGAAAGTTAAATACAAAACATTTTAGTCCAAAACGAACCGTTTTGCACGAAAACATCTATACAGTAATAAAAATATTATGCTTTCTATATATAGTTATAGATTAGCAGAAATACGTGTTACGCATGTGCAAATTTAATTTGTTAGATAATTAGATAATCGTTTATTTGATAGAAATTTATATAAGTAAAGAAAAAGGAAAAACGATTACAACTAGTGCAATCGAACTCATGGCCCTCATCCTAAGTCCTTCCAACTCCCCTTCTCATATGCCATTAGAGACCAAAGCGTCATAGACGTATAACCATATTTTTCTCTCTGAATTAAACGACTAAGCATACATGTATGTGTACAATAGGGTCTTTTAAAGTCTGAGTTATGTGTGTTCTTTTTCAATTAGTTCTAATAACTCAGCCTTAATTATAATGTCTAATTATAATTCCAATTTTCCCTCTTACTAAATGATCACTCGCTGAGGTTCAATTAGTTTATGTGGTCAACAATTTGTTTGTAGTGTGATTAAGCCATATTTCTTTTTTAATTTTTTTCTAAATCTAAAATGGGGAATTTGAAATTTTTTATTTTATGATAAAATGAACAGATATGAATAACCGTTAAACTATGTTTATAGTACTCGTTCTTATCTTTTCATATATAAATACTAAAAATTGTTACCAGAATACTCTTTGGTGATTGGAGACCGGCGACCAGAGACTGCCATAGAATACTTTTTGGTATTCTACTACCATAATGCATTTTTGTATTTTTGGTAGATTACCATGTGATATTCCAGCAAAATACCTTTTGGGTTGATCGAAGATATTTTTGAAAAGATATATTAGGTTAACTTTTGATTTGTCTTGAAAATGGCAAAATTATAAAACCATTATAGATTAGACAATATTTCAAAAGTATGCTCTTTAGGAGCATTCCTCAAAACCACCATATGCTATTTTACCACTTTTTTTAGGGTTATTTACATAGATGTCTAAATCCAAGGTGCTGATTTGAAATATGTCTATTTCTTTTATTTACACGATAAGCGTCTAAAAGAGTAATTATAAAAATAATATTACCCTTCATAAAGAATTGAGAATTAATAAATAAAGAAATTACAAAAAAAAAAAAAATGGAATCTAAGATGTTTACCAAATAGGGCTGAAGTTGATTTATTGGAATTGCTAAAGCAAATTATATAAAAAGAAAATATGATTTTTTTTAATTTATTGTAAAGAAGGTGCAAATCTTCATAATAAACCAAAAATGGAATGTTTTCTCAAAATCATATTTCACATTAATGGGAACAAGCTAAATAAAGAAAAAGGAACATCTCAAAAAATCTTTTATATAATAAATCAATATTTATCTTTGATATCATTTGTGTGTTGTTCTTGAATTTTTTTGATTGATGCATAAATGACAACTATTTGATTTGTGATGGATTACATAAATAGATAAGTTTTTTCATAAAGAATTCATTGGTTTTTTCATATGAAAAGTGTGAATATTTTAGTTTTATTAATCTTTATCGTTAATATTTTGTGTTGTATTTATTATTTAGTCTGAACTATCATCTATATAGTAAATATCTTATATTTTATATATTTATTTTGATGTTTAAAAAATAATTTGAATTTACTGAAGGTAATTCTCATTTTTCAACACAAAATATTCATTATTAAAGTAAAAGAACAAAAAAAAAACAAAATAAAAGAATCCCTATAAAAATGAAATAATATCATTTATAATAAAAAAATAAAATAGATATTTATTTCTTAAAAATAAACTTATATATATAATATTATTAAAAAATAAACTTATTTTAAAATGAGATTCTAAATTTTTTTTGTGTGTAATTATTTTCATTGGTTACGTTCCTTTAACCTGTCTGACGGGCCTAGCCCAGCTGTCATGACAAGCCAACTTTTTGGTCTAGGACTAGCAGTCTTATTGAACGGGTGATTTACAGGAATGCCACACAATTTGCCTAAGATCTCACTTGTTTTAAAAAATATATATATTTACTTTTATGACATTTTTGTTTAGTTGTGCTTTATCATGTTGACTAAATAAAACCCACACTTTGACCACTTAATAAAACATCCACATTACCCTCAAAATCCTTCACCATTTTTTCAGCCTCAAAACCCTTCGTTGAGAAGAGAGAGAAAGAGAGAGCATGAAGAAGAGAGAAACGAAGAAGTAGAGAGAGAGAGTGGTAAAAAAATTGGTGAAGAGAAAAAGATAAAAGAATAAGGTTTTGAGGGTAATTTGGGGATTTCATTAGTTGTTAAAGTCTGAGTTTTAGTCAACATGACAGGGTAAAGAAAAAAAAAAAAACCCTTGCCATGTCATTTTATAAAATCATACCGTCAGAGAATTCTTGATCTATTTTCCGATGAAAAATTATTCTACTGTGTATATATATATATATATAATTCATATGATATATAGAAAATATAAAATCAGCAAAATATAACAAAATTAACTGAAATTAGTTACATGATTGATAATAGCTTGAGCAGAAAATTCTTAACGGAATTCTAAATAAAATGCTGGCTAATATATACGAGGTTAGCTTGGTATAGAGGAAGGGAAATGTGGAGAAGAGGTCTTTGGTAAAAGAATAATGAAATAGGGGATCTACTCTCTCTCACATTTGTGGCTTGAGATGTTTAGAGTTTTTCTTGGTAAAAATAAGCAGTTCTTTCCATAGGAACATAATGGACATCAAGATGTTTGCTTGCATTTTTTTTTTACTTGGTAAAAAAAAAATTAAAAAAAAAATTGAACATCTAGTTCTATATATACTTGGTAAAAGCATAGAAAACTAAATCAGACGCTAAGTTAAGTTTGCACCAACATTATTTACAAACTTGAGTGAACAGGCATCCACCTCCTGAAATTATCTGAGTATACCAACATCTACCGTTATAATCCTCTTTTCTTATTAAAAAAAAAAAAAAACTTGAGTGGAGGGGCTCAAATTACCTGTTGTGAATATTGACAGCGAACTATTGTTGTGGCATTAGTTATAGCACAGGCCCATCAAGTTTTAATTTCTATATTTAATTTTATTATTTAAATTTTTTTTTTAGCATTGTATATAGAGCTCTCAGACGGATTGGGCCGACCTATCAGTGCACAGCACGCATTAGACACGACACGACATGTTAGCCTGTATGTCGTGCCGGATATGGTCCGGTCATATATATATAGGTTCTGTTGAACTTTAAGAATTTTATATGTTGGGCTAAGTATACGGCCTGGGAATGGGGAGTTTCACAACCCAACCTGACCCGACTCAACACTCCGACACTCCGACACGATATATTTGACATGTAAATTATATATATTATTTCATGTACTTTTTTCTTTATTTTAAAAATGCATAAAATTAAGTTAGTGATGAAAATTATGTCATTTATGCAATTAAACTTTCATTTTTGCTAATTTCTATCAATAAAGGAGCAATCTTTAAGTAAAATTAAACATTTTCTATATATTCCAAAAATTTTTTTTTTCTAGTCGTTACTGGGTTTATTTATTTATTTTTTAAGTATGTTCTAGTACTATTTTTCTTCAATGTTATGTAATTGAATAATCTTCTAAAAAAAATCAAAATAGTCTCTTAAAAAAATAAATGAAAATTAATAAGAAAATTGGTAATTAATTTAATTTGTCAATATATGTTGCTAATTGGCTATGTAGCCTCCGTTTAGAACTCAGGTTCCAACTTAAAATTTTCATCTCAGTTTTTATCTTTTTCTGAAAAGTCAACAAAAATTATAACTAGTTTTTGAAAAATCAACTAACTTCAACTTAAAATTTTAATCTCCAACTAACTTACCAAACGAAGGCGTAGTAAGTTGGATGTTTGTTAAAGAAAAAAATCAGAGACGTAGAATAAACAATAAAGAACTTTCAGTCACATGGTTCAAACTTCAAACACAAATTGTAATTATCAAGTTGTACTGTTCTTCACCCGGTATCAGATACCATTCTCTGAGTCAAAATATAGCACGCATAATCAATTATACTCCAACGTTTTAAACAGACTCGAATTTATACATATCTACATACACATTATATATACATATATATATATATATATGTATATATATAGACAAGTTCCAATTGACAACATGTAGTAAGATGAACATCGAATGAGTCGGATGGAATTTTGAGAGTTTTCAACCAAGTTTCGGTGGGTTGAAAAAAGTTTTAACCCACCCATCAATCTAAAGTTTAGAATCAACCCATCCAGTTAAAGTCAGGTTAGGTTGATTGGGTTGACATATAATTAAAAAAAAAACTAATAACGCAATTTAAAAAAAAACATACAGAAAAAAAATTTCATAACATGATAATTTTAATATCAATATCAAATCTAATTCAATTTTTTAAAATTATAATAAAACAAATAAAAAATAGAAGAATAACTATGCAAGTTTAAATATATATATTATAAACCATAGTAAAAAGTAATTAATATATAAATAAAAATGTATTTTAAAATCATAAAATAGCTTGATTGAGTGGGTTAGGTTTATATCGGGTTATTAAATTTGAATCCAAACCCACTCAATGAAAACTCAGGTTGGGTGGGTTGGGTTAAGCTTAAGATTGGGTTAAATCGGATTAGGTTAATCAGATTGGATTCGGGTGGATCAATCGGGTTGCGAGTTTTTTGTTCACCCCTAACATATAGGCCATGAGGAAAGGGTTTTGGGTTAGACAAGAAGGATCGATAGAATGGATAATTAAGCTATTAGACTCTCTCCAAAACCATATTACCCAAGCTTAAACAATTCATTGCCATTGTAACTGATCATCATCTATATATCTTCGTTTGATGGAAAATATGACGTGGCATAACCCCATTGGCCTGACCACTTTGAGATAGGTTCAAGTTCAACCATGTGATTGATGCGAGTGACAACCGTGTTCTCTCTTGTGTGCAAGTTGAATTTATAATAGCATTTTAGTTCCCCAAGAGTTCCTAATTAGACCACCAAAAGAAATTCCTTTTTAGTTGCAACTAGAAATTATTATTATTATTGTTGTTGTTGTTATTATTATTATTATAGTTGCAACTAGTTATATTACAAGATCCCATGTCTCGTAAACAATATAAAGGAAGTGAAACAAATTTATTAATATCCTTCATTTGAATATATATATATATATATATATATAAATAATGGAACAGATATAGTACCAAGAGAGAGTAGATTCGAGATTAGGATCCAAATCCAAATCCAAACGCACAGTATGTACTTGTTTGACACCAGATTTTGCCAACCAAATGTTTTTTATTTTATTATTAGATTCTCGATATGAGGATAAATATCATACGTTAATTGGTCTTTTAAGCATATAGTTGAGTCAGTCACGCACTAATTTTGCACTATTGATATATATATTTTGAATCACTTGTGTGTATATATATATATATATATATATATTTAGTTATTTATTTATGTTTCCCTCATTCTATATAGATGCCTCAATTCCATATTTTTACTCTCTGCTTTCAACTTACAATTTATGCTCTACAATTATGTCCTTTATATATGGAACCAAGAGAATATATATTTTGATTTTAAAGATTATGAAGAAGAATAAATAAAATAAAATAAAATAAAGATCATCAAGAAGAAAATGTCCGGGAAAAAACAAACTTGAGTTGTCATTTTTTTCTTTAGTTCTTATTATATTTTGGCCAACAAATTAAGTAAATGTATAAATCTCTAGTAGTTGGGTAACGGTAAACTAGTGTTATTTCTGCTGTACGTTTCCCTTCTTTTTATGATTTTGGTATACTTAATAAAGCCCTTATTCTATATTATCCTCTTATCTCTTTCGCTCATACTTAAAGTGACAATGTTACATTGTCTCTAAATTATTCTTGAAATTACTGCAGTTGCATTGATTATTCAACCCTCCCTTTTGCTTTGAGGTCTTATGCTCTAAAACTCGTACCGATAGTGCATGTTTTTTTGACGGTTTAATTTTATAAAGAAATAAAAAAATAAAAAGACATGTCAAAACAAACAATAATATACAGAGTATACAATTTCTAATATAGATTTAACAACTTGAGAACAGAGACCTATCATAATACGCACTACAGTAGAAATCTTTTTATTATTATTATTATTTATTTTTTTAAAGAAACTCTTCTCCTCGTGTAAAACAATAAAGAAATAAAGAATTTTCCGTTTTAGTGCCAAACAAGGGTACCACCATCCAAGGAAGGAAAGTCTTCTGCACATGCTCACGTGAATCCTTTCATTACACAAAGCAGCAAATGCAGTTGTAGTACTTTGTAGAAAACATAAATGCCTTTCACTATATACATAGGCCGGTTTAAATTATTATTTAGAAACCCCCACTTTAATGTTTTACTCTTTTATAATTAAAATAGCAATCCCTCTAATTAGAAAAATTATTCAAAAGAAAAATTGTACACCTCTTTACCGGGTCCATATAGTATATATATTACCCACCTAGTTTTTCAAATTTTGGATATAACTTTCTCTTCATATAATTCATATATAAGTAAATCAAAGGCTAAAATATATAGGATAATTTGTCCTTTTAATCTCTAAACTATAAATATTCCATAATTTTAGTTTTTGAACTTTTGACTTGATAAATTAATCTCCGAACTTTATATATCGTAATAACAACTAAAAATTTTGAATCAATTATTACATTAAGTTCAAAAGATTTTAATTTTTAAGGGTTTTAATAAAAATAAAGACGGAATTTTTTATAGTTAAATGTAATTATTTTTATAAAATTTCATGTTAAAGATAGAGTTGAAATATAATCAATGCACTATATTAAAAATATTCACCAACTTCAAAGTCAAGGATCAAAGAGTATCAAAAATAAAAATTTAAGGAATTAATTTATCGAAATAAAAAATTCAGTAATCAAAATAACAGAACGTATATAATTCATCAAAGACTAGTTATTTAAATATATAATATATATATATAGTTTGTATATGTATATCTTGATCACGTGTTTTCTTTTGATGCGTCGGCATCACCAGCTCATTCACTGCCAATACTTACTTAGCAGTCAAAGCTCGGTCAATCATGCCGATGCATGCCAAAAACCCTTCTGGATTTCTGCCACCGCACCACTCTCTATCTCTATCTCTCTCTCTGTCTGTATCTAACTAAAGCTTATAAATAAGCTCAAAAGACATTTAAAGCATTTTATCTATTCATAAACCCAATACACTATTTCCTTTAAATATCACTGCTGTTGCTTTCCATGCCAGCAATGGAAACTGCAACCACCACCCTAAACCTGGCAAGATGACACCTATGTCTTATTATCATATAAAAAACCCATAATAAACCAGAACTGTATCTTTTTTACATCGATATATATAGGTGTTTTTTGTTTCAATTATTTAATCGATTCTTCAATATTAGTAATTTGATTCATAATTAAAAGTAGTTTTTCATGTTACGTTATACATTTTAAACGTTTACACTCATAAATTAAACTCGTTAAAAAACTTAATCTAATAACTCTCATCCACCATCAGTTTTGCTTGGAGTTTGTTCATTAATTTTCTTCTGCAATCATGTCCTTATCTGTTATCTCCCCTTAAACAATATGGCATCTTTTTTGTTGGACCCTCTTTGTTATTGGTTCATTCTTCCAACTTTGCTAGCTTTTTCTGCTTTTGTTTCTTTTTCTGTTTTTTTTTTTTTTTTTCACTCATAAACTTCGTTGCACATAATTTGATATCTGGAGTTCTTCTCACCAATGCTGGGATATTATACCATTCATATCATGCTTTCCTGCCATTTCATCTTTCAGAGTATTGCATGCTAAAAAGACTGCAAGTACTTTTGTCTCGTTATGTTGAGGAATATATACATATAATATGATAAAGCTTTATATATAGAATCATGATATGCATCTAAATATCTAGCATCAGGAAGCTAAAACTTCATATGTGTTAGTAGCCGTACGTACAAAAGGATTTTTTTTTTTTTTTTGAGTGAAAGATCAAATTGTTTTGTTCAACTTAGAATCTAAAGATTTTAGTTAGTAAGCATAAATTAATGTCCAGAATATACTAGTCCCACATGATATATAAATAATAGTATGCATAACATTTCTTATCGTGTTCCCTAATTAAATATATATTTGTCACAGTACCACAGAATTAGCAACAAGCTATAGTGGGCAAAAAAATAGAAAAGGAAGTGATAAACAATAATTAAAAGCTAGCTGTACAAATGAGAAAGAAATCTGAAATTTGAATGAAGGAGTACCCCTGAAATATAATATGGACAGGTTGCCATCAACTATATGAATTTTATAATAAACATGTATTTCATTCACGGAAGATAGTTTCTTAGAATCTTCGTAAAAGGCCATATATTGTAACTCATAAAGCGTGCAACTTGGTCAGAAAGATATATTGGCTCCTTGGAAAGAGACTTTCCTTTGACCCCGTGGAAAGTATAGACTCCTATTGATAGCTTCTTAACTTTTCAACCCCACATCCAAGGAAAACAGTTCTACTTAATATTATATTTATGAATACATATAGATATATGCACACATATACATCCTTTAGGATATTTATATATTTTTTATATTATAATAATATAAAGTGATTTTAATATAATATTTTTTAATGATATATGTTTTTTTATATTAATATCTAAACAATATCATGTAATAAAACTATAAATATTGAAGTTATATAAACTGCATGATATATCATATAAGAGACATTTTCTATATGTATAATTAAGATCTCATATCGGAAGCTCATGTAAAAATAATTTATATAATATAAGAATAATAATTGTGACACTAAGATTATTAAATGTGTAATATTTTTATTAATATGTTATCTGCACAGAGAGTTTTTAGTAATATTAAATTACATACAAAGTTACATGTAAAAATTGAAGAAATAAATATGTAAAAAAAATATGCGAACTTTTACATTTGCCGGACAAAAAAAAAAAAAGAAAAAAAAAGGACGAAGACTACTCCAATATATAAAATATAATAACCCTTTTCCCTTGGGGACTCAATTTTCAAACCCCTCATTGAATTTTTCCCGAAATCCAATTTATTATCATGTCACGACAAAAAAAATCACATCATGTCATGCATGCATGAAAAATGAATATACACAATATATATGTGTGTGTGTGTGTATACAATGTATTCAAAAGGATCTCCTTCTGAGATATAAATACAAACAGCTACGGATTGGTTTTGATAACAGTATTACTTCTACCACTACTACTTCTACTACTACTAGAAACCGACCCCATATATATATATATATATCTATAATAAATTAGGGTTTTACAGTCTTCTTCCACCACGAGTTCTCTTTCTCTCTCTCTCTCTCTTCGCTTGTTTACCTTATTTATGATAATTATTATTATGTTGTTCTGAAGTAGCCCATGGCATGCTTAGACATGTACAACTCCGAGCACAAAACGGGT
Source organism: Ficus carica (assembly GCA_009761775.1). NCBI lineage: Eukaryota > Viridiplantae > Streptophyta > Magnoliopsida > Rosales > Moraceae > Ficus > Ficus carica. The sequence continues at coordinate 23,462,363 of CM019743.1, forward strand.
CATCATCGTCACCACCACCACCACCACCACCATTTTGCGCCGGCAGTGAGCCCGAGAATCTCCTTCTCGAATGACTTTGTGGACGCCCAACAAGCTCTCAAGCAAGAGATGATCAGGAGCTCGTTGAGATCAGATCAGACGGCTCAGGTCTCCTCTGATTTTGAATTCTCCGTCTCCAACTACTCCATGATGAGCGGCGCCGACGAGCTCTTCTTCAAGGGAAGGCTCTTGCCCTTCAAGGACACCAATAATAATAATACTAGCAGTAGTAGTACTAACAATACGACGTCGTCGCAGAGGGTCACCACCCTCCGAGAAGAGCTCCTCGCCGTGGACGACGACGACGTCGTCACTTTCCGGCCACCGAAAGGGTCTTCCTCGTCGTCGTCGACGAGGTGGAAGTCTCTTCTGGGCCTGAACAGGGCCCACATTGGGTCCAACTCCAAGAAGGCTGCGAAGAGTGATCTGGAGGCGCATGTTAGCAAGTCCTCACAGCAGGTAATTTACCATTACTTTTTTGTTTTTTTGTTTTTATTTTAACGGATTCGAACAGAAAATTCAAATTTTTACGGAAGAAATAAAGTTAAATTTATTTTGTTATTTTTGTTATTTTTTTGTTAATGCAGGATTTATTGAATGAAGGAGGGTCGAGTAATTCTTGCAGAGACGATGTTGAGATTGGAATATAGTGGGTATTGTTGAGAGTGATAATAATTATTTTGAGGACTTTTTAATTTTATTTTCCCTTTTTTTTTTTTTTTTCTAAGAGGAAACGGTGGATTTTCTTTTTCTTTTTTCCTTTTTGTGGGGTTTTCGGTGAAAAATTTAGAGGTTGTCAAATTATGTGTTAGGAGGGGTTCGGTCTTAATTAGTCTTAATTAGTACGTATTAACTTAGTGGTTATTTTTGATGATGTTTGTATTTTGGTAATCAGAGTCTAGTCTACTATCTCATTGTTCTGATTTTGTTTTGAGATCTCAGAAGCAAATGGTGTTTTTTGGCAGTTCACTGTACAAAAATGTTTGCAGTTGAAGAACCTTTGTGCAGTGTTTTAATTGTCTTTTCTTATTTTGTTCTTGATTAATCTACTATTGCTCCAAACAAGATTACATATGTGATTTGAATCTGCTTTTTTTTTTTTTTTTTTTTTTTTTTTTTTATAGCTATTTTTCTATTAGTTGGATCTAACGTTCATGTGGCCCTTTGTGATATCTAAGAGCCCTCCTTTGACCATTTGCATTCAAACAGAAAGAAAGACTGCAACATCATCTTCAAAACTTACAAAGAATTTGAATTTGAAGGCGTTTATGACAAATAATGATAATTTATATGAGTAGTAAATAAGTACTTTATTTCTTGCATTCAGGGAGAAACAAAAAAGAAAATTTCTTGAGGGGATTTTCTAATGTACTGTTGTCCTATTGGGATATTAGTTATCCTTTCCCCCAAGGAAAAAAAAAAGGAGTTTCAAACAGCATTTTCCATGAAAGATTAATAAATGGGTGTGAAAGAGAATTGTGTTAGGACATTTAACCAAAATAAAAAAAAAATCCTTTAAGTTTTATCAAATTTTATTAAACTGTGATGCTTTTATAAACTAGTGTGATTTTGATGTGATTAGACAGTTAAAAACACTTATGATCCGTTTAATTATATATTTGAACAATAAATTTAAACAGAAAATTTAAATTTTATGAGAGAAAATACTATAAAAAAAAAAATTCAAATTTTATGAGAAAAAAATATTATAAAAAAAAGTTTAAATTTAAATTTAAACTCACGATCTAAATAGGACTTAAAAAACTACGACTTGAGCTTCTTCTTTTTTCATGACTGACCACAAACAGTTTTCTTAGTTTGAAGGTACGAGTATGGATGGTGGAAGAGATAAGTAAGCCATAAATGTGACAGCTAAGCCATGGCTGTATAGAGGGGTGAGAGAGAGAGAGAGAGAGAGAGAGGAGTAGAAAAAAAATGTCCGGATCTCAAGGTAGATCTGTGCTTGTGGGTGGGCATACATAGAACATATGAAATGCAAAGCAAAGGGGGTGTGTGTGTGTGTGCTGTGGCCAACTCAGTATATTCAATTTTTGGTCAAATTAAAGAGTATCCCCCAAGTCCCAAGATAAAGGTCTCAATTCTCATGGTCAATGGCAAGCTTGAATGTGTTTCTTTCTTATGTGCATTTGCCACCTACCCCTGTTTACACCCTTCAACGCTGTTACTTACTTCACTTGCTGACCATGCAGCACATTTCCGTGCATTTTTAGCAAATTTTCTTGCTTCTGTACTGCTTCGTGGTACTTGTTGACTGCCATTTTGACTCAAATTAATATATACACACACACACTTCTGAAATCCAATTTTTGCTCAAATCCTAACATCATTGGTAAAATAGCAAAAATTATGGGCCCATATAATTGATAAAATTAAATAGTAAATTCAAATTTTACTAAAGAAAATACTATAAATTTATAAATTGTGGATTCAAATCTATAATTCAAATATGGGCTATATACTAGCAAAACATGGGCTATATTACTAGCAGTACGGGGTAATTTGACATCAAGTGGAAAGACAACCACCAATAGATGAGAATTACAATTATTCAATAAGTATATATATAGATACGGATTCTCTGTTGTCCGGCAAATATTTCAAGATCCTTTTTATAATTAGGGAAATTCATCGAGTTTAGCAAGCTCTTCGGTAAACTAAGAACCTGATACGAGATATGCAAACATATGTACATTACGCCAAGTACCAAGGCCAGGAAAAGTCACCACTCCCTAGCCAGTACCAAAATTAATCCCCATTGCTTACAAAAACCAAATTTAGCCTTCTTTGTATGTGTCTATATATATATAAATATATAATGGGACATATTACAGTAGATCAGGCACAATCAGCAAGAAAGAATACACAAGTATAACTTTGGTAATGGACAAGGATAATATCACCACCGAGCCTCTTGGTGGAACTTATGCTCGTAGCTTTCAGTTTGTGAGCTCAGACTCTGAACAGTAGCATCAAAATTTTCAAATGCCTCTTTCAGTTCTGCAAGCTTTGTCTCGATATTTTTCATTCCAGTTTTGACTCGAGCTCGTTCTTTTCTAGATTCAGCGTACCCCCTTGCATCAACAGGGACTTTGGATTCATATGCAAGGCCAGTGAGCTGAGAGAGCCGAGCACGTAAAAACCCGACATTCATGCCCAAAAGCTCAAAGGCTTTTAGAGACTTGTCCCAAGCAGCGAAATCATCACGAGAGGTGGTAAGCTTGCAGGCTTTTATGGCATTGGCGATATGTACTGTCTCAGAGATAGTCCCTACAATCAACTTCTTGTTCATGCCCTTGATGACATTTTCATGAAGGAAAGCATTCTGACTGCAACAAAGCTTATAGTACGTTTTCCTCGTTTCCTCGGGGAGCTCAGAATCTAGGAGCAGTCCATCTACTTGGATGCTGAAATTCTCAAAACTTTTGACATCATGGAATTGAGTTGCTGCCCCTGACAACTTAGAACCTTCCAAAACTTCTGAAGCTACCTCGTCACTGTCGTTTTCAGATTGTTCCACTGGTTTAGGAACCGGCCTTGGCAATCCAGCCTTCCTTTTCTTCTTCTGAACAATTGATAAAGGAAGAGACTTTGGACGTTTGCTCCTACTATCACAACTCGCAACCACATCCAATTGGGCATTATCTTTTTCTGGTATTAACATCCAATGTCATGGACGGGACATCAATGTCTATAGAAAGTTAAATGATAAACCTTCTATGCACACATAAAGTCGGAGACATCAATTCAAGAAATTACCTGCATCATTCTGTTTGGTATGACAATCCAAATTCAAGAGGCCAAGAGCTCCATCCACTTCAGTCAAGTCATTTGCTCTTATAATGTAAACCTAACAATACATAAAAATGGATTTCAAAAAACTGTTTGGTTCTAGAATGGCCCTCGAGTTCAACACCAAAATGCTTGTTGACTTTCTTTTGATCAGACTTCAACTAAACTGGCAAATCAGCTTTCATAACAAAACATAATGGAACTAAACTTGGAGTTAATCAGAAAGGCTCCTTTCCAGTGATGGAAAGAGTAAAAGATTGACATTTGTTTAAGCTAGATGTCGATAATTATCCTACAGTGTTGGTAGTGAAGCTGCAAATCTGGAGGATAAGCCAATATGCCTGACTACTTTTTTTTTTTTCACCAATTTTTAATGTGGCATACTGATGAGAGTTACGTACTTATATACCACAATTTCATAGCTAGAAATTTGGAGATGTTATCAGAAGTGACAAGAAAATAATCAAACATAAACGTGACAACAAATTATTACCTTAAATTTGGTAGGCTTGACTAATTGGAAAACCAAAACATCTCCCTCAAGTAATTGGTGTGCAACAGCAAACTGTCTCCAACCTGCACTCAACCCCGTCTTGTATGCAATGTATTTTATCCCGTACTGTTTTTCATTTTCATCTTCTACAGTTATCGTAGTATCCTTATCTGGTAAATGTGACTTGCAGAACTGCCCGGGAAGCCCCTGTCATACCAACAACAATGTTGAAACATGTATTTTCCTCGCATATCAGAAACTGGCAACATCATGTTCTTATCCACTCTAACAGCACTTACCATCCAGAAGCAGCTAGCTACATGTGATCTGACCAGTGACTTCACAAAACTAGGGAATTCGGGTTCTAGATTTGATCGAACCTCCTGTGCTCGAATCAGAGCGGATGACTTGGCTTGACCAGACACACATGATCCATCAATTGCGACCATACTTGGTTTTAGAACTTTAAGAAAGCACAAAGATAGAACCATCATTAGTAACTATGCAATACATACAGGTAAAACCAAAACATTAAAGCACACAAAGAACATTTAAGAGATATTTCACCAACCTCAACGGACATCCTGAACGGCCAGATACAACCTGTTGAAACATTTATTAATATTTTTCCATTAATTGAGGACTGATAAAAAAACTCGCAACTCAAATTTAAAACAAAAATAGAAGGTAGATGCAGAAGAAACCATTTAACGCTGTTTCAGAAATCATTCTATTGGAACCGTGACATATTGAGTAAAAAGAAATACCTAGTCTGGAGAACGATCAGATGGACAAATGTTTTGTGCTTATCAACTATGTTCGTTGTGCCACACCTTTGGTTAGTTATTCCTCTTCTAACCTGTCGAGTGTGCGGAACCTAATTATCGCCCTCACACAGAGTTACCGTGGATGTGACCTTATATTGCAAGGGTGACGACTTTGGCGCAAGGGTGACGACTTTGGCACAGTGTAGAGAAAAATATAGAGGTTTCTTAGGCGAGTGATTGAATTTGCAATTTTTCCCTAATCATAGTGAATTTTTGCAGCGGCAAGTAGTCGTAGTGTTTTCACATTGCAAGTAAACCACTTATAGATCTTGTGTGTGCTCTATTAATTTTCTTTACTCTGCACTTTTTATCGCCTTTGCTTTGGTCGAAAATGCCTTGACAACGTAGAAATAAACTCAATGCATAAACGCGATCACTCTTCTTAAGCATCTAGTTATGCATAATTTAGTAAGTATGCCATACAAAACAATCACAATCAATGTTACTTTTGTTCAAAACACGTCGTAAATTGCAAATCCACAATTAGCTAGCTAGATCTCCAACAATTGAAACAATATCAGAGCTGAATTTCGTCTTACAAACTTAATTTGCACATCGGAATTCCGTTTCTTGACACTAGCATTCGAAATCTTTTCCTCTTTCTCCTTCGAATTCTTCGTTTTCGCCTGAAGATCAATGCAACAAAAAAAAAAAAAAAAAAACAATACTTCACATCAAAATTGACAGGAACGAACAAAAATTGATTAGAGAAAACGCAAAGCTCGATTTTTATAGAGAGAGAAAACAAAATGCAAGTACAACACACACACACGCATATATATATATATATATATATAGAGAGAGAGAGAGAGAGAGAGAGAGAGACCGATGAGGAGGAAGAAGAAGAAGGCTTGATCGGTCGGGGCTTCTTGGCCGGGGGCGACTTGGACCACTGGGCGAGAGTAATGACGTCGTCGTCGTCGGCGGATTTCGCGATCTCCATCTGAAACGACACCGTTTCCTTCCCTTTCCTTTAGCTTTTCTCGGCAACAACCGGCGAACCAGAAAATGCCGATTGAAGAAGAGAGAAGGGCCGAAAAAGAAAGACAGGCTTTTTAAAGCCTAATTAGTTTAGTTTAGTTTTATGTTTTTTTTTGTTTTAGCAAGCCTAATTAGTAATTAAAGTGAAGGGGAAAAAGAGATTATTGAGAGGGATTAAGATTAAGATTAATAGTAGCAGTCTAATTTCCTTTCATTGCTTCTCTTTTTTGCTGGGGTTTGTTGAGGACGGGGGGACCAAATTGACCGTTTAACAGATAATTAAAATAAAATTTCAAGTAATAAGGCGTTTTTTTAATTTTATTTTATTTTGTTTGAGAAATTCATTAATTAAGAATTATCGCGTTGCGTTTACTCGTATAATTATGTTAGAAATCCTCTAATTTAGAAAACCTGTAAGATTGGTACTCAGCTCACACGTGGCAACTGGATTCCCTATACTCCACGCTGTTTGGCTTATTAACGACGTCGTTGTACTTAAAAAAAAAAAAAAAAAAACCAATTCGCTGTCATGATCACGTATTTGTCTTGCTGTTCTTTTTCCCTAATTTTTGGGGTTAGAGAGATAAATTACCCCTTAAAGACTGCAACTTATCTTGCTTTTTTTTTTTTTTTTTCTTTCCGGTTTGTCTAACGTTGTTTTCTTTCTTATCCCATCTCATGAGAAGCTGTGTAGATTTTATATAGAGAGAGAGAAATAAGAAACAAAAAAAAAAAAAAAAAAAAAGTAATAAGAATAATAATAATGTTGTGCCTAAGAAAAAACCTAATTATAAAAATGTCTAAGTTACTTAATTTAAGGAAAAATTTTAAACAAACACCCTAAACTTTGTTTGCTTTTACATTTCGCCCTCTAATTTTTAAATGCTGCATTTACTCCCCTCAAAAGATATGAAATACTTATTTAGCATTAATAAAATACTTAATGTCATGGCTGAAAATTTAGTTTAATGATAATTTTATATTTGATTCCATTATAAGAAAAAAAATAATTTGGACCCCCACTTCAAGTTTAAAATATTTATTTATATTAATTCATTAGTCTCTAAAAAAAATAGGATACTGCAACTTTTTAATAAACTAATCTAAGATATAATGTGTTAATAGATAAAAATTCAAGAAAGACCATCATCAAATATTAATCTATCATGGGTGATCTTTTCATTGTAGAAAAGATTACTCAAGCTGAGCTTCATGTCTGAGAATTATCGAGGTTTGCGTTTTCTTTATTTTTAGGAAAGAACTATATTTTTTTCCCTTAGAAATGCTATAGTTCACGAAAGCCAAGTAAGAAAATATTTTTGTTTATTTACCAAAAAAAAATAAGAATTACTTTTCTGCAAAAAGCACATGATGTGGCGATAATCTAGCTAATTTTTTCGACATATTTTTTTAAAAGTAAAATTAGTAGAAAAGGAAAAAAAAAAAAAAGTTCAAAAAAAGAAAAAGAAAAAAAAGAAGTTTACAATAATTTGATGTAATCAAAAGTGAGAAAGGAAATTGAAAAGAATAATAAACGCAAAAACGAGAAACAACACTAATATTAGTCAATCACGACAATTTTTTTCCTCATCCAGTATATATGAAGACTAACTATAATAGTAATCTCAATATTTTTAATTAATGTTAAGATAAATCGATATTTAACTTATTATAACAAATTATATAAAATATCATATTATTAATGTAATTAAGACATACAATTTTTTAGTTTTATGCTTGAAAATTCTTCCATATATATCTGTTGATATTATTATATTTTGCTTCCATATCAGATTTAGCAAATGATTTGTTCTCAAGGTGACTTAGCCATCTGAACCTAAATTCCATTTTTCCCATCATATCAAAAGCCACCAGCATCTTTTTTGTTTTTTTGTTTTTTTTTTGTTGTTTTTTGTTTTTTTAACACAACAAAAACTATAATGTAAATGAAAAATATTACATTAAAATAAACTGATTGTTACAATAAAATGTATAAAAAAAAAAGTACAAATACTATTTTTTAAAGGTATTGGATACAAGCGTGTAACTAATCTAATATTATATTTTAAAAGAGTCTATGGTCTTATTTGACACTTTTGTTTTACTCAAGTGAAACTGTATTTTTTTTGTCTTTTTCTGAAAAAAAATTTGTCTTTTCTGAAAAAGTTTTTTGTCTTTTTGAAAAGTCAACAAAAATTACTATTAAAACTAAAATATTTCAATTCAAACTTACACACAAACACCCCCTATAGCTCTTGAATAGTGACTTTTGTTACTATTATAGGGTTGTTATGTGATAGGTCCGCTATCATTTCAAAACTGTCATATGATAGCCTGTCATTGTTATGTGATAGTCTAATCACTATCCCATGAAGGTTTTCTTTTTATTTTTTATTTTTTATATTTTTAACTTTGTTTCATTCCACATTCGCTTGTGATATACAATAATATATATGAAATTATGAAATCTATGGATCCGTTTGGTGAATGAGTTTGAGTTGAAAATTTTTATTAAATTTTTAAAAAAGATAAAAAAAAAATTTAGAAAAAAATAAAATAAAAATAAAAATATATATTTTAATTTGAAATAAATGATATTTCAACAAACCATGTGTATTTGATTGTAAAGATTCAAAACATAATCCCACGTGTAATACTATTCTCGCCATATTTGATAGATCTGTATTGCTTCTAGAAAACTTTCTTCGGTCAACTTAAAAAAAAATATCCGGTCAAAACAAATCAATCACAGAAGGAAGTCAGAGCTTGTGGTCCGCTTTTTAGTTTTTTCCGTGTTGTTTTTGTAATTCTCTTTCCTTTCTTGTTTAGACCAATACTTTTTCTTTGGATAAGGCTCTTAAAATTGAATTTGTTTTTCCTTATTAGTACCATCGTTTTTTTTTGGGTAATATTATAATTACCGGTTCTAATGGAGTCCAATTATGGATAGGCTGCGACCAAATTAGCATATTTATATCATGTCGCATGTGTATTAAAGTTAGGTATCTATTTGTATAAATAAGAAAGAAAGAAGAACGTAATAATTTTAAAAAATAATTGATATTTAATCTTAATATTTTTAAAAAATATAAAATGTATTATCAAATTAAATTAATAATATTTATCATTATAATTTTTCATTACGTAAGACAGCCAATAGACTTTCACATTTTTCAGCCAAAAAATTTTAAATAATGTAACCTTATGGGGATTGTTTAAACGTGTAAGGAATTTGTTCAATGACAATACGTCAATTTTCAACAACTACAAGAAACTATATTGTGCAACCATTTTTATATTTATTGCTATAAAAGAAAGAGCATGCCATGTGCCACTTCATATAATTTCTATTTATATAGTCTTTCCAACACAATATAAATTACTTTTAGCCTTACATGAAATAAGTAAGAGTAATTTAAAATAAAACAAAACACATGATTAATTTAAACGTCTATTTCGTGTGTTAGTGTTTAAAAAATATGGTTTCATCAACAACAATACAGATGTTTCATACTCATCATTTGTTAGTTATATTATTATTGTGACTTGTTCATTCAATTTTACATAAAAGAAGTTTTATATTACGCTATAGTGACCTTCTATAGGATGGACAATAAGGGGGAGTTTGGTTCACTCATCCAACTCCATCGAACTCAAATTTTTTTTGTCTTTTTCTCAAAAGGTTTTTATCTTTTCTGAAAATTCAAAAAAATTTACTATTAAAACTTAAAAATCTCAACTCAAACTATTCTATCAAACTAAAAAAATATTTATATAGACATTGCATTTCACATATTAACAGTGATTATCATCATTAGCTTTCAAATTAACATATTAAACTAATTTTTTTAAAATAATTGTTTCTAATTCTGACTAACCGAGAAATCAATAATGATGATTTTGATTTGATAAATCAATATTGTTGTTCCAACATTTGATTATTGAATATTGTTTGGTGACGGGAAAAGGCTGCTCCTGAATCTTTATGTTCAAATTATTTTTGTCTCTGTTTGGCTTTGGGTCCCAGTGACAGGTTAATTGAACTATAAACAAAACGAATTAGTTTTGGTTTGTCGTTCCTCCAGAGTCGAGAAGCGACCTGTTTTCCATTTGAATATTTCCTTTTTCAGTTCCGAACTTGTTGGCCTAGTGATTTTTCGGTAGCTTTTATGTTTTCTTCTCCTTCTCTTGTTCTCATCTTTTGTCGTTTTTCTCGAAATAAAAGTTTCCGTTTTGTTTTCCAACCCCAAAATCCCTTCCTCTCACACACATAAATTTCCCAAAACGACAATAAAAATTTCTTCTTTGATGATGATCTTGAATTGAAACGCGTTTAATATATGGGTTGAGTTGATTCTCTTTAATCGTTATGGTCTAATGGATTTATCATGTAATCTTGGAGGTTGTTTGAGTGTCGTTTATCTGATTCTGGCCTTCTGTTCTGCTCTCTTTCTCGGTGCTCTCAAAGGTTTTACCTTTTTAATCTTTATTTCTTTCTTTTTTTTTATTTATTATTTTTATAACTAATTTGCAGTTCTGGGTATTTAGTATTTTTGCTAACAGAAAATGGGTTGTTGGGTTTTCATCTCATACTGTGTTTCTGCTCAATTCCTTGGAAGAAAGTTTGGTTCTTGAAGTTTTCACGGAAGATTTTGACCACCTTTTTTTTTTTTTTTTTTTTTTTTTTTGTGGCAGGGTTTCTTGTGGGCCCTATTGCAGCTTTGATACTGATAATAGGGAATATTGGAGCAATTCTTGGTTTGTTTCCTGCACATCTTGTGTGGACAGTGTACACCTTTGTAAAGTAAATTTCTCTAATTTTTAGCTTTGTCCCAAAATTAGAAAGATCAGTTTTTTTTTCCATCTGGGTTTCTGATATTTCACATGATTATGGTAATTACAGGATTAAAACACTTGATGCAACACTTAAAGTTGCAATCTTGTTGGCTTTGCCTGTGTTATTTGGCATTTGGTTGGGTTTGAGCATTGCTGGGAGTGTTCTTGTGGGAGTTGGTTATGGCTTTTTCACTCCATGGGTTTCTACTTTTGAGGCCTTCAGACATGGAAACGAAGCCAAAAAGTTTCTGCACAGTTTTGTTGTGGTATAAAAAAAATAAAAAAAAATAAAAAACAAACTTTCTTGGTCTCTATATTTTAAATCTACCTCCTAATTTTAGTTCTTGCTTTATTTATTTATTATTTATTTTTTTGTCATTACTTTTTTAGGATGGCACTTGGGGAACTATTAAAGGAAGCTGTACAGTAGTTAGAGATTTTGCAGACTTGTGTTATCATTCATACCCTATCTACTTGAAGGAATTACGTGAAGCCCCTGTTTCAAATGAAGTTCTAACTCTTAGGTAAGTATGAATCTCCTACAATACGACCTGGTAATATATAGTCATACGGTACAATGGTTTCTCCGGCGTGATGGTTCTTAGGGATCCAGAAAAAAGACACGCAATTTTCAACGGCTCTGATTGATTTGTCCACGTAAATTTGCTTGCACGGTATGACCAGAATAAGACTTGTAAGGTAGTTGTAGTTTTGGCATGTAGTTTAGTGACATTGTCATAACAATCAATTATCTTATCTTCTGTTTTCTTAGGACATGGGACAAAAGATGGAAACTTTGGTTTAGTAATGCTCTCTTTAAGAATTTGACATTTCAACTTTTAAATGTTGGGCCTTTGTCTTTTCCTTTTTCCCTAGCAATCTGATTTTGATATATGTTTGGGTAACCATCTAGGGGACCATAAGTATAAAGTGGGGCACATATTTACACACGTGCAAGTCGAAATACATCTCTAACTATAGACATTTCTTAGCTATTTTTTGGGATTCTTCAGAAAGTCCATCTTATGCAAAGTAATCTGTTGGAGCTAATGGGTTATTGGGTGCTCATTAATAGCTGTGTATGCCACTTTTTTCACAAGTTATTTGGTCCCATGTAGGTTGATTCATGTGCCGGCTTGCGTCATTGTTGGGTTGATGGGGCTAATTGTGGAGATTCCGTTGTACACTTCAATTGCCATTGTGAAGAGTCCGTACATGTTGTTCAAAGGGTGGTTTCGTCTGGGACAAGATCTGATTAGCCGAGAAGGGCCATTTATCGAAACAGCTTGTATCCCTGTTGCTGGTTTGACGATCCTGATGTGGCCTATTGTCGTTATTGGAAGCGTCATATTGGCTATTTTCTCTAGCTTTTTTGTTGGATTGTATGCAGCAGTCATAGTGTATCAGGTTTGAATTGGATCACACTTCAATTTGATTATTTTGTTATGAATTTGTCTTGGCCTTTTGTTTGAGCAAAGTTACACTTTTAACCTTTTCATGAATGAAGGAACGATCTTTCAGAAGAGGTATAGCTTATGTGATTGCTATGGTTGCTGAATTCGACGAATACACCAACGATTGGCTCTATCTGCGCGAGGGCACTATTTTTCCAAGGTAATTGTCCGTCCAATTATTACTGTTACTATGATATTTTAAAGTTTGTTAAGCATGACTTTGATAGATTTTATAATTTCCTGAGCCTCTTTTATACTAGTAGTAGCATTGCTTGCAGCCAGGCCCCAATATCGAAAGAAAAGGGTAACATCAAGATCACCCGAATCTTCTGTTCGAGGGAATCAAGTGGCTCGCGGCAAACCCAGTTTGACTTCTCCTGAAGCACCTGCAATGCTTGTGCCAAGTTTAGCTCCTTCAAGATCAGTTAAAGAGACTATTCAAGAAGTGAAAATGGTGCAGGTATGCTCTTATAAGGCAGGTCGTATGCAAGGTTTTCGCCGCCATTAGATACTGCTAGTACTAAGTGACGGTTTAACAATTATATTACAGAGAATCTTTTCCACTTTATTCAAATAAGTACCCTTGGTTGACTGGAATATGAAAGACGGAGTAAATATGTACGGATTCATGTAGTTCTATTATCTCGACATAGGAAATATAAAAGAAATGTTACTTGGATTTCAGTTTGGACAATTTATATGCACTACTTTCCTTTCTTAGCTTATGCATCCAACTGAAAACCAGAAACAAGTTCAGTACCATTTATTTGACCATGTGTTATTTTATTGAATTTCATACTCTGGTGATGCCTATATGTCTATTTATGTATTTATTTTATAACACGACAGATCTGGGGAAATATGATGAGGACCTGCGAAATTAGGGGAGAGAGAATTATTGGATGCTAATGTTTTAACTCCGCTGATCTACACGAGTGGTTAAAGACAAAGAACAGCAATGACGCAGCCATAATTGATGTTGGCTTGCCTTGTTACTCGTTACTGCTGTCTCTGCTCTACTCCATCAAAGGAAATTCAAGCGGCATGTTGCTACTCGATAATGTCGAAATAACCCATCTGAATAGACCAAAGGACAGATTGTTGGACTGGTTCTTTAATCCTGTAATGGTCTTAAAGGAACAGATTAAGGCCATAGCATTAGGAGAAAGTGAAATGCGGTTGTTGGAGAAGGTAGTTCTTTTCGGAAGCAACACAGAACGCATGGAAGCTTGGGAAAACGGGAGTTTAGTACCTCAAAATGCTCTGAGGACTGCTCAAATTCAGGGCATTAGTAGAAGGTAAGTACTTTCTTTGGCATTAAAGTAAGTATTTTAAGGTAAGTACCTTAAAATACATGTTGCCTATGTTTTAGTTGCAAAGATATGAATAGCCTTACGGATTCTAAACTTCTAGCAATCTGTTAACACTCGATCACCCTGATCCATTCCCTTTTCCCGTATTTATTTGTTCGGTGTTATAAATGGACCCTGATTTTTTTCTCTTCTCCTTTGAGAGTCGTGTATTAAGATAACAAAATGTTATTTTTGCAGGATGTCGGGAATTGTGAGAAGTGTATCAAAGTTCCCAACTTATAGGAGGAAGTTTCGACAAGTGGTGAAGGATTTGGTCGCGTACTCCTCGGAAAAGGAGGCTTCTACTAGGTCGAGTTCCATGAGATGTGTCGCATCCATTGAGATTGTGTAGGATGTACCTCAACTTGGTGTCATCACCTGTTTGATATAATATTAGTGCTGCTTTGTGAATACCTCCAGGAAAAGTAGGACTTTCCCTCTTTGAGATGAAGAAAAGTATTGCTGTTAAGTTTCTTGCGTAAGGGTAGATGTTGATATAGCATTATAAGCTGGTATTTTAGAAATTTGTGTTTATAGTAGCTTTTTACCCCTTTGTATTTATATATATATATATATATATAAATTGTTTTGGAAAAAATTGATTTCATGAAGTTTTGCAACAATGAAGTCCTGAAAGAGAAGTACTTTCATGGCGTTTTTCTTGAGATTCCTTTTGCTTGAACTTTAAATCTTATCTATTCTGTTGATGCAACAAGTATTCCCGGTCATGAAAGTGATTTGCACGCTAATTTGCAACAATGAGGACCAAGCATATTATCAAAAAAAAAAAAAAAAAAAGGAGCATCTTTTTTGGTTCAGTGGGCCCATTGGGCCATCAACTGTGTTCAACTATTGGGTCTTTGAACAACCAAGATATCTTGTGAAAAATCGTAAGAGGCACTATATATATATATGTATATGTATATATATATTTTTTTGAAGTTAGGAGTGGGGGAATTCAAATTCTTCATTTTTTTATGGAGTAAGATATAAAATTATGTTAGACTATATATACAATAACAAAGTAGTACTAGGAGGCACTCTTGGTACTAATAGACTAACATGAAGTGGGTCTCATAGTACGATATTAAGAACTAAACATCGTAATTTTAAACATCCTAATTTTATCAGATTACCATGAGCAATAAAAGCATGAAAGAAAAAAAACAAACAAGAATGTGCAAGATTTACCATGATCTATCCTGAATGTGAAAGTTACGTTCATTTTCAACGGTTAGTAATTCATTTTTATAATCAAGAAACCATAAGGGAAAATCGTACCTCTCAGTCTCTTAATATATATTTTTCCTCTAACCTCTCTAACAACCCTTAAATCGACGTCCATTTGAATAAGATAAATAATTCAGCCGAAATTACAAGTTTGAAATCTCAAAAGCATCCTAAATAAAATCATGATCGACTAGCTTGTTGAGTATGCATAGATGTGCGTGCTAATACTATATTAGGAACATAATTAAGCTCCATAAAAATGAAGATTTATTGCTATTTAATTTTGGCGCTCTTAACTCGTAGTGTTGCTAAGCATTTTTCATATATGTTTAAGTTTAGTGTGCTTTTATTATTATTATTATTATATTGCACCACACAAAGGAACAATTCCCATTCTCATAATTAAATACTCTGATCATACTAAACTAAGTCATTTTGGGATTCGATCCCAGTCTTCGAATCCAAAATACCATGAATATTTATATATATAATTGTTCCACTTTTTGGTAATGACGAGCAACTTGAAGAGAGAGAGAGAGAGAGAGAGAGAGAGAGGGGGGGGGGGGGGGGGAAAGGAAGTAGGAATATATGTGATCTAAAAAGATATTGAAAAATCAAAGGTCATCAGATGGACTGGAGCAGGAAGAAGATATGTTTGAAAGAAGAGCAAAGGAATCGATCAAGATCTTGAAAAAGATTTTCCAAAAAAAAAAGGAACAAGAAAAAAAAAAAGGCGAGTTTGCTCATCAGAACATCAGAAGAAAATGAGCACTTTTGCCAAATGCAGTAAGATTTGTACACACCTTTTACACAAAACACACACACATGCAATGCATGCATGCAATGCCATACACACCGCACTAACCTTCTTCCAACCGACATTAGCTGACACAATATGACCTCATCCCCATCTATGTCATCTTACTGTTTAACGTAATATTTCGCTCCAGATCATCTCTCTCTGTGTATATGTGTGTGTGTGTGTATTTGTGTGTGTGTATATATATATATATATCATTGAGTTCTCCAAAGCAAAGTCTCACATATAGCAGAGTTCATAGAATATATATGTACACACACACGACAAGGATCCGAGCCCTTTAATTACTAGCTATCTTAAAGTACGCAAGTCATAGAAACAGGAAGATAAAAACTTCTCCTAGACCTTTTGGATCTCAAATTAGATTTAAATATAATATATGTATATATATGTTATGTCCAATGTATTATATTGATTAGACCGCATCTTCCCACGAGGAGTGGCATCATATGCAATTTGCTGGCCGTCATTGTCCAAGGTGAAAGTGTTGCGAATTCGAAAAAAAGGTGGAAAAAGTAAAAGGCGAAAGATAAGTTGTTTTTAAGGTAAAATATTAAAAAATACAAATTAAAAAAAAAATAAGATGGTAATTATTTGCATATACTATAAAATAGCGATTCCGTTCCATCTGTATATATATAATATACCTAACCTTGTGTGGTGACGAGTGTGCCAAAAAACTAGCTTATTATTTTCAACCTCCATGGCGAAATAAAATTCAAATGATTATTTTTTTAAAACATACATAATCTAAAATTTGACACTTTTTCACTCAAAACATTTTTTCTTTCGAACGTCCATTTTCAAAACTACGTCTTGTTTTCAATCCAAAACACATCTTCACAAGTCACAACCTCCCCAAACAGGCAGCTAAAAAAATTATTTCTACCAATAGGATAAAACAATGTAGGTTATGGTAGAACTACCCACAATTTGGTGAGGCATAATATCTCTACCTAGTTTACCTATGATTTTTTTAGGTGATAGACTGATTGGCTGTCGCTTCTTAGATGGCCCTTTGCATGGGGCGAATTCGGAATAAAGTTGGTACTATAAGGTAACAAGAAAAAAGCATCGATGCTTACAACTGAATGAAAACACCCACCAATCCAACCATATTCTATTTGCCTAGTCAATGCTCTCTCTCTCTCTCTACAGTTCAGTATAAAGTTATTTCAGTAGAACTGGAGAAAAAAAGATGCAGCCTTGTGGTTGATATGGTTTTTCCAACCAACGAATCACCAACTCTTGGTGTGGTGGTAAAAAGAAAAAAGAAAAAGAAAAAGAAAGAGAAGCAATTTAAAGAACGAAATTTGGCTGAAACCATTGAATTTGGAGAGAAATATTGGAAAAAGGCACACACCATGTCGACATATAATGCCCATGCTTGTACTATAGTATACATATATGCAGATAATAATTTCCTAAAACGAAATTAAAAGAAAGAAAAATATAATTATTAAGGTCATCTTTTTAATCCGTGTGTACGAGCGTAGAGACAGCATATCTCCGAGAATCATAACCTCTTTTGCAATGATTATATTTGAAACAGAAAGCGACACTTGCTCACCACATATTACCTGCCTTTCATGTATAAAAGTGCCCTTCTCCATCATCAAATTCAGAAAACACACACACACATATATAATTATTATATATGTATGCACCAGCCTCATCACCAATATACCTGACCAGCCCTTCTGCTTTCTCCCACTACTCTCTCTCTCTCTCTCTAACCGTTTTAGGCACTTTAGTCATATATAGACGTAGCACATATATATAAATATAATGTATGTATAGCAATGTAGCTATAGAGAGTTTGAGTGTTGACTCAGTAACATTGAACTTTTAACCTCAAAATGAATAATATTGGACTAACCCCCCTTCTCTTTTTCCTTTTTTTTTTTTAAACTACTACTCTTTTCTTATTTCGCTTTTGTTTAATATCTTAATTAGAATTCAAATTGTTTATCATAATTTTTATTTAAAAATTTTATCTTCAACTAATCAAATTAACAAAGATGAATGTTATTAATTTTCTTCTTGGACTTTTTTTTTTTTTTTGCTTCACTCTTTTGTTTTTCTTTATGGTAAAATTGTACTTGGAAAAGTGAGAGAGAAAGAGAGAGTCTTTCTCGCACATGGGGTGGGATAAGACTCAACTTTTGGATTCTCAACACGTGTCCGTAACTTAAACGGCATGGTGTTTGTATTGTAATCCATATATGTATGGAGTGTACCTTCCTCTCTCTCTCTCCTCTCTCTCTCTCTCTCTCTCTCTCTAAACCCATGGCCTGTCCTCACCAATTTTCTTCTCTCCTGTTATCCCGTTTATAAGAAAAATATTAAAAATAAGACAAGATATTTCATAAATATCGAGAAAAAAAAGAGAAAAAAAATAGTAAAATGTGAAATGAATTTTACAGCTAAATAGGAAAGCGACAACCGGCAAAAAGTTAATAGTAATGCATAATAAGAATTCTATTTGTTCAAGCAAGTTATAAAGAGAAGAAAATAGTGCTGAGAATTAATATTGTGAATATGACTGTGTTTCGTACCAGGCGGCGGCTAGTGGCGAGAGAAGGGGAAAGAGTTTTGTAGAGAAACAGACGCGAAATATAGGGGATAAAACAAACCGAAAAAAAATATTAATAAAAAGAAAATGGAAATTGTATTATCGAACCCTTTTTTTTTTCTTTCCCGAAGGAAAAATAAAAATAGAAAATTTTTCATTTTCTTTGAAAGAAAGTTTTCCCGTACAACACGTACAGAGAGATCAGAATTAACAAACGGAGCTGCTGCTGCTACTGCAGAATAATTCGTCTGCTTAGTGATAGATAGGGAAAGCTGTACATGATAAAAAGGCCTAGACTAGCTACAGAAGAGCTAATTTCCATTAAAATTAGCAGTACCTAGAAGATAATTATACTTGTAATTATAAATATAACAAACTAAATGAGAATTATCATGAGAACCTGATGATCAGCCAGTAGGAGGAGGAGTAGTAGTAGTACTGTTTTTTCTTTCTTCTTCATCGTGGAAACCGACGTTGGTTTTGGGTGTTTTAACTGATTCGTAAAAGCTACTTTCTTTTCTCTCTCTCTCTTTTTTTTTTCCCCCTCTTGATTCATGGCTTTATTCTAACCCACTCGTAACGTCCCTCCAAGGGAGTGTCCTTCACGATATCGTAGTTATACCTGCAAGAAAAATTCTAGGAATTATTATTAGCTGGTTGTTTTTTTTTTTTTTAATTTTCTCGGCAGACAAACAAACATCTATAAAAGCTAAATTTTGAAGTGTCGTTTTTGGTATAGCTTTGCAACAGCAGCAGAAGTAGTACAGTTTTGAAAGTGGCAGAGAAAATTATTGGATTCGACGTCATTGTATTACTCGCAATCTTTTTTTTTTTTTTTTTGGGTGTCTTTTCAGTTTTTTTAGAAAACAATTAATTTCGTAGTTATCATATGAAGAGCAAATTACTTACTTCTCCGCAAAACGTTTCTGGATATCTTTCTCAGCGGCTGCGAAGAATTCCTCTAGCTCCAATTCGCTAGGCATTTTCTCGGCCACCACTGATCTCCGGTGAGAATCCTCCACCGTTTGCCTCGCCGCTGCTGACTCTACGTCGTCGGATTCTTCTCGGAGCTTACTTGAAGGCGTCATCTCTCTCCGCCTGAGAGAAAAAAATCAACGTACACTAGTGAGAAGAAAACTAAATTCTCAAAGAATCTCTAAAAGAAAATTCATGTAATAAAAATTGAATTTAAGCATACTTGAGCTATGAGAGGGGGGGGGGGGGGGGGGGGGGGGGGGGGGAGAGAGAGAGAGAGAGAGAGAAGGAGAGAGAGAAAATAAGGTGAGCGAGGCTCAATATGTAAGGCTGAGAAATTTAATTTTTGAGCTCTTTTTTTTAAATTTGAATTTTAGGATAGTTGTGAAGTGGAGAAATTAAAGGATCGGGGGAAAATTCGAAAATAATGAACGTTTGAGTGTGGAGTTGTGTTTGGCTGAAAACCTTTCTCTGCAGGAATTATACGTCGATGTTTCAACTTCGGCGCTCTCACCATCACCATCATCAACATCCTGGAAAAAAAAAAATTTCCATAATTAATGAAACATAATACAGAACGGAATGGAACGGCAAGAGCATTTAAAGCTCTCAACAAACTGAAATGAGAGAGAAAAAAGAAAAATTAAATTTCAAAGAATTTAGACAGAAATTCATTGCGCGAATTTAATTGGCGACCTCCAGATCTACGAATCCGATTCTCTTCTGATCATCATTATCACCATCGGCAATCTCACTGGAGCCGTTACTCGAGCAACAGGACGCCTGAACGTCGCGATCGGACGAGCTAGGGCTCGCACACCGCTCCTCCACCTCCTCCGCCTCCGTACGTACTCCGATATTACTCTCCGCCGTCGCTGGAATCACCAAATTCTCCGACGCGATCACCACTCGTTTCCGGCTCCTGAGCTCAACATACGACGTCGATAACTTCACTAATTCTCCCTTCGTCGTCGTCGTCGAGCCGGTGACCTTCCTTCTCTTCTCCGTTACCGAGCTCGCCGCCATGGCCAGAGCCGCTCTGGCCCTAGTCCTCACTCCCACCTGAGCTACCTCCATCACTGCAATCTCTGCAATTCCTCTGCTGGTACACTTCCGCACCATTATCACTCTCTCTCTCTCTCTACAAAGTTTTAGGAGAGGAAGAGAGAGAAAGCGAAAGGTGGAGAAAGAAAGTAAGAGAGAGAGAAGGGGAGGGAGCGTGTGCGTGTTTGTGCTCGTTTGCGGAAACGATGCTAGCCGTGATGATGAATGGTGAATGATGAATGATGATGATGAGGAGGAGGAGGACGAGAGGGCCTTTTGGACGGCTGAGATTGGTTTTAGCTTTTTTAAGAGGAAAAAGAGTTAAGTGGTAGTGGGGGTGGTGGTGGTGGTGGTCCAGACCCCGTTTACAGTGACGGGGGGAATCTTCAAACGGGGAATTTGACGGCGCCGTTATGCAGATCTGAGAAGCCGTTGCGGTTTGCGCCGATCTTTCACCCAATCAATATTCGCCACGTGGAGCGCGCACGTTGGCTTAGCGACCCCCCGGAGCCGGAAAATATGATTGCGTTAGTAGTGAGGTATAAACTGCTAGGAAAATGTGAAAAAATTACAAGGGGAACAATTAAAAAAAAAAATAAGAAGAAGAATTTCATTGTAAGCTATTAAAAAGTTTTTTTTTTATTTTAATAGACTGTGTATATAAAATGTTAGATTAAATAAAATCATGGGGAAAATGTAATAATTAAACGAAATTTCATTAAAAAAAATATTATAATTCAGAATTGTACTTTATAGACTTTTTTTTTTGTCCTCCTAAAGAATTTTACTAAAAATAAATATAGAAAAAGAAAAGGGGAAAAAAATATGGTTACCATCGAATTCCGTCGAGCAAAAATGGAGCCGTTTCTCTCATAAATCAGCTTCGAATTCCGTTAGTGGGGAAGTACAGGTCTTAAGCGTAATTATTGTGCAGACAAGAAAATTACCTTTATACCCTCGTAGGTGACTCCGGTAACATGGAAAACGCCATTACATTTGTGTTGTTTCCATATTGCTTAATGCTAATTATCAAAAGCTATCAAACTACAGTTTGAAAATAATGCCAAATACTTTGAGGAAAAGTATAGAAATGATATATATATATATATATGTATATACATTTGGGTGGATATTGAAAGGAAATTCCAGCACATGGTATTGGAGTATAGATAAGGTTGTATTGGCTCTCAAGAAAAAAATAAAAAAATTAAAAACTATATTTGGTACTACTCTGGTTGAGAATACATATTACAAACAGAAAAAAATTGTGTGGCTAAATTCCTATTCTTACCAAATTCACCAATAAATAACCAATGCTAGATTACGATTTCAGAATATGCTAGAATCAAGAATCTTTTATCATTTTCGGATAACAAACTCGAAAAAAAAAGTAATAATAAAAATAAAAAACATAACATTCACTTTTTCTTCGTTGTCATTCAAGTCTCAGAGAACCTAAAGAAAAGTACAATCCATTGGCTTCTTCTTCTTCAATTTTTCATTTTTGTTTCTTTCTTTTATATATATGGTAAAAATGAAACTTCCTAGTCTCCCCCAAGGTGAAACTAGCCACGTGTTCCTTGTCGTCATTCGGTATACAAATCACAAATTAGTTTGTGCAATTAGAAGTTCATTTCATGGAAAGGAAGCTAATATTCGGCCTTGCAAAATTTATTTTCTGCCCTCGTACTACCATCACTTGTAATTTCTTTTTAGACTTATTTAATTATCAGTTGATCTAAAATGATTTTATATGTAACTAACACCCCTTGTTTCTTTCAAAGAAAGAAGGACGAATTATTCAAATTTCATTTGATGATAAAAGAAACACGTAACTTTACATGTTAGTTTTATACGTTCATTATAAATGTTTCGCGTTAATAATGCTAGTGTTTCACATCATTAATCTTCGTATATTTATTGATTTAATTGTTACATATACCAGATATATATGGCACATCTAGTAGAGCTAAATCAGAGACATTTCCTATTTATATACACAAAAATTATTTGTTTTCTAATTGCAACTTGTGTAACCAAACATTACGTAAAGGAGGTTTGCTCAATCCATTTCTTCATGAAATCCATTCAAGTAACATGCTTAATTCCGTAGAGGGAATATTGGGGTGGATTCTCCTTTCCCTATACCACTAACTCCGATGGAAATCTTAAAAAAAAAAAAAAAAAAAAAAGAAAAAAAAAAAAAAGGAAGGCTTAGGTTTGACCTATTTGAATTACAAATCTAGTGGCAGTTAACAAAAAAAAAAAAAATAATAATAATAATAATAAAAAGTGGGTCGCCCAAAACCATTGTAATAATTGATTATTGAGTATTTTATAAGTTGAATTCCATTTTGTGACTTCAACAATGTGGTAAGTGTCTGTGTGGTTACAAACTACCACCACCAACATAAGACAACAAAGCATACGTTTGACTTTAGAATAAACAAATTAATTGAATAATTTTTTGCTGGTGATTTTTTATTTTTCACATGTTATCATCGCCCAAAGTTTCATATATATATATATATATATATATATTTTTTTTTTTTTTTGTTTCCTACCAAAAGATTAAGGAATTCGAGTTTTGAACATTTAAAAAAAAAAAGTGGTACAAAAAACAAAACGAATAATTCCCTCTCAAATGGTAGAGCAATTGGGGACAGAGCACACATGGTCATTAAATTTAGGGCCATAATGGCTAAACTGTTAGGTAAGTGTTGAAATTAATATATAGAATTATTGTCGAGGCCATAAAATTATCTATACCGTCACGTACACGTGTCAATTGTACATGTAAACATGACACGTGGGAGTCCATTCACTTGCACCGTCTACTTTGTTACCAAATGAAGGAAGGATGGACCACAGCCTTACAATAGTTTCTCCGTTCCGTTATGGGATTTATAATTAAAGTCGTCCTTCATATATTTATTTTCAGAATTTAAGATGAAGA
Source organism: Ficus carica (assembly GCA_009761775.1). Taxonomy (NCBI): domain Eukaryota; kingdom Viridiplantae; phylum Streptophyta; class Magnoliopsida; order Rosales; family Moraceae; genus Ficus; species Ficus carica. The sequence continues at coordinate 23,485,755 of CM019743.1, forward strand.
TTCGATTTTGTCTCTCATGTTAAAATCAGATGTGAAATTATTATTTAAGTAATATTTACAATCAGTTTTTTAAGTACTGATATCTGCTTAATTTGTCATCTTTTGGTACTTTCCTCTGCCTCCCAAACTTCAATTTTTTGACAATTTACTTTGTTAACTTTCTAAATTGTTGTAATATATCTTATATTGTCTAATTTTTTTTATTTAATTAATCATAGAAAGCCCATGAATGCCTCATGTGAAGACGAAAAACCTCATTTCTGATAAAAAAAAATCTTCAAATGTAATATAAATCTCAACACAAATCTTTCAAATTCAAATCTTCAATTTAGTTTAAAATTAACTAAACAGGGCATTTTACAATCGTTTAGAAAGTTCTTGCAGGCAAATTATCAAATATTAAGAGTTTGGGATAAATTATCAAAGAGTGACATGATTAGAAGAGTACTGCTAGATATCTCATTTTACAAATACGACGATGTTTTAAGTATTTCAGTGAACATTAGTGATTTATTTTACAATTACAAAGATGTTTGAAGTATTTGTAAAATAAAATGAACAAAAATAGTATTTAAACTAAATACAAGATTTTAAGTTTTTTTTTTAAAGTATATGCGCTATTTGATCTTTTAATTTTATGATCACTTTGCTCAACTGTTTGTCTAAACGATCTTTTTTTTCCCTTTATTCTTCAGTTCAATTGCATATGGAGACATATGTATATCTTATTTTTCAGCTATTAATAAATTGAAATATTTTTTTTCGAAAATAACTAATTTAAGGAATCGAGTAGCAAATTTAGATAGCAAAGAACAAAGTTATAAAAACAACAAATTAATTAATTACTTAACCAGATAAAATAATTTTAAATTTGATCTAAGAGCTAAAACTAGTACTACATATATATTAATCTTTAAAAATATAAAATGGTCGTGGTGTTTGGTTCATAAGATCAACATAAAATTGTGATTTAAATTCAATTTTTTACGAGGGAGAATATTGTAAGAAAAAAATATATTTGAATTGTGTGCTTCATATCAAATAACTAAAAATGTATTGTAGCAACTTATATTTTATGAACTATTGTTTAATGGTTTAATTAATATTTTAACAGTTTGTTTTTATGACTATTCACGTTAAAAGTTATGCAACACAACATTGAAAAATAATATTAATTCAATAATATAATATAAAAGATAATAGAGTAGAAACTCTCATTTAAATATTACTATTAATTCTTTCCTAGAAAAGAAAAAATATGTATATTTATGTGAAGAATAAAGAATGGTGTGAAAGGATATATTATGTCCGTACGTGTGGATTGATGGATTGTTGCCTTTTTCCCGTTCGCCTAGCTACGTGATTTTCTCTTTTCGAAAATTCAAATAAAAAAGTGACTTTATGAAAAGAAAAGTCTCCAATAATTTCAGCGTTGAATAGAAATTTATTCCAAAAAGCATAGATACGAGTTCCCCGGCTCATAATATAATCATTTAATAAATAGAACTCTTGGGAAGTTTAAATAAACATAATTAATATATCATTAGATTTTCAAAAAATATATATATCTTTAGAAGTTGTAGTGAATAAAAAGTTCAAACTTTTATATAATGGAATTTATCCTCTTTTTTTTTTCTCTCTCTCTCTCTCTCTCTGTTTTAATTTATTCTTCCATCTAAACAGTCCAAAAAAAAAAAAAGATTTATCTTCATTTTCTCTCCCAATACTTAGCAATCGTTTATTAGGTATGAGTTGTAATTAGGAGAATTTTATGGTAGGCTAAAAAAAATACTTATGATAATGCGCTATTCTAAAATATACAATCACATCAATGTTATATAAAAACTAAAGAGGATATGATGTTTATTTTTAACTCTACAATAATATGTCCTACTAATAGGTTTAAGAATGTCAAAATCATGACTGTAGGATTCAAATCAAATATATATTTGTTGGATATGATAAGAGAATTTTTTTTGCGGATATAACACCATTTCATCCACTTTATATACCATATGTCTAATTTAAATGGTACAATGGCTCAACAGGTACGTAGCAGTGAGGGGGGTTTAGGTTTGAGCTTTCATATTCGAATGTGAGAATATTTTAGTTTTTCTTTAATAAATTCTGAAAAAAAAAAATTTGTTATTACTAAAAAATTGAAAATATCATATATAATTAAACATCGAAATGTATGTGATTAATAACCTATACAAATATTTCTCTAAAAAATACTATGCGAATATACCACCCAATAGTAAATGATCAAAAAGAGAGAGACGGGAAAAAAAGATCGTTTAAAAGAAGAAGAGAAAAATAAATTTTGTAGACTCCTGATATATATATATATATATATATGTTAGGGAAGACTCATAATGAGATGATAAAATATAATAAATGTTTTTACTATGCTAGCAAAAAGAAAATTAATACTTATACTCGGTAAAAAAGGGGAAAAAAAAAATCGTAGTATTCAAACGTAGATCTTTTTTGGCTAGATCTGAAATCGAAGCTGCATGGAGGGGTCAAAATTTGAAGAATATGTACCTGCTTATTGGACGTTCATAAATATCATCTACATGTTGAATATGATTGCCCAAAAGCGGTAAAAGAAAAGGCATCACATCCTACACAAAATCTTATATATTTGTGTGTGTGTGTGTGTGTGTCAGATCATCAGATCCTCAATCTCAGGGCACTCTCTGAGGGTTTTTCTTTTTTTTTTTTCTTTTTTTTTTAAGTTTCAAAGGGTGGTCATCCATTACAGGTGCAAATAATGTTCCTAGCGCAATGATGTGCTATATGGTCTACTTGATCATAATTGCATTACTACATGTATATGAAATACGGATCATGTTGCAGATGAAATATTTCATGTTTCAGATAATATATTTCATGTTTTGTCAGTGTTTGGTCATGAAACTGATCATTAGCTTGTGATTTGGAAGTTTAATCAGTAACTGGTATTTTAGTATTGGAAAAACGTGCTTAACCCCGACGGGATTTGATGGAGTTTTCTCACAAAATATGAGTCCTCCCTGGTCTGTCCAACTCCGTCAGGTTGGATAGAGTGCTCTTCAATATTAGTTAGTATTACAAGAAATCATTGGTATTAGATTTTCTTCTTAACACAAATAATCGGGATTTGTAGTGTTTTTCCTTTTAAAAAAAAGGGTTTAGTAGCATTATTAGTATCATTTTGGTTGCTAAACTCTTTATATAGCAAATTACTCTCTGAACTTAGAATTTTAACAGTTTTAGAACTGACATGAAAATTGACAAAATAATTTATATGAAATTTAACAAAGATAATCATATCTCTCTGTATAACAACTAAAATTTTTGTCTGGTTACATTAATTGTAAAGTGTTTAAGTTTTCAATGGTTTTTATCTACATTGATGATACTACTTTTTCCCTTAATAATATAGCTACTACTATAAAATTTTAAGCTAATACACATGAAGGGTAGTATATATGATTTATTAAATTTCAGAAATTATCCATCAATTTTAGTATTTGAGTCTAAAACTACCAAAAAAAATCAAAGCTTTACGAGTAATTTGCCAAGGAAAAAAAAAAAGGTTAAAAGACTAAAAACCAAAGTGCTATACTTCATGGACTAAAAACCTTTTTTTTTTTTTTTTCTTCACGTACGTATATGTGCATGGTTAACTGTTAATCTTCCATTATTTTACATGAATGTATGTGCATATATATATATATATATATATACGGAGACACTGTCCTTTCCATCACTTATAAATTTGACATGTTATATATCGTTCAACGCAGGTATATACTATAGTACCTGCGCGACAAATTAACCCTTTCATTTCAAGGAAGACACCAGTATTTGGCAGTACCATTATGAGGAAAACAGGAATTTTGGAATCTATATAGTACAAATTATGGAAAGAAGGAATTTATAATGTTATCTAGAGAGAGAAGGAGGAGAGAGAGAGAGAGAGAGAGATCAATGAGGGGCCTAGATGAGACGGCCAACCATATAGAAAGAGAAGATAGCAATAGCTAAGTTAGTACTCCACTTTAATTAATCCTCAAGCAATAGACAACAATGATCCAAGGAAAATTTTTTTTTTTTTTTTGGCAGCTTTATTAGTAGTGAATGTTTGGTGTTTGGTTCAAATTAAAGTGTTACACCTAACATTTATAATGACGCTTTACGCCAAAATGGAAAACATGTAAAGTAAAAGATTCCCCAAAACTAAGACCTTAAAAGGGGAATAGACAAGGTCACATGGATCTTAGGTAAGGGTGGGCACAGAAAACTAGATCTGATTTTTTTTATTTTTTCATTTTAATTTTTTAATTTTTATAATTATTGTGAAACAATTTGGACGGCAGTCACATTACATACCCATAATAGTGCCTCGTCTCTCTCACTCTCATAATTATTAGGTAGGCTTTGATAGTTACTTTAACCCTTATTGGAGTGCTTTGCTTTTTTGCCTTGCTTTGATTTAACCTCTATATATGCACTTAAAAAAAGGTGATTGAATGATTAAAGGTAACCACGCTATTATGTTATATTTCCCCCCTAATTAATCCAATTTTTCATGTAGAGAATTTTTATAAGGATTAAAAATTTCGATTTATTAACACGTACATTACAATTTGACATTATAAGATATTCTTTAAGTTTCGTTAAATTATCATGTTCTTTTTATCTGATCAAATCGTTATAGTATGAGTCCCTTTAATAGTATTATATAATAAAAGTGTGGTTTTTTTTTTTTTTTTTTGTGGTAGGAAAGAAACCAAATGAAGTATAATATAAGTGTTACTTGATTAGAATGTTTACTATAGGTGGCTCAAACGAAATGTTAGTTGAAAAGTGAATTCACGGTAGTGAATAATTTCAAACCAAAGACTAGCCATCTTTTGTAGTCTTGTAATAATTATCGAATCTTTTTGTGCATTAGGGAAGTAAAAAGAGAATATGAATGCATGAATTAAAAAAAAAAATAAAAAAGAAAGAAAAATAAAAAGAAGGTTGAATTCTATTGGATGAAGTTAAGCTGATGGATTGCTTGAAAGATAGATGAGATTAAAACCGTGACACACAAAGTCAAAAAAATAGAGAAAGTTGAGAGAATTGGTGATTCCGGGAATATTACTGACAAAACCACATTAATACCGACAGATGATCTATGATAATGATATTTAGGTCAAAACCATATTATATATATAATATGTTTATATATGGCGGAGGATCCAAGGCAAATATATTTTAAAATAACTAGAGATATACTATAATGAGATGTCAAACAATTGATATTAATAGTACGATTTCAATATGACGATGTTTATAAATTGAATGTTATTGTACTATTGTTAAAGAAATCTATTAGTGTCTGATTTAAGTATTTACATTCACGATTAATGATCTTATTAAACATATAAGTGGAAGCATCTAGAGTAGAATTTATCTTTAAAATATATATATATATATATTTTTAAAAAAAGGGGGAAACAGTAAGACTTTGGAAACCAAGGTTACAAATGAAAAGAAGTAAAAGAGCTTTTGGTTCTATTTTGTTCTTTCTTTAAGACGCTAAACAGTGGAAAGATATAGCAATCTCGAGACTTTCTAAAAAAAATGGAAGAGAGAGAGAGAGAGTGGGGAAAGGGAAAGGAAGGAATCTCAAGGCAGAGATATAGAAGGGTAAAGAGAGGTTGAAAAAAAAAAAAAAAAGGAGAAAAGGAGTGTGTGGTAATGAGAGGGGGTTTCAAAAGAGAGGATTCCTTTCCTGTCCAAGACATGTTTTTAGGGGATAGTGCTCAAATGGTCCTTTCATTTCGCAAAAGCTTTGCTTTTCCCTTTCCATAGTCAGGCCTATCTCCATGGGAACAGTCTCTCTCTCTCCTCTTTCTATTCTCTCTCTCTTGATCTTTTAAAAGTGCACCTCTTTTGCGGCTTACGTTGGCCCTCTTCATCTTTTACTTCCTTTTTTTATTTTTATTTTTCCAGCTAAATCATAATCATATATGGGGTGGTCCGATATTTATATATATATATATATACACACACCTGTATATATATATATATATTTTCCATAATATAAGCATTCTCTCTCTCTTCTTTCCCTCTACTCAAAAGCTAGCCCTTTATGATTCTTAAGATGATGATCAAAAGTTTAGTTTGTTGCCTCTTAAGATTTTGAAACGTGTCACTCATGAAGGTTTCTGGCCTTTCACCATATAAACGATTAAAAATAATATTAAGAATATCAATTTTAAATATTAACTTTTTGTATCATTATATATAACATTAAGTGTCATCTTATCATTAAATAATATAACAATATTTTAAATACTTATAAATAAAAATATGACAACTTACATAACATATCAGTTCTTAAAAAATAGAAAATAAACAATAAGATTAAAGTTAGTATTAGAGATATTATTTTTATAGTGAAATGGTGATGAATTTTTGGACAGAAAATAGTGGGATTCGTTTTTAATAATAGAGTGGATAAGATCTAGCATATGATCTAAATCTATCTACGCGATACTGTTGTAGTCAAAGTAATATCGGTAGGCTTTTTGCTCCGTTAAACTGAGGTATAAGACATAGGTAGACAGTTTGTTTTGGTGGAAAAATAATGTCTGTCGTATTAATACTTATATTAATGTGTTTTGACTGATAATAAAAACTAACCAAACAAAACGACGACATTATTGAGTCACGAATCCTAGCTAGCTAGATACTTAATTAGCTCTATTGGGTTTTTTTTTTTTTTTTTTTTTTTTTTTTTTGTGGGGGGGGGGGGGGGGGGGGGGGGGGGGGGGAGGAGATAAGAAAAGAAAACATGCACACACACACAATCTAGGTAAAAGCTTAACTGGACAGCTAGTTTTAGTTAAATATAACGAACATAATTTGACTTGTTTAGGAATAAAAGACCTAATTCATATTATCTGAGAACAATTAAAATGAGTAAAAGAAACTAAAAGACATATTTTGTAGTGGTTCACTTTTAATAAGGCTGTGTCCACTTATTACAGTAAAATAACACTGTAATCAAATAAAGAATTAGGTATAATCCTTCCCTTAAATAGATCTAGGTCTCTTGCTCTCTGTTTTTTATTTCTACATAAAACGAAGGCCTTTAAAAAATCTTGAAAATATATTTAATTGCGATAATTAAGAGTCAATTGGAAAAATGACTCAAAAATTTTTTTTTTTTTTTTGTTAAATAGTCTTCCAAAAAAATTTATTAACAAAATGACTTCGGAATGACCGGGTTTTTAGACGGCCGTTCCTATGTTAAATAAAATAAGATTATTTTGTTAATTTCAGTTTTTTAAATTGTCATTTTGACAAATATTCTGATAATTAATGGTAAAAATGTACAGTATATAATTAGGTTTCATAAAACAGAACACGATAGCTCGCCCTCTGCTAATAATTTGCTCAAGTTGTGTCTTTCTGTAAAGCTCAATTAGTGTTTATCTTTCTTATAAAATATATATATATATATATATATAGTTTTAATCTTGCATAATTACCATGTATTGGATAAACGTGTATGACCACTTATATCTTTTTAAAAATTTTGGTGGCCTGTCGAGTGAAAGGGTGACTTGCCTAGCTAGCTAGTAGCTAGTAGCTAGTAGCTAAGCCTCTCAAAATACCAAGAACTTATCCACATTAGGACACGTGAATATTATTCCTGTAAAAGCACCAAGCATTAATTTTACCATGCACGTCATTGGCCATCCACAAGACCTAAGGCACTCTGGGCTCCTATAGCAATAGGACAATCTATTCTTATAGCTTTGCCCAAACGAATTTTTAGATCAATGTGTGATCCCTCTCTTCAAAACTCTTTAAATGCTATTATATTTTTTTTTTTTTGAATAAATAATTAAATAGTGAAAAAATTGAATGTAGAGCATGATAAATTTATCGCCCGTCAACAAATTTTGTTATCAACAATCAAATTTGTATCATATTATGTTAAGTTTGTATATATATATATATTTTTTCTTTTTTACGTTCTAAAACGTGCGAAAGATAGCTTTATCGAATCATGGAAACATTGCGACAAAGGATGGAACACTAGGGGGAAGAATTTAAAATAAAAATTAAAAAAAAAAAAAACGTTTATTTTTTTCAGGCCGATGTGGGCCTTGTGGAAAAGGCCCCTAATTAAGTCGTTGGAAATAATGGCAGTCGTCCATTTTGGAGCTAAGTACTGGTGGCGGGGATATCTTTATTTTTATTTTTATTTTTATTTTTTTTTTAAAATGTTTTATAAGCTCAAGCTGATTAATTACTTCCATCACCAACCAAGCACTGTTGCTTGGAATCTTCTCGGCCATGTGTCTGGGGCATTTACGGTTTTTGTCTTGAAGCTGGCGCCATGTGGCAGCTCTTGGAAAACTCCTCTCATCAGGTCACTATAGGTTAAAAGAATCTTGGATTGAGTTTATATATATATATATATATATATAATGTCTCCTATGTAGTTATACCATGCAGTATTTGTAATTTCATATTTAAATTTTTTTAATAATTAATTATTTATATATAACTTTTTATTAAAAATCTTACCACATTATACTATTCAAATATTATTGTAAAGGATAATAACTATTAAAAACATTACATTTGAATCCTCAATTAGTATATATAATATAACTCATGTGACGTGTGAAAAGGATGACATATAAGAGCCTTCTCTATTTATACATACATATATATATATATATGTATGTATGTATATATATATTCTAAGAAGTTTGGAGTACTTCTTTTGAGTGTTTTTTTTTTTTTTCACCTAGCTTAATCTATCTGTTATGTGGCTGTTGTGTGAGGCCATATATTGCAGGAGCTATAGCTCATACACTTATAAGCGGAGGAAACTTCTACATGATTTCGACCCCCAACAACTATTGTTGGTTTCGAGCCTTCTGGCAGACGATGGAGAATTATAGTGATGCTAAAAAAAAAAAGGGGGGGGGGGGGGGGGGGGGGGTCGCGGGAAAAGTGACAGGAAAAAAAAAGTCGAAAGAGATTTATGGTTTTTTATTTTTATTTTTATTACATCATCTAAAATTGAACATTAGAAAAGAAAAAGGAAAGGACTGCCAACAACAATATATTCACTAGTAGAATTAAGAGATTTTTATAATAGGATCTGAAAAAAAAAAATCGATATAAAATTCTGTTTTTTAATACCTGTATTATAAACTGACTATTCTACTTGTGTGTGTGTGTGTATATAGATATAGGGCTGTAGCTTTGGGGGCGTGTAACGCGTGTTACGAGGGATGACTGATTATGTGACCGTGCATCATTGGCGTGCCGTAGGATATCATGTAGAGATATCAATCAATGCTCACCCTGGCCCCTTATTGTCCAAATGCTTCCAAATATTTGTCAGTGTGATCTCTGCAGAAACACTTGGATTGGGTGACACATACTCGAATTTAATTCATATGGTTGATCCAACATCAATCCTGTTTATCTCATCGAACATACTGTTAAAAATTAAACGTCAAATATAATTATACTCTATTACTTATGAAAACGGTAAAGTTCCAGCTTACTGTTCATTCTTAATGTACACTTTTACATTATGTTTGGTGGGAGGGATAGAAAATAAAATGGACGGAAGTGCAAAATACTGAAGTAAGGGAAATTAAAAAGAAAAAAGAAGATTTTCCTTCATATTGGTTTGGTAGAAAAAGATAAAAAAAAGAAAATAAAATATCTATTATGGTTTATTTTACAATTACACCTTTTATATTAATGAGAGGATGAGTAATGATTAATGTCATAATAGTATTTTTTCACATCATTCGTCTTTGTCAAAAGTTTTCATCAACTTTTTTTCCATAGTTCGAGATGTTAAAAATTGGTGAGCCCTATGAATTGTAATTTCTTTCATTCTGTTTTTCTCTTCAAAATTCCTTCTCTAATTCTTTCCTCTCTCTGTTCCACTCTACTAAACATAGGCCTTAAAATATAGGGTATGTTTGGCATACCAACTCATTTTAAACTAAACTGTACTTTTTTTATCATGTTTTTTGTCTTTTCTGAAAAAGTCAACAAAATTTACTATGTAAACTTAAAAATCTCAACTCAACTCAAACTGAACTTGTGTACCAACGGGCTATAGAAGAAAAAATAAACAAATAAGAATATACAAGATTTATATTGTATACCTTTCTTATGAAAGGTGCGTCCATTTTTTAGTCGTTGCACTATATATGATGAAAAGAAGTTAATAAGAGAAAATCAAACTTTCAATTTTCGTTGTGTTTTTTTTTTCCCCCTCTCTCTCTAACCTCTCGTAAAAAACAGAACTCCTCATATAAAAATATTGATGTTTATGTGTCAGAATAACTATTAGGGTCAAAACACTTAAAAAATATTTTAATATAATAAGCAGTAATACTCAGAACATCAGTAGTGATTTCCACTGATTTTACTTTTTTTTTTTTTTTCGACAATTTTTACCCTGCATGTGTATGTAGAAAAATGACACCACAAATTGCGGGTAGGTCTTATTTGCAACACTTTATCTTTTTTATGTCTTGTCATGATTATCACTAACATTCTTCACATGTGACTCAACAAATTAAAGATTAACATATATGTATACATACAAATATATTTGGATTAGGATAATACTCTTATCAAATATGATCATCTCGACTTTGGCTATATAAAACAAGAATTAGTATGAATTTCACATTTCCCTTTTTTTTTTTTTTTTGGTGTGTAAAGGGGGAAAAAAAGAGTTTGACAAACTAACAAAGCATATTATTCATGTATGCTCTTCCTAATCTATCGCTTTCTCATTTCCCATGCGGATATACACACACACACATATATATGTGTGTGTTTGTGTGGGGGTAAAATCAAGGTGAACTAAAGCTGAAGATTGGCTAATGAGAAAGTGAGAGCTCTACTTTTCTTCTAAAGGTACATATATGGTGAATATCCGAGCTTTAGCAAAAGAAAGAAAAAGAAATCCTGCTGGTAAGATACAGATATCGTTTTAAGTCAGCGGATAACAACTTTTTCTCTTTCTGTCTTTTACAACTAGCTGTAAGAAAGAAAAAAAAAAAAAAAACTTTTTTAATTCAACTTAATTGGCGATTGAATAATTCTATTCTTCTGTCATCTTCTTTATAACATTATAAAATGTTAATTAAGTAAATTATGGGATAAAAGGGAGAGCTTAATTAAATAATAATTAACTCATCATGATGACTTCTATTATATCTTAATTAGTAACGGCCAGTTGACCCTTAACCATAAATTAAACAACATATAAAAAAGAAACAATTCTAACGTTAAACACTAATCAAACAACAAACATCCAATTTATTTTAGATTATTTTTTTAATAATATTTTATTTGTTATTTAATTCGAGTTGGATTGGATAGGCTTCACTAACATTGATGCACTTCCTTCCCCTTCAGCTGACAAACAAATAAATTTAATTTTTCCGCCGCGTAAAATACTTAAGTATTTTTAATATTTATGTTCTTATGTTAGATTTGTTAAATCTAGATGACATGTCAAATAAGTGAGGGACAATGTCACTACACGGATCCCCAAGGATGTCGCCATTTCCACGAGCATAACTAACAAGGAAAACAATCCACAATGCAATTGACATTAGACGAGCCGATTAATTGCTTTCCACAATCAACAATAAAACGTTTCGTTTAGTATGTATAATTATCAAGTCAATCAAAGCATGACCGACGAGATAACCCTCCCATGTTGGTTTAGAACCGATATGAAAACTTTCACGTTGGTCTTAAAACAGTACGATATCCAACGACTTACAACATTGTTGGATACGACATCGTTTTTGCAATCCTTCGTGAATTTTTTTTTTTTTTTTTTACGTTGATTCAAAATCGACATGGAATCATTTCTGTGTTGTTGCGAATCAATAGAATAAAAAAGTAAAGACAGTAAAATGTTACTGAACATTTCTGTTTACCAAAATCTAGACCTACAAATCTATAAAATAAAAATAAAAATAAAAATTATCCTCATCAGCTGTGTCAGTCTGAGATTTTTTTTTTTTTTTTTTTGATTGATGGAAATGCGTGCTATATTATAATCTGCCTATGATCATTGATGATCATAGCAGTAGTCCATGTCCCACCAGCTTTCTATTTATTTATTTGTGTTTACTTACCAAAAATTCAATAGCAAAAGAAAGACCCACAAGCAATCATGGGGACATTTTAACGTGGCATTAGTGGTCAATCACTGTCGAGTAGAAGCAAAGGAGTGGGGTCTACCGTGTGTGTGTGTGTGTGTATAATATATGTGTATTAAAGATACAGACACATAAGTTACAATCCGTATTAATTAATATCTAAAATATCATGTCTTGTTTATAAAAATCAAGTTCTTTTGGTGTGGCCAATCTTCAGTTTGGTTGTATATTGAGTCAGTGTTGGAAGAATTAGGTAGGCATAAAATAGATATTGTGAGTGAATAAAATTGCATGAAGTATAGGAGTAACTTTATACACTCTAGAATAATAGTGATACACACATAATATAAACCAATCAATTATAGAAATGAAACGTACCTTACCAGAATCACATTATGCCAAACAAAAATAATCGATATATTAAAAATAGAAAGATGAGAAATTAAAAATAGAACTGTACAAAATCTAACAAAGAATTCTACACATTAGGAAGAGAATAGATTATCGTCTAACGAGAAATATTGTCTAAATGACAACCTCAAAAATTAAAATTAGCAAAAATAATCTTATTTCATTTTAGTATAGAAGTAATTAATTGTCTAAAAAACCGATCGTTCTTGATCGTTTTCAGTCGTTCCAAGATCATTTTTTGCTCTAAAAATCTTTGGATCACTAATTAATAAAAAAAAAAGAAAGTGTTTAAATTATTTTGTTAATTGACTCGTTTGTGTAACAATACGGTAGAAGTATACAAACGTCGTTGTTCTCAAAAACGATTTCTTCATACCGGGATACTCAATTAGATTGTGGCAAGGGTTGGTCTCTACGAATGATAAACTGCTAAAAGTGCACTCTTCACAGTGATTTGCAAGTGTGATAAGGACTGGTTATCTTCTCTCTCTCTCTTTTTTTTTTTTTTTTTTTCATCATAGGAGAATTTTTTGGTAGGTATAAACTGCATAAATTCTACGTTATATTCTAACGTCAAGGAATAAAACAGTTAAAGAACAAAAGTTCAAACAAATTAGTTGTGAAAATAGAGGTTGTAGTACTGTTAAGAACGAGACGTCGTAATTATTTATTATTGAGAGCAATAAAATCACAAAATAAATAAATAAACATGAAAATAAAATATTTATAATTATTCATCCTTACTATTAGAGTTACGCCCAATTTTTAGCCACTACAACAATTTACTATGATAAGAAAAAAAAAAATTAATGCGAGAAATTGCATATCTCTCAAGACTCACTGTGTTTTAATCTAACATCTCCACATAACAATAATTAAAACAATCACTCCTTCCTAATATAAAGAGAACTAGGGTAACATACAGATATAAAATCTCGAAAGTACTCTTAAGATTGTTCCGCCATAATAGTAATTAGACTTCATAACATAACTTAAAAGATGAAAAGTGTCACGAATATTATTCAAGTACTTGATAACGCTTACAAAATATTGTTACAAAATTAATCCATTCAACGAAGTGAAAAAATTACCCTCATTTGTTTTATTTCAGGACAAGTGATCACCCGTCCTGTAAATACTACAATAAAAAAACAAACAAGTGCCTCAACTTCCATTTGTTTATCTTCTTCTATATACATGTACAAATATGTATATACTATATATATATATGTATATATGAAAAGTGGGTCCCAAGTGGAGACAGGGAAATATTGTCAGATAGGGAGAGTAGAGAGGACGAATTAGGATCACTATCAGAGCAGCATAGGATTCCAAGTTGAGATTTTTGTTGTGTATTAATATTTGGAGTGAAGGGAGAGAAATAGCCAGCTATATACAAGACAAAGGGATATCGTTGCGGCAACGGGGCTCTTAGCTCGACCGCATTTTAAGGGGCTGGCCTTCTGCCGTCTCTTTCCCTCCCTTCCCCCATTACGTCAAGAAAACGCCCCCACATTCACCTCTCAACTCGGTGTTTTTATTATCAGGGATGGAGTCAGAAATATATTCGAGTAAAGGTATATATTAATTTTTTTTCAAGATAAAATAAATTTAATGGGGATTATGTGAGAATTTTTAATTTTAGTGAGTTTACGTGAGATTTTTTGTTTTTAATGGGATAAAGCTGTAAAATTATAAACATAGAATTAGTTTTAGTAGAAATTATGTGAGAATTATTTGTTTTTTAATGGGATTATATTAAATTTTTATTTTTAGTAGGAACAAATTGTAAAAATTAAAAAATTTTGAGGTAAATTTAAAGTAACAAAAAATTCTAGCAGCGGCAGTAGTCCCCCCTCGCCCCACCTAGCTCCGCCACTGCTTGTTAGCCATGCTTTACCCCTCTCTCTCTCTCTCCTTCCTTTTATGTAACAAGCATCGATGATATTCAACACCGCATACTAATTTCATGCCTGATTTGAAGAGAGATTGATTTAAAACCGATAAAGAGTTTGATTTTTTATTAGTTGTGTTGCTTGACATTAGTGGTTGTCTCGGAGTTGTTGTTGCTGTTGTTGTTTTTTTTTTTTTTTTTTTTTTTTTTTTTGGGGTATACTTTGACTTCGATCGATATTGATTGAAGTCATTGGTTCAGCCTAGCGAGCTAGGGGGGAAAACATTAAAAAGATGCTGGGAAAGATACCCTTTCGCTTTCTTGGTGTTTGTCAGTCTTGGTGCATATATGTTTCTCTATCTTCATATCACATGCGTAGAGTTTTGGAAGACGTTTTATCTCTTTTTTTTTTTTTTTTTTTTTTTTTTTTGCGCACTCATATTGTATACTTTCTGACGTTCTAACTGATTTTCCAATGGCAGTTTGTAACCAACAAAGTGAATGAATTTTCACTATCATGTAACCAACAAAGTTTTTTTTTATTTTTATTTTTATTTTAAATATTATAATATTTGAAAGAATGAACACAGACAGTACATTTTGTCTTTCCTATAGATCAAGTAATTTTAATTTACAACAGTGACTATTTGATGGAAAAGAGAGAGAGAGAGAGAGAATTCCGAGGAAGGACAATAATCAGTTACTATGTAGTACTTACTAGACGGGATCAAAGAGTTTCGTACAAATTGAGAAGCATCCGCAAAGAACATTTCTAAATGTTCCGAAGGGAATTGCGTCGGACCAAGTTCATCGAGACTTAATGTTAACATCAAACCGGTAGTCAAAAAATAGTATCAAGTGCCAACATAAAACTCAAATATGAAACTTCTTATCTACCAAATCACTTGGGAGTATTATAAGCGAATGTCATTAGACCAATGAAATTAAATTCAATTTTTATTAGCTAATTCACTTGTGGAACAAAAGAAAAAGGAGAAAAACAAAAAAACAAAAGAGGAGCATCTTCTTTAAATTTAATGCAACAATACTAGTTTAAAAGTATTATATAATGTTTATAAGTACACACAAATGTACAATACTAATTTAAAAGATCACATTGAATCTCAAATACGTACATAAAAACTAGTTTTAGTAATCATACATAAATTCATTTTCCCCTTTTCCCTTTTATGTGTATTGTGGCGGATGAATTTTGTTCTCTATTTTGTGAAATAAAATGGACGAAGTAATTGGGTGGTCCCAAAGTAATAACCGGATTTAATTGTTTTTAGCGTGACAGTGTGCTCTACTGTCTGATGGGCCTTTTCTCTTCCATAAGCCGTTGAGGCCCACCCTTTTTTTGAGTCATCTGCAGACTAGTTTGGCCCAATCGAAGGGAAATTGTAGTAAATACTAAATAGCATTTTTACAAAAATAAATAAATAAATAAATAATTGAAGTAGATAATAAGATTTTAAAATATTTAAACTAAATTTTTAGGTAAATAAAATTTATTAGGTAAATGAAATTTTTTTAGATTAATAACATATATATCAAAGAACGACAATTTAACATTACATTAGAGATGATTTTATTTATTCATTTATTTTTGTGAATAGAGAGGCATAGAATGATTTTGAACAATAGTACGCATATTAGAAATCAATTTATAATACATGTGCATTTATGCATATTAAATTTAAGTGGGGAATTTACACTTTATAATGTTTATCGTTACATTATACGCATTATCATATTTATTTCACTTCTTTAATTTTTCTAAAAATTAATTATTAATTACTTATAAATACATTAAGGACTTATTTAGAGGAGATTTTGAATTTGGAGAAATGGATATATTTGGATTGTAGTTTTGGAAATGTGTGCTTGGTTAAAAAAAAAAAAACTATTTGGAATAAAAAAGTATAAAAACTTACAATGTATTAAAAAAATATATCAATATAGACATTATTTCGTTCATCTCGAAATTCTATGTAATATTAAAAAATATATATCTTATTTAGACTAACATTACAAAATTATTTATTTATTTATTTTTTATTGCTTTGAACAAAATTAAGTACTTTTAAAGTTTGAATTTATTATAGTCATTTGGAAATGTAAATAGTAAAAAATAGTTTTGAGTTAAAAAAAAAAAGGAAAGGTAATATGCTAGGTTGGTTACTGAACTTTTAATCTTGTGCTACTTTGGTCCCTAATCTTTTTTCGTAGATAAAATGTCCTTAAACTATTTAAATGATGATACAGTAGTTATTTCCGTTAAGTTTTGAATGAAACTCGTGAGTTAGTATCACTTTTTAACCAAATTACTAACGTATTCTGTCCAAAAATTAACGAAAAAGGACTAGTGTAGAACGTATTAATAATATATCGACATTCCAGCTACGAAAAAAAAAGATTAAGAATCAGAGTTGTACAAAATTAAAAGTTTAGGAACTAAATAAGTAATTTACCCAAAAAGATATAAAAAAATGGTGTTTGAAGAAGTCCCCAAACACCCCTTGAGTAGAGAGAAACAAAAAGGAAAATTAGGTTGTGTGAACTTTTTTAATCACCTAATACAATATATGGCTCAACTTTTTTTTTTTTTTATTTAGGAAAATGACTGTTTGTCATTTTTCAGTTTTGGTGAATCAGTGATTGACTATGAAAAATGTTAATTGATTATGAAATTTAGTGATTTATGGTTAATCAGTGATTGATCGTAAGTCAATTATTGATTGATTATTACGTGGTCAATAACTAATTAATTATTATATGATCAATTACTGATTAATTATTATGTGAGAAAATTGATTAATCATTTTAAAAAATATATTTTAATTAATTTTTAAAAATCTCGACTATTTATTAAAATACTTCTTAAAAATGTTATTTAAAGTTAGAAAAAAGATAAGTTTTCTTTTATAGGGGAAAAAAAATAGAAAAAAGAAAAAATAATTTAAAGTTAAACTGGATAAACAGAGAGAGAGAGAGAGGGAGAGAGGGATGGTAAGCACAATGTCTGTGCAACCAAGGATCTTCTCTTCTCTTGTGGCAAACCGCTTCCTTCATTCGTCGCCCTCTCAGCCTCTCCACCAACTCTTCCGCTATGACGGAGGTCACTCTCTTTCTTTCTCTCTCTCTCTACTTTCTCTTCTCTTCTCTCTCTATTGATATATCTATATGTATAAATGAGGTATTATCATATTCGTTTTCTAAGGTGAAGTTATTCGAACCAAATAATAAGCTTTACTAATCCTCAGAAAGTTTTTGTTGCTTGTGAAATGGATGTTTGACCTTGATAAATGCCAAGATGAGTAGGATTTCGTTTGCGGCTTAGTTAAGTGCTGGAGCTGAACTGTTTCCTTTTCGAATCGAATGAGTTTGTTTAAATTACATGTTAATTACAAGTTTTTAAATTTTGTAATAATTTTGAACTAGGAATTTTTTAGCTCTTTTGGTACCAAAATCCTAGGAAGGAACCCAATTAGAAATCTAGGTTTTGAAGTGAAAATTGATTGGTTTTATTTGATTCTGTTACTATATGTATGACAATTTCATCAATTGGTCACGTGGGGTACCAATTATTGATTTTGATCTTAATTTTAGTATACTTTTTAATAATGATTTATCAAAGCCTGGAGATGAACTAATAATGTGGGGAAAAAAAAAAACAGGGGAAAAGCATGTGCACAAGCAGTTTTCGAGAACATTCTCGGGGTTGACCAATCTCTTGTTTAATAGAAGGTAATTTTTCTATTGCAACCAAAGCTCGTGAAAATAATGGTGGGAAACGCATAAGGCGAAATGGGTAGTTGACAGATTACGTGATTGAATTAGCAGAAATGTAGATGAATTGCCGAACCGGAAGCGTAAACGCTTGAGCCCAGGAAAAGTGTCTCCTCGTCGACCTGTCCCGAGTAATATACCAAAGCCTCCTTATGTTGGTTCCAGTACACCCCCGGGCATTGCCAGTGGACCTGAAGTACATGACGAGGAGGGGATTGAGTGCATGAGAGCTTCCGGAAGGCTTGCAGCACAAGTTCTAGAATATGCCGGGACTTTGGTCAAGGTGATATTTTTGTTATAGCCCATGAATCGTAGGTTTTTCTACTTTGTAGCATAAAGTAATAGACGTGAAGCTTTTTTTCAGCGGTCTAGCTGTAATTGGCCTCTAGTTGAGTAGAGTAGTTTCACAGGAAAGTTTCAAGTATTGCTTATATTGGCAGCCAGGCATAAAGACAGATGAAATCGACCAAGCTGTTCACCAAATGATTATTGATAACGGGGCTTACCCTTCGCCTCTGGGGTATGGTGGCTTTCCAAAGAGTGTCTGCACATCAGTGAATGAATGCATCTGCCATGGAATACCAGATTCATGTCCACTTGAGGTCTATACTGAGGACATTTTCCATCTACAGTAGTTTATTGCTAAATTGTTAATTGTTGAATAGAATACGATGATTGTAATATCTATCTTTTCATTTGCAGGATGGTGATATAATCAATATTGATGTAACCGTCTACTTAAATGTAAGTATGTTTGTTCCTATGGTAGTATAATTTGTAAACCGAAGGATTTTGAGTTTTATACTCAAGAAAACTTGCACGTACTATTTTGACCTTTCATTCTGGTTCCTACGTTGGTTGTGGTGCCCTAAATTAATAACCATACTTGAGAGCATTTAATCAAATGGTGAATTCTTACAAATGTAACCTGGGAAACTTAGATTTGTTTGTGTTGTTTCTCTGAAAAGTGTTTTTATTTTTTTTTTTCACTGTTGACTTTGGCCATATTAGTGACTTACCAAGTTTACACTTTATTATGTTCATGCTTGCATTTTACTGTAATTTGCAGGGGTATCACGGTGATACATCAGCTACCTTCTTTTGCGGCAACGTTGATGATGAAGCCAGAAAACTAGTTCAGGTAGTTATCATCACTTCAATTCATTCTATTATATGAATGTTCTCTGATATTGCAATGCTTATTAGTACTATACGGTGAGCAAAAATTGTGTTAGATCGGAACTTTTGGGTATGTTGCTTCTCCACTTGGAATTCTTCTGGCATAGTTATGCTTATGAGTTTTTATTTTTTTTCACCTTTTGTTTTTGTTTGTGGGAATAATTGCTATAGGTAACAAAAGAATCTCTGGATAAAGCAATATCAATTTGTGCACCAGGAGTGGAATTCAAGAAAATTGGCAGAACTATTCAGTAAGGCATCTCCTATGTACTTTCCCGCCGTGCCCTTCACTCTTGCTCGTTTATATTTCTATAATTGTATACTAATTCATAAATGTTGTTCTTCTCTATATTAGCGACCATGCAGATCAATATGGTTATGGTGTTGTTCGGCAGTTTGTTGGCCATGGGGTCGGACGTGTTTTTCATGCTGATCCAGTTGTTCTCCACTATAGTAAGCATTCAGAGTTTATATAATCGTAATCTTTTACTTGTATTTGGGTGAATTTTGATTGTATTCATGCATACAATAAATTTTTTTTTTTAAATTTTTGCTAAAGGCATGCTGACGTAGGATTTGTAGGGAAAAGAAAGAATTGAAAGGATGAAAGAAATAGAGACAAGAAATTAGGAAGAATAGAGAGAGAGAGAGATGAAAAAGAGGAAAATCAAGATGGAGAAATGATACTTTTTTTGGTTAGGAGCTCAACATACTTGGTTTTTGTACTAACATCACGTATTGCTTGTAGGGAACAATGATAGAGGGCGCATGGTGTTGAATCAGACTTTCACTATTGGTAATGCATTCCATATCCTTAATGCTCGTCTACAGTCATTCATGTGAGCGTTTTTTGGTATTGATGAGCTTCTTTCTTATGGTCTTAACACTGGTCGAGAATCCTTTGGCATTGTTGAAAATCCCTTACATTCGAAAAATCGGCTTTGTGGCCATGCTTGCATCTTGTCAGGTGTTAGCAGTGGAGTCCCCAGCATCGAAACACGCAAGGTTGGCTCCACCTTGTGATGCTGAGGGCCCGTGATGCCCCAAGCACTTTTATGTAAATAGTTGGATAATTTTTTTTTTTTTTCCTGGTCTTTTCTTTTCCTGCATGTCTCTGTCTTAGTTGTTCTTTTTTTAACCTTTAATTCGTGCAGAACCAATGCTAACAATAGGTAGCATAAATCCTTTAATATGGGACGACGATTGGACGGTTGTAACCGAAGATGGAAGCCTGTCGGCTCAGTTTGAGCACACATTATTGATAACAGAGGATGGGGCGGAGATACTGACCCGGTGTTGACAGTTGTGGAAGGTTATCACACAACTAGCAAATCTCCAATTCCTGGTAATTTATCCCCCAAATATGATTGGATTTGCCTCTTCCAGATTATTATATTTATATGCAAATCGGTTGAGGCACTTTAAAATTTTGTTTCATTGTTGCCATTATTTGTTGTTATCTTTATGGCCAGGCCATGAATTGTGTATATCAACTATTTGTTGTTGTTCTAATTGATTAGACCATACACTTTGATTAGTAAGATTTTCATATTGTGGGTATGCACCAGGTTGATTTGGGTTCAAGTATTTTGTATTGATCGGTTTAATACATGCCCACTTTTTTTTTTTTTTTCAACATTATATATATATGTGTGTGTATATATATATATATATATATATGTATGCAAAGGAGGAACTAAAGTCTCCACTCAACTTTATTAAAAGAGAAAATAAAAGAAAAGGAAAACAAAAAGATAGAAAATCAGATCTAGCCTTAGCGGGACACCAAACTAAAATAAAAACAAAAGAAACAATCCTCCATATAAAAGATAAACAAATCCAAACTAAACTTGAATTCATTTATATAAGTCTTGAAACCCTCTCTCTTTCAAGCAAGAAGTATATAAGTACTTTTCTTTCATGGATCAACGATTATATTTCCTATTGTGTTATTGAGTTCCTCCAAATTTATCTTAGGATCTTGAAATCACACTCTCCACTTCTTGTTGAGCAAGTGTATAATTGTCAACATTCTTTCCTAATTTGTCATTTCTGGTGTCTAAAACCCCTGTGACATTAATAAGTGAAGAGAGCGCATAAATATTTTGATGGTTGTTGTTACACAGGTGTGAATGCAACTTCTGCGTACTTAACTTAATCCACCCAAGAAAGTCTCGTAACTGCGTTGGCTTTCTCCATAGCTTGACTAACTATAGGATTATTCTTAATAAAAGGTAGCATGATTGAAATATTACCTGATTGATCAACAATGTTTTGGTTGATTCATGAGTCCTTACTTGAAGTAGTGTTTTGGGATGAGCCTCTTTTCAGATTCCCTTCACAGAATGACGAGAATCTCTTGTTAGACAGCATTGCTGATTTGCTTTGATGAAACTGATTACAAATTGAAGATCCATGAACAGAGGAGACTGAAAGCTCCTTGACTGTCCGGAGTACTAACAACACTTTTGTTGCTATGCACACCCACCTAGGAATGATAAGTTTTGAGGTTGAGAAAGACGGCGCTGAAGAACATTAAAAAAATGAATGCAAGTAATTATTTATCTTTTTTGTTTTTAGCTGGACTTGGTGCATTCATCTTTGGAAGAAATTCAAAATTTTATCCAGAAAAAACTCCTCCCATTAGATAGGATAGACTAACATATTTATAAATTAAATTGTTCTAAGAAAAATGAAATTGAGGAAATAAACGATTTCAAACATTGAATAAAAATAAAACAAGAAGCCAACTTGTTTTTGACAAAGAATTAATTTAAAATTAAACCTAACTTTTTTAGATTAAATAATACTAAAGGAAACTTTCTTAATTGTAAAATTGCTACTTGTCTATTCTTTTACAATAATTATCTTCAAGTTAAAAAAAAAAAAAAAAAAAAAAAACAATTTTTACATTATTTTTCTTGGGCTGCATCGGTTCTAATGTTTGATAGAAAGTATTCCCATTTGAAAAAACAACATTGCTTTTAAAGAAACGGCATATTTGTTTATGTTCCATTTGAGGTTTCTTGAGCACACGTGATAGATAAGCAAAGTAAAACAAACACAATTCTATAAAAAAAATAAAAAAAGTAATGCAAACACAAAATCATGTGATTATTGATAACACGTCACATGACATAATGACAATCCACTAACATAGTGACAAAAAATTGTTGTTCAAGAACTATTCGATTTTTTAATGTTGTTATTAGTAATAGTTGACATTATGGTGAAAAGTTTTTGTTTTTTTGTTTGTTTTGTTTTGTTTTTTTTCAACGGTTAAAGGGTGCTGTAATTCAAAAAAGACAGAATCTTTTTTTGATAAATAAGACATGACCTTTGCCCTAACCACCACAGTCCTTATCCTTTCATCATTCTTTATTTTATTTGTTTATTTATTTATTTTTGCATATGTTTTTATTGAATGGAAAAGTCGTATTCATAGCAAAATTATATTTATAAAAAAATTTGTTATTACTAGAAATTTAACAAAAAGATAACATTCTAATAAAGAGTTTTTTATTTACCTACTTGTAAAAATTTACTATCAATATAATAATTTAACACTTCAGTGGAAATGTTCACTAGTTATTTTTTCAAATGTCACTGGAAAAGTATGACCATCTCGAATGTATATCATCCCATTAAAATTATATTTATAAAAAAAACAATTGTTATCCTTGAATTCAACAACATTCTAATAAAGAGTTTTTTATTCACTTAATTGATAAAAAATTTTATCAATAAAATAATTTAACACTTCATTAGAAATGTTCACTTGTTATTTTCTCAAATGTCATTGGGAGTTTACAAGAAGGGTTTTTTTTTTTTTCAACTGAAAATGGCATCCAGTACTTTTTTTTTTTTTTTTTTTTTTTGAAGCTTGCGGTTCATTAAACGATATGTAAAAAGTCATTTGACAAAACTGTTCTATCATTTGTAAAATATCATGTCGCAGGCTCTTCAGAATTTGCAATCGTTTTTGAAATGACGCGACATGTTGGTTAATTTTTCTCCTTAATTTTTCATAGATTAAAGACATGGTGTTTGTAGTTTAAAATTTTAAGATGCTACTAACTCTCGCAGCCTCAAAACATCCCTGTCGTTTATGATTAATAACGACATTCAAAACAGCATCATGCTTTCGTTTAGTCTACCAATTTGTTGTCGTTCTATTATTTAAAAATCATGCTTTATTTCGTTCAAAAAAAAAAAAAAAAGAATTTTTTTTTTTTTTTGCTTTAGTTTACGAAGGAATACAGTACGCACCACGTATTGTCTTGCTCTACAAACTCAACTCCCCAAAAAAAAAAAAAAAAAAAAAAAAACATCGATACACCCACGGCGCCAATAAAGGCTCAATCGAGGGCTCAAGCCCCCCACTCAAGTCATTTTGTTTTAAAATATTATGTACATAAACATGTACTTTATACATTATTATGTCAACAAATACGTAACCCCACTAAATGATTAAAATTTAATCTTATAATCTCATTAAAATTTTGCTTTAATTATTAACCTGTATTAATCAAAATTCCTGATTTCATCGTTACTTCCATGTCATTTAGACTGAAACTAGACTTCATTTGTAACAAATTTTTTTTTTCAATAAAAAAAGATATACTTTTTTTTTTTTTTTTTAAAACTTGAGTTGAGGTATACGAGTTCCGTGTCTTGTGGTAAAGTTCAACGCAATACCATCATCATTATACTTGTAATCACAAGAAGACACGTACTGTTTTTAAGTTAGTTTGTAAAAGAAGACACGTACTCATTTTTTTTTTCTTTTTTAATCCTGTTTGATAAATAATTGAAACAAACAAAGAGGACCCCGCTCGGTGATACTTAGCAACACCGGCCAGAAAAAAATCTCCACGTGAGGGGCACAGGGCACCTATTTTTTTTAGGGAACAGAGCACCTATTTTAACTCCAATAATTTATTAATTTATTTATTTTTTCACTTCACAACGCCGCCTTTCTTGCTTTTGAGAGAAAAAACAAACCAAAAAAAAAAAAAAAAAAAAAAAGGAAGAAAAAGAAATCCGGCCTCAAACTCAACCCAACCCAACCCAGATTTTCTCTTCTTCTTTCTCGCTTCACCCAGACAATTTTCTCGAGGAAAAAAAAAAAAAAAAAAAAAAAGAAAAACATCTTCCGAAACGTTAATGGAGTCGACGCCGCCGGTGAACTGGGAAACACTCGATGCTCTGGTCATCGATTTCGCCAAATCTGAGAACTTGATCGAGGACTCCTTCGCGTCTTCTTCCTCGCCGTCGTCCGTACACTCATCGCCTTCCTCATCTTCCTCTCCCTCTCTCTCGTCCTCTTCTTATCATTCCAGATTGATCATTCGCCAGATCAGACTGTCCTTGGAGGCCGGCGATGTCGACGCCGCTATCGATCTCCTTCGCGCGCACGCTCCTTTCATTCTCGATGATCACAGGCTTCTCTTCCGATTGCACAAGCAGGTTCTACTTTCTACGAATGCGTATTTTCTGTCTGGATGTCGAGAAACTGCTGGAAAATCACTAAATTACATTTTATTTTTGTGCTGGTAGATTATAGAAATCACTCTGCAATGCCTATCTTATCCATGTAACTCAGTTTTGATTTTCACGATTCGTTTCGAATAGAAATGATATGGAAGTTGCGATTTTGTTCTCTTGCTCGATCGCGGATGTTTTTGATTAATATGTGTTTTGCCTAATTTTCGTGAAGAAATTCATTGAACTCTTGAGAAGAGGAACTTCAGAGGATCGTGACTCTGCAATTAGTTGCTTGAGGACTTCTCTTGCTCCTTGTGCTCTTGATGCATACCCGGTAATTAATTTCATTGTCCTTTTGCTTATGTAAAGTTGATTCTTCTGCTTCAATTTCTGTTAGAATTTCCTTATCAAGAAAAGAAATTTTCTGTTAGAATTTTTCTTTCTTGGTAAAAATGGTTTAAAAGTTTGATTGACAAAGAAGAACTAAGTTTGTAAACCTTTTACTGCTCGTCTAAGACAAGTTCATCATTATTCCAATGAAATCTGTTTCTTTAATTTTTATCCGTTCTAGTTATTTTTGAGAAAGAAGTTGGTTTCAATGAATCCTAGTTAGTTCTTCTGGATTCTGAGAGATTTCCTTTACTGTATTTAAGGAAGCATACGAGGAATTTAAGCACGTGCTTCTTGCCTTTATATATGACAAAGATGACCAGAGTTCTCCCGTGGCAAATGAGGTGGGATGCTATATGTCACTTTTATATTGCACTTAAATTTATTCTTTGCATTACGGAATTGTTATTCTTTGATGTCACTTATATTGCACTCAGCAGTTTAGCTGTATTTTCAGTGGTCCGAACGGAGGAGGTTTGACATTGCTGGCCTGTTTTCCACTGTATTAAGAGCTCATTTACATGCATACGATCCACTATTTTCGATGACGCTAAGATATTTGATAAGGTCAGCCTACTTTCGCTAGAGTTTTATTTGGTGCTTGTCTGTTTATATCTTCATGTGCGAGGTTCGTTGTGGGTGTGTTACTTTTGTTTTTAATATGTTTTTCCTTTTACGTCTATTTAGTATACATAAGGGATTTTGCTTTCGTCAAGGAATATCGTCTCCCATATCAGATCTTACTGAGAGGTTGCTCCTTGAGGAACATGACCCCCCTGCAACACTCCAGGAGACGTTGTATGAAGCACCTCCCTTTGATGAGGTAAGATTTCTAGAGTATGACCTGATCTTGGACATATTTGTCATAAAAGGTTTTCGCTTATGTTAGGTCATTGGGTGTTTAGACAACTCTCTTTCAAGAATGAGTATGCCTCCTATGCATTTTAGTTTGGCATGCTTTTTAGAAATAGCCTGATATCTGACATCATTTCTGCACTTGGAGCTTGCCTATGTTAGTCCGTTAAGAAATTTTTTTTTATACTTGCCTCTTATGCATTTTAGTTTTGCATGATTGGTTTAAAAACCAGGTGGACATACAAGCGCTTGCACATGCTGTAGAGCTTACGAGACAAGGGGCAGTTGATAGCTTAAGATTTGCAAAGGGTGACTTATTCCAGGCATTTCAGGTTAATGAATTCTTAACAATTTACTCTTTATTTCAGTACTTCCATGTAGTATTTTTCCACCCTGTCTCTCTGGTACTTTGACGCTTTGCTTAGTTAAATCCGTTTTCAGAAGAAGTAGGTCTCCCTACCCCTGGTCCAAAACTCACCATCATCCACCTACACACACTCACACTCCCCTTATCAATTTAGTAACAATCATTGTTTCCGTTTATCAATTTCAAATGTAGCTTGTTCGTAGTTACTATTCCTTTAAGTATTAGTCATTGAAGTACTTTTTTTTTATTTTTTTGGTATTCAGATGGAATAAACTTTTTTGGGAAGTTATCTAAGCCTGAAATTGATATTTTGCAGAATGAATTATGTCGGATGAAATTGGATGTCACCATGCTTGATGAGCTTGTACGTGAATATTGTGTTTATAGGGGCATTGTGGATTCTGTTCTTGCATCCCCTTCTGGTGAATCAATCGTTTTCCTTTTTATCTATTATTTATTGACTTGTTTTTTTTCTTTATCATTTTCTGTCGCAATTTAGTGAAATTCTGATCATCTGCAATGAACTTGTTTATGATGCCTTCGCATCAGGAATTCAAACCCTTTCCAAACAGTTGAAAGTTGAGCAACCAGTTGTCTGGTCTTGCTCATCTCTTGAAGTGGATTGTGGTACCAGCAAAAATTCCACTGGTGACTCTTTCATTAGTAATGCTCAGGTGGATGATTCACCTGAAAAGAATGTTGATCTGTCTAGCATACAAGGAAGTGATGTTGAAGTACGATATGCATTTGAGCCGACAACCATTCATGAAGACTGTAGCACCAGTGGATCTCATCAACTTGAAAATCTGAGAGTTCACCTAAGAAGTAGAATCAGTGCTAGAGAAAGGAGTAAGCGTAAGCGATGGAGGGGGAGACATGACGATGGAGGTTATACTTCTAGCATTTCTTTAGATGAATCTAGTAAGCAAGAGGTTAGCGCAAGTAACATAGAACGTCAGGTAATTATTTGGATATTTATGGAGTAGCCTTGGCAATAATATTAGGAACGTAAATTTTATTGCGTACTTAATTTCTAGTTTTTCATGGAGATTGGTCTATTTATTTCTTTTTACAGGTTGTAGACAGGAATTTTATCATAGATATTAAGAATAGGGAGGAAAAATATGAGATTGTCCTGGGAATGAAGGAACTAGCTAGCAGAGGAATGGCTGGAGAGGTTGTGGATGAAGTTAATGCCCTCGATCCAAACTTTTTTGTGCAAAATCCTATTTTGTTGTTCCAGCTTAAGCAGGTATGCAGATTTCCTGTTGCCAATGGTTCCTTGGGCACACATTCATAATATCTTTCCATTTTTATATTACATTCTATCGAATCGTTTAAACTGATCTATTTTGCTGTATTTAGGTTGAATTCCTAAAGCTGGTGAGTTCTGGGGATTATTCTGGTGCACTGAGGGTAGCATGCTCCCACTTAGGTCCGTTAGCTTCTAGTGATCCCTCTTTACTGAAACCTTTGAAGGAGACTTTGTTGGCACTGCTCCAGCCTAATGAGGATGCACTTGGAAAGGGCTTGCCTTTACATGCTCTTGCGAGTTCACTCCAAGTAAGTTTTAGCTTACGGACACACTTTGGTTGACGGTCATTGCTAATTGAAAACTTCGATTAGTTTTCCTCTCTCTCTGTCTATAAAGAGAACTGTTCTGAAGCATTCCTTCTTGGAAGGTTTTTTTTTTTTTTTTTTTTCTGTATACGATGATGTAAAACACCTACTTTATGTTTGCCAGGTTGCAATTGGTAAGAGGCTTGGAATCGAAGAACCCCAGCTTATGAAGATAATTAGAACGACCCTTCACTCACATAATGAGTGGTTTAAGCTTCAAATGTGCAAAGATCGCTTCGAAAGTCTTTTACAGATTGATTCCTTGAAAGAAGCTAATCCTCCTTTGCTTACTAGTATCACTACATCAAAGATGAAAACGGACAGGTCTTCCACTGGATCGCCCCAGGCGACATTATCTTCTAGCAGCAGGATGTCAGAAGATGGTAGCAGTCCCACTCAAGTGTCATCCAGAGATGTCATTTGTGATGAAAATGCAATTCTAAAAGTAATGGTGAGTTTTCCATGTCTTAGAGCTTGTACTATTTTGGAGTAGCATTGCTTCCGCAACCCATGTGATATCTGGAAATAATGTTTCTTCCAATTGTCGTGCTTGCTATAGAACATGATTTTAGTGGTGACTTCGTCGTCTTTCACTTCTACTTTAGTTGTTATGTACCAACCATCATGGTTGACTTTGCAATCTTAGTGCTTGAGCTGTACATCATGTCCGTTGCATTCTGGAACTCAACTTCTTGTTATCAGGCATTGTGGTATTGAAGTCCGCAACGCTCTGCCCCCTCTCAGCCTATGAGTGGAGGGCAAATTCATGAACTTTTCCTTCTTTCTACGCCAATCTATAACGAGAACTTGTTCAAATCAAGGGGTCCCTTCCAAAAAGGAAGGAATAGAATGATAGTTATACACTTTGTTTTAATGTAAGGCTGATTCCTAAAGATGTAAGTTGAGCAAATTGTTCTTTTGGATGGATGCAGGAATTTCTCGCGTTGCCAAGGGCGGATGCCATCCATCTCCTTGTTCAGTACAATGGGAACGCCGAGACGGTCATTCAGCAAATCTTTGCGTAGTTTCAATTGTACATCTGAAATGTACCAAAGGTATACTTGTATATGTTTTTTCATCACGATTTATATATATATATATATATATATATAAATGTTTTCTTGGTGGGAGGTTTGTGTTTGTTGATTCAATTTATGCCTCGTACGTTTACCTTGTACATATAGAGATGTAGGTAGGTAAGCACTAAGCACGGTACACTAGTTTTCAGGGAATACTTGTATTGTTGTATGTACAATACCATAAGATTTTTCCTTTTCTGGAAAACCAATCATTAATAAAAATATAAAATGATTATTCTTCTATTGATTCAAGTGATAGATATGATTCCATGAACGTGAACTATTGGATAGGCCCCACGCACGCATCATTAGATATGTCTACACAATTTTCTCATATATATATATATATATATAACCAAGTGCACTGTAGTTTTGTTACTTTATAGTTTATAGATAAATATCAACGACTTGTTTCCCCCAAAAGGAAAAAAAAGAAAAAGAAAAAGAAAAAGAAAAGAAAAGAAAAAAAGAAAAAGAAAAATTCAACGATAACAAACATGTATTTTGACGAAGAAAACGGAACCAATCCCTAAAGAACAATGACAGAACAACGGATGACCTGTCCTTTTCTACTTAAACGAGAAGTACTATATAATACTATCAATATGTCGTTTTCCTGATAAACGATATGGACTAACCCCCCATTGTATATATACATTATAAATGCATGAATATACATATAGTTACATATATATGTTCGAAACTAAAAGGACATGAGACTTTTCAGTCTTTACCGAATAGACATTAACGGTAGAGGTTATTGTTCCTCGACTCCAGCATTGGAATCTCTAAGTTTCCTTTCATCCGAAAGTAATTTTGCGAACCTGAAAGCATTACGAAGGATGGGAGATAATTCAGCAAGAGAGATGTATATATAAACATATGTATATTTGAATCGGCTGTTCGTTTCGGTAGTTATAATTTTCTATTTAAAATCTTGTAATTAGTTGACTTTCATGTAATATTATTTGTGACAATATATTATTTAGAATTATTAATATAAGTGTTATTTATCACTGAAAAATATTATATTGAAATCAACTAGTTGTTTTTTTTAGGTAAAAAAAAAAGAAGTTATGGTGTCTTGTCATAAAGAGTATATGTGTGTGTATATATATTAATGTACCACAATAATATATTTCTACTAAAAAGAGACAAAGTTGATGAACCTTTTGAGTGCTTCCTTGTTGGTACCACCATTTTCAATAGGTTGTACAAGGCCGGTGTCTAAATCCAAGCGTGAAACTGGGTTTTCCAGCAGGTGCTCGCCCAATTTCACTAATTTCTGTAAGTTCTCATTTGTAGCCACATCCAGTGTGGATGTCTTCCCTTTTAGTCTGTCCACCTTTGAGTACAGTTTTATAGACATACAGCACTAAGATAATGAGATATGCATTTTTAAAAAAACATTGTGATTTCATTTTAAATTAAATTATATGACACCAATAAGTCTTTCATATCCTATATAGAATGTCTCTTTTTTTTTTTTCTTTTTTTTTTTTTAAGTATCACTTGAGTTAATTTCATTAATTTATTAGTGTGGTTTCAAAATTAAACATCAGAGAGTTGGTGTCAAATACATCAAATAGAAAAAATAGGAATTTATAGAACAATACTTTAGTGAATTTCTATGGAAGGACATGTCCTTTTTTACAATAGACAGGATCTATAGTTTTAGTCATTATACTAATATTAAAATTGTAATAAACATAGTACAAGTGAAAATTGTAATAAACATATTTCTTCCTCTACCTATATGATTAGTACAAGTGAAAATTACAATTAAGTCCTATTCATTTTTGTTTTCGAGAGCCTTGTTTAGAGGAAGAAAAAGAACTAGAGGAAGAAAAAGAACAGAAAAAAAGGGAATTCATATGGTGAGAAATGTCCTTTTTCACTTTAAACATTACCGTTTCATCGTTTGATTTTATTTATTTATTTATTATTATTTTTTTAATGGTATGTTATATGAGTGTGTGCATTAAACATTTGCATCATGTGATATAGAACCACTACTAACTAATCTAATCGCTAAAAAAGTTTATCTAAAAGCTAAAGAAGTAGCTCTTGCCGGGTATTAAAAAACAGCATTCCTACCACAGATATTTTCCCGCCGCCCCCCCCCCCCCCCCCCCCCCCAAAAAAAAAAAAAAAAAAAAAAGGCAACAAAGAAACTTACATCAATCCGGAGATAGCTATTTTCAGAATGAAAGGCTTCAAAAACCACACAATTGTGGTAATTAACCATGTTTGCGCTTGCCTCCCCATAACAGTCAGTTATAGGACTAGATCCAAGGTTATATATCCAGGATATAATCCCCCACTTTGAAGCCATTTTAGCATCGTATTTTTGTTCTCTCCGGTTTGAACCCGTCCCGATCGAGATCACCAGAAGTCGATTGTATTCCACGGTTTTAATCTTGTCGAAATTGGGATTCTTCCTAGTAATTTGTTTGGTCACTTCACTAATAGCAATCAAAGCCTGGATCAAGATTTAACCGAGCAACAAACCAAACTTAAATTCAAAAGCTGTTATTAGTAACTAAATTATTTAGCTAACCCACAAATATTAGTACAATTAGCTCTTAGAAAAGAAAACTTGTGCACCGGATTATTCGCAGCCAAACCACCATCAATGAGATTAAATTCTGCGGAATTTCCATGTTGATCTTGGTTCTTAAAATAATAGCCAGGAAGAAAAGTTGGGGCTGCTGAAGTACCTATGCAAATATCTGAAAGTAGAACATCCATGACCGTAGAGGTTTGCATGGCCTGCATGTGATAATCACTGAAAGTCAACTGCAGATTTATTTTTTTTAAAATTTTTTTTAAGATCTGTGACGGTCTTTTTATGGTAGAACCTCTTATTCTGCACTATTAGTAGGAAGTGGGAACTGCCTTTTAACATCTACAAGTGTTCACCTTTAAAATTTACAGTACATGATACAGAATTTATCCAACCATATATCAGACCTTTGAAAATTTATCCAACCACTTAAATAACAATTTCATAGTATAAATAAGAGATCCTATCATTGAAATGGCCTATATATGTGAATATTGAAGTAATATAAAGGGGAATATATACACATATATATACATAAACAAACACCTGATGAGAGGAAAAGATAATAGGCTGGAGTTTCTTGATGTCAAAAGTAGGAATGATAAGGTTTGTCAAGGCTTGGTGCAACCTTGTTTCACCCAAGACATTTCTTATGAGGTTGTGAAGATATTTTCCGTTGTACTTGGGTCCTCTTAGAGCTTTCACCAGACGAACCGCCGACGCCGAGGTAAACATTCCCCTTACATAAAATCAATTAATTAGAGAGAGCAAAATGGCTAGAGCGTTAGTCAGACAAATACTTTGTAAATTTGAGACAAAAAATTAACAAATATAATTGATTTGCATGGCTTAACTAAAAAAAAATCAGTAATAATACCTTGCTTGTGGGAAAATTTTGGGAGAGTGTAGAAGGAAAAATGGCACTAAATCTTTGGCAGCAAATAAAGGTCGGTTTTGAGTATCGGGTGCTGCTAACATGCCGGCAATAAGACCACCTGTGCTAGTTCCTGCGATTACGTCAAAGTAATCTGCAAGTCTTGCCTCTTTTCCATCTAGCTCCTGCACACACACACACACATATATATATATATATATATATATATTTCACACGGGAATTAGTACCTTAAGTTTAATTCTAATAACATATAAATATCATAATTAGGTTTAGTAATATTCTTGGGATGCTCTAAACATTATTACCTCAAGTTGTTGTTGTTGTTGTTTTTTTTTTTTTTTTTTTAATAGGCGAAGATTATTAAAAAAGAAAAAGAAAAAGAAAAAGGGTCTTGCATTAATCCTAAAGCATAAGGCCTAAAATGAAACAACCAAAAGAAAACTCAACAAAAAAAGGAAATGAAAGAAAAGAAAAACAACTTAAAACATTAAGATACCTGAAGTTGAGATTCAAGGCAAGCAAGAATAACACCAGGAATGATACCTCTAATTCCTCCACCATCTATGCTGAGAATTGTGATCAGGTTTCCATATTTTGGAGGTTTGACTTTAATGGATGAGATTGAGCTTCTTTTATCCATTGGTTGGGGGGGGGGGGGGGGGGGGGGGGGGGGGGGGGGGGGTTGATTTTGTTCAACTTAATTATAACTTGTGTACATTGAGCAAAGGTATGAGCTGGGAGATTTTTGTTAAAGTCTCAACAGGGACAGGCTTTTAGAACTATTGATAACTTATACTAGTAATGCCATGCATATGTATTGCGATGTATACATATACAAATATACGTATATATATACACACACGTACAGGTTGAGACAAAAAATGAAAATAAAAATAAAAATAAAAACATTATCTTGTGTTCGTGATCATTTATTTACGGGTTATGTATATGACATTCTTTAGGCAACCTTGTATGCTGCCTTTTTTTGTTGGAACATCCAATTGCCTTGAGAGAGAATCATATAAAACAATATTTAGCGTTCAAATGCTTGTTTTAATTACAATATATGACATACATATAGGTCTGCCAATCTTAAAAAAACTGAAGGATTTTGAATAAAGTTTTTTTTTTTTTGGCTTAAATAAGAGGCGCCAACCGATACATTTTTTAAACATGGGTAAGTATATATGTCCGGCTGCTGAAGGGGAAAAAAAATGCTCGCATGCGTGTGGTTACTTTATTTCATATTCAGTAATTTTATAAAACAATATTTATTATTTTTTTTATGTTATTATAATAATCAGTTGATTTAAATATAACATTTTTCAGTGATACTTAGTTTTTATACTAATAGTTTCAAATAGTACCGTAATAATATTCTAAACAAAAAGTTATATATAAATCAACTAATATAGTTATAAAATGTTACAACTGCCGTATGCCGGATATAAGATCCGGTTGCTGGACTTGAGACATGTATCCTATAAATTATATAAATGATCAACATACATTAAAAAAAAAAAAAAAAAAGACATTGGCTATAATATTTATGTATTCGTACTTATCCTAATCCTAATATCAGTGGCGCAGCCACATTGATCATAGATTCATAGTGGAGTACGTGACTTCGAATTTTTGTTTTGTTTTGTTTTTTTGTTTTTTATTTTTTTATGGAATATAAGGGCCTGTTTGGGGTGTAAGCTCAAACTTACACCAATTAACTCAATTTTTGTCTTTTTTTGAAAAAGTTTTTT
Source organism: Ficus carica (assembly GCA_009761775.1). Classification (NCBI taxonomy): domain Eukaryota; kingdom Viridiplantae; phylum Streptophyta; class Magnoliopsida; order Rosales; family Moraceae; genus Ficus; species Ficus carica. Next base: position 23,520,271 of record CM019743.1, read on the forward strand.
ATCTTTTCTAAAAATTCAATAAAAATTACTATTGAAACTTAAAAATTTTAACTCAAACTTACACCCCAAACTAATCCTAAATCTTTGGAAAACTTTACCATGTCGTCAATAAATTAAAAAATTGAAGATTATGCCCTCACTATTACTATGTTTTTTTGTATTTTATATAGTGCCTCTACAGGAAAATTTTCTTAGGATTTGTTTGGTGGAGTAGTTTGAGTTGGGATTTTTTAAGTTTCAATAGTAAATTTTTTTTGAATTTTCAGAAAAGACAAAAAAATTTTAGAAAAAGACAAACTTTTTGGGAAAAAGACAAAAAAAAATTTGAGTTGAATGATTTAAATTGGTGAAACAAACAGGCCCTTAGCTTTAAAAAAAAATTCTTAGTTCTGCTATTGATTGTAATCATATTTATCTATAAATATATTCAAATAATACATTAAAAAGTATATATATATATATATATATATAAAAAGAAACCAAATAATGTGGCTTCGCCACTATTAATAGCTTCTTCTTTGTTTTGTTTTCAAGGAATTTCATAAAAAGACAAAAACAATAAATAAAAAAGAATAGTGATTATACATAATTTAATAATAATTTTATATTTAATTTTATTATAAAATGTAGAGAGATCGAATTTATTATTTTAAATTTAAATAAGTAAATAAATAAAAGGAAAGAAAATGGGGCAGGAAAAGGTGAACGATGCATCAGCAATAGGACAAGAGGAAGAAAATCAACACATCATATCAATAGCACATACACCAAAACCTAACCTAACAAAAACCCTGAAGGAAACAAACAGCTAGCAAACAATAATGAAAATACAGATATCACTCTTGCAGTTATTTGAATTATTTGAATTTTATACTTTATTCTTTCATTTTATCATATTCAAATAGCTACGGCAACTGCTAGTGGTTTTTCCTTAGGACAAATGGTCAAATTTAAGATAGTTTAATTAAAGGATTTATATCAAAATTACACTATTGATTTCTGTCATATCAATATTTATCTTTTTTTAAATGTCAACTTTACACTCATTTGCCCTCTTTGTTTGTTTGTTAAAAAACAAAAAACAAAAAAACAAAAACAAAAACAAAATCAACTATGTAGGGAAACTTAGATAAGTAAATAGCTTTGTAACTTTAACTGTTATAAAAATGTAATGAAGCAAGTTTCTGTAGAAGAAAATTATTGTTTCCGTTTATGCTCCCTTTAATATTGCTTTATTACTTTCTTTCTTATAGTCCTATAAAATTTCAAATGTTATGAGACTTGGATGTTGAAGAGCACCACAAGACTCCCCAAGACAACAGTGCGTGGGAATTGTGTTGGACCCAACGCTATCGACCCTCCCTTAAAAATAAAAAAAATAATAATAATAATATCTCCTTTTTTAATTTTTTTTTTTTACTTATTTGTCACACACACATATATATATATAAATATATATATATATATATATCAATGGCAACTTATTTATCATAGTTTAACAAATGCCTATTAATGCTACGAAGCTCCGGTCATGAGCAGCTCCCTATGAATGACTCTTCAAAACACGGTTGTGGGATCCTGTAGGGGTGGATTCTGGCGTATTAGGTCCCACTGTTGCAGACTAATATATATGTGTATATATTTCTATTTATTCACTTATATCTCCAATATTCTTTATTGGTATTCACTCATTAGCTAGCTATAATATAATAAAAGAATAATGTTACCGGACTTCATTTTGGCGGACCTTCGATTGAATATTTCTCTAAAGTTAACGCCCTGGCTCTAAAGAGCAATAAAATTCACTGAATAAAATAAACAATCACAAAACACGTAAATTTATTTATAAGACTACATCATGTATTTAATCGCTGTAGTAATTTACTATAATAATCAAGAAAATTATTAGAGAAACTGCATACCTCAAAACTCTCTATGTTTCTCTCTCTCTCTCTCTACTTCCTCTAATAATCTTTTATGGCAGCACTCTTAAGAAAAACTAGAGTCATCGAAATTTTAAAAAAAAAAAAAAAATCCTCAAAATACTCTTAATAAATAACCCGTCAACAATGGGAGCCCGTAGGGCTACACCCCAATGTTGGTACCCATCATAGTTGAGTTTTTATTGTCATTTTGCATGTTGTTATTTCTGAGTTATGTCGTTCATCGACTTCTTGTCTTTTGTGTTATTCTGAAATTTTATGTGTATATATATGTATACTAGTAACAACACATGCGTATTATTTACATGTTATTTGTTTCAGTATAATATATAAAGAAAATTTGAATTTATTTTGTTTGATTGACTATAACACACATTGCCATTCCAATGGACACTACTACAAAATAGAGATTTGACGACGGTTAAAAACCGTCGTGGTAATACTTAAACGACGGTTTTCTAACCGTCGTGGAATCCACAGTCGTGGTATATATTTGGATTCCACGACGATTTGAAAACCGTCGTGGTAGGTAACAACGAAAAAAAAAATTTACGAATGGAGCTACAACGACGGTCGAGTAACTGTCGTGGTAGGTAACAAAAAAAAAAATTTACGAATTCCCACTAAATCAACACTTTTTTCTGGAACACATTTAAATCACAAAATCAACACTTTTTTTCGGAAATTTCCCAAATCCGTGCTTTACCCAACCAATTTAATTCAATCTAAAACACAACCACAATGAACAATCACCGAAAATATAAGGACGGATTTTGGCCATTTCGGACGGAATCTTCCCAACTCAACAATCTACAAAATCAACATTTTGGACGGAATATTTTATCAACAACCACAATCAACAAAATCAACATTTTGGACGAAAAATTTCCAAATCCGTGCATTACCCAAGCAATATACATTACAACTTTCCGGCTTGTCGAGCGTCGGTATGGGCGGAGTGTGGCGAGAGAGAGAGGGAAAGCCGCGTGAGTTCCTTGGTGGACCCGTCGGAGAATGGAGGAGGCCGCGTGAGTGGTGGAGGAGGCCATCGGAGAATGGAGCCAAGAGAAAATTTTGAGAGGTGAGATAGAGAGAGAAGGCGCGGTGAGATAGAGTGAGTTTTTGGAGATTTTAAGTAGGGAGGGAGTGGCGAGAGAGAAATAGAGGGAAGAAATTGGGTGGCTTTGGGTATGGAGTTAGAGAGTGAAAAATGCTCGGAATGTAATGGGGTGGGAAAGATGACATTTTTTTAGGTTTTAATACACGCTCCAAAAAATTGAATTTAATTTAAAAAATTTAAAAATTCCCGCCTTAGTACCTACCACGACGGTTTTTGGGGAAAAACCGTCGTGGTATGTAACATACCACGACATACCACGACGGTTTTCCCCAAAAACCGTCGTGGTAGAATCCAAAGATTTTATTTTATTTTTTTTGAAAAAAGACCCTTCCACGATCGTTTTTTAAAAAACCGTCGTGAAAAATGCAGTAAAAACACGGAGCAGAACATAGTTTTCAAAACCATCGTGGAAGCCGAAGCTTACACAACGGTTATAAAAAACCAGTCGTGGAAGCTTGCAAAAAAAAAAACAAAATAACAAAATTTTTTTGCAAAAAAAAAAAAAAAAAAAAGCTTCCACTGACGGTTTTTAAAACCGTTGTGGAAGCAAAAAAAAAAAATTTTTTTTTTTTTTTTTGCAAGCTTCCACGACGGTTTTTAAAAACCGTCGTGGAATCATGCTCTTCCACGACAGTTTTTTATAACCGTCGTGGAAGCTTCGGCTTCCACGACGGTTTTTGAAACTCTGTTCCGCTCCGTGTTTTTGCCGCATTTTCCATGACGATTTTTTAAAAAACGGTCGTGGAAGTTCCGTCGTGAAATCCACATTTTGTAGTAGTGGGAATGGAATGATAATTCAAAATTTTGATCTAACAAGTATCATGAGGTAAATGTTAATTCAACTTTAACATTTATCATGAGATAAATGTATGAAGAAAAATATAGAAAGAGATAGCAAAGAAAGTATAGAGAGATTATTGAGGAGATACCAAGTAATAAAAGAGAGAGTAAAAAATAGAGACTAGTGGGGAAAAAAATGTGTTGAAAGCGAATGGAAAGAATATGGAAACATCAAGAGAGTGAAAGATCAGTAGAAAAATTAAAAATCTGTCTTTATTTTCTTTCTAAATTTTCTTGTTCTTCAATCTCTCTATACATTCTTATTTTATACTTTAATTTCATTCTCTACTCTCTATAATTTTCTTCTCCCATTCACTCTCTACGCCTTGCCTCTCAATTTGTGCCCTTATTTTCTTTCTAATTTTTTTTTATCCTTAATCAGTTTTACATCTCACATTTATTATTTACATATATGTGTAGTTCGCATTTGTGCAATAGACAAACAAAAAAAATCACGTGATGTTGATTGAGCCGTCACATACGTAACAATGACCTGACTGTCACGTAACAACTGGGAAGGAGGTGACAAAAAAGCACATTTGTGCTTTTAAAGATTAGTATAGACCTATCATTTTCTCTTACCTCATAATCTCTCCCCACTTTTATCTTCATTGCAAGTGAAAAACGACTAATACAATTTTTATTGCAAAATAAAACAGTTTTATAAAAAAAATTTAATAAACAAAAAAATTCAAGGCAAAATTCTAAAAAGTAGTCACAAAATCGATTCTTCCCCCATTTGATGAAAAGTCTGAAATCCCACTCCCCAAAATTATGGGCTCTTGTAACTTGTTAGATTAAAAACACGTGAGATGTCTTTAAATTTTCGTCAGTGTTATAATTGACGTCTATAATGAGTACATATACATATACTTTGATATCAGCGCAAGCTGGAAATAAAACTTACCGTTTTAAAAGCCATCTATAGGGCTGTAAAAGCTGCCACCAATTATTGTAGTAGATAACGAGTTTAATACCCGTATAATACATGGAAAATGAATAAAAAAATAAAAAAATTGAGTATTATATAATAAAAATAGTTGTTAAGATAAATATTATAATTATAATAAGTATAATTTTACTCAAAATTTCTCCTAACAATAAAGATGCAAAATTAAAATGATAATAGTATTAACAATAATAAAAACGAAAACAAAAGCAAAAAAGAAAAAAAATTTCTGTAGTTATAAAAAAAAAAAGTAAAACAAAAATAAAGCAGAAAAAAAGAACAAAAATCTTTAAACTCAAAAGAACCGGAAAAAACTAACCCTAACAAAAACATTATAACAAAATAAAATATATATCTCATCTTCTCCTTTTTTTACTGTTTTTAAAAAAAATAAAAAAAAAATTTATCAGGTTATATACATGTAAAAACTTAAAAAAATGATTTTTAAAATATAAAACAAAACAAACAAAAAAGAAAGAAAAAAAAAAACTTGCATGCAGAATCTTTAAAATAAAGGATCTTTAAAAAATAGAACAAAAGAAACAAAAAGACAAAAAAAAATTTTTTGAATTAAGGATAAAAAATTTAAAGTAAAAAATCGTTTAAAAAAAAAGACAAAGTGAGCAAAAACACAATACAACAATATATCAAAATCTAATGTCTAAAATTTAGCGTAAAAAAAAAAGGCAAAAATAATATTAAGAAAAAAAAAAAACTCTAAATAGGGGTAAAACCGACAATACACTGTAGGAAAAAGAAAGGAACTAAAAAAGAGGCGTGAAACGGTAATTATACTGTGTGGGCAGCCGTCAATTTCTGCATAATAGGGTAAAAATGTCAACTCATTATAGATGAAAAAAAACCAACTAAATCAGAGGGGCAAAAAAGTCTCTGCACTGTAGACAAAATAGTAAAATATGTGAGGACAAAACCGTCCTTCCACTGTAAATAAGCCAAAATCAGCACATAGGATAATGGCAAAATCGACAGTTTAATGTAGAAAAAGCAGCTATTGTACATTATTGTAGGGAAAAAAATGTACAACAAAAAAAACAAAAATTAAAAAAAAAAACAAAAATCACTGTTTATTAAACAGTTAAATATTGAATCCTTTTACTGTAGCAAAGCAAAAAAAAAAAAAAAAAAAGCAAAGCAGCAAAAGTAAAAATAAAAAAAAATTTAAAAAAATACTATTTACTGAACAGTAAAATGTTACACTCCTTTAGTATATATAATAATGTTATTACTATAGAAAATTAAATAAGAAAACAATATAAGTAATAAGAAAAGAAGGAGAAGAGGAGAACATATAGATATTTAACATGAATGTGCTTATGTCCACGGATTAAGAACAAATAATTCATTAGTAGGGAGCACTATAAATAAGCTCTCATGTAAATACAATTTACAAGTATACAGAATCCGGTAAGTTACCTAATACTTACAAATCTACTGAAAAAGGAGACTATTCTAAATTACAATATTACAAATAAATCAAAGTTCCTAATGAGGATAATTACATACAAAATTGCAACTTTCCCTAATACTAATATTATCTTTCCTAATATGCCCCCGTAAGAAGAAGCTCCAACAGGGGGCCCAATCTTGAACTATAATAAAAAAAACTTGAATAAATAATTCCCCCCCCCCCCCAACCTTTTTTTGCAATTTTATTTATTTATTTTTGTTTTAACTTTGAAAAAAATACAAATAAAAAATGTCGGCGTACAAGAGCACAAAGAAGAAACGACAAGCGTCAAGAGAGGGAGAGAGGGAGCTTTGGAGCAAGAGGACGGTAATCGTCAGAAAAAGAGGGAGGAGATAACATGCACTTGGGTGCAGGGACGACAATCGTCGTTAGAGGAGGGAAAAGACATCAAGCATTTGGGTGCAGAGACGGCAATCATCAGAAAAGGAGGGAGAAGACAACGGGCACTTTGGTGCATAGAGAAAGGATGCATGGCGCTAGGACGTCAATTGTCAAGAGAGAAAGGGCACATGGGCGCTGAGACGGTAATCGTCAAGTGCAGGACGCAATAGCATTGGGATCAAAGGATCAATGACTCATTTGAGTATAATTGAAATGATAAAATATTGAATAAGATTAAAAAAAAAAAAAGAGATAGTGATAGGTTTTATTTATTTATTTTTTACTCCATGTGTGTGGGTGATAGAAACGTGAAGCATAGGGGTGGGGGTAGGGAGTCGGGGAATTACGTGAAGAAGTTGGGAAGGAGAGGGATGGGGTGATGATTATGTGAATATAAGAAGGTGGAGGGAGTTTTTAGGATTTAAGGTAGATCGTGATCTCTGATATCATATAGAAAATTAAATAAGAAAACATTATAAGTAATAAGAAAGGAAGGAGAATAGGAGAACACATAGATATTTAACATGGATGTGTTTATGTCCACAGATTAAGAACAAACAATTCATTAGTGATGAGTATTATGAGTAGGCTCTCATATAAATACAAGTTACAAATATACAAAATCGGGTAAGTTACCTAATACTTATAAATCTATTGAAAGAGGAGACTATTCTAAATTATAATATTACAAATAAATCAAAAGCTCCTACTAAGAATAATTATATGCAAAATAGCAACTTTACCTAATATTAATACTATCTTTCCTAATAATTACTATGGTTATTATCAATTGTCCTCTTGGACGTCTCCTTAAAAAAAAAAAAAAAAAAAAAAAAAAAAAAAAAAAAAAAAAAAGGTATTGGTTACAAATAAAAGAGGATTAAATTTGAAACCCACCTGACAGTAAAAACCATTTTAAGTTTTATTAATTGCTTGACTTTGTAATTTAACCAAAGTCAAATGAAATGAAATGAATTTAAATTGTTCTCTCTCATTTTTTTTATTAGAAAAAGGGGTAAAGTACTAATATAAATAGTGCAATGTTCTAAAAAGTGTAAATTAAAGTCATAAATAGGTTCAAATTATCATTTTTTTTTTTTAGTGATGGATGGTTGATAAACCCAAAAAACTTAATTGGAAATCCTTAAAAAAAAAAAAAAAAACTTAAATGGAATTAATGTTGCATCTTTGTCACGAAATGTGAGGCTATTATGAGTGAAATTAAATAATAATAACAATAATAATAATAATGAAGAGAGCTCACGATCTTTGATGAAAAAGACCTAACAAAGAAATCCCTCTCCCTTTTCCCCAACAACTTACCAAATAGTCATCATTGTCATCTATATGTAATCATACCATACACATGTATGAAAATGGTTCATTGCCTAAATTCAAAATCATTAGTGAATCTTCTACCCAAAAAAAAAAAAAGAAGGCTTTCTATGCTAGGGACTTAATCATATTCGATTGGTATTATATATTTTTTATTGTCCTTCATAAAAAAAAATAGATGTAGGATACATAATTTCTAAAAAAAACATAAAATTATGACTCTTTACTCTTTTGATATAAATTTTGACGTTTGCAAAACATGATCCTATTACTGATTGTGCTTCTTCTTTTCATTTTTAACCGTATAGAAATCGAAAAGAAAAAAAATAGAAAAAGAAAAAAAAGACTCTTTGTTTTCTCTAGTTTATTTCCACATAATTTATTATTTTTCTGCAAAGATATATTGGCTATAGACAATTTCGTTACCAGGTCGTTTGAAGAGCAAGCAATGTGGTCCATGTGGGACAATTATAGGTGACAGAATCTCCACCAATAAAACTAAATGATTATCGTGATAATAATAAGGGAATATTATAATATCGAAATCCTCAACTTAGATACTCTTAGAGTGTTATTTACGTTTCCCATTAAACAATTTCAACCCTCAATTCCTTCCCAAAAAAGATTTTTTTTTTAAAAAGGACAACAAATTTCAATCATCAAATAAATTTTTTTATTTTTATTTTTTGCTTGGAAAAACATCATAAATTAACTAGCAATAATCCTTAAGCGATATTTGTTCTTTATAATCTTACCATTTGAATTTTGAAAGAAGCTAGTTGCCTAATCATGAAGAGTTTTTTTTTTTGGTCGAAAGTAACCTTGTCGTTATGTTTTGGGCTAACTAGTATAGTAGTATTATCCAATAAAATTAAACTAGTTTACTCTTCTAGCCCAAAAAAAAAAAAAAAAAATGTTTAAGGCATATGTTTATCTAATTGGCGCACTAGCTAATCTGATTATGATATGTACACATGCATACACACACAGAGCTTGTAATATATATATATATATATATATATGTATATGTATAGTAGTAATGTATTGCCGTGAACCCCATTTGGTGGAATATAATATAGAAGAATGTGGACATTATTATATAAACCAAAGGAGTGTCAAATAGTATTTTTTTTATTAATTTTTACTTTTTTGTTATAGTAAAAAGATGCAATATTTTCACTGTTTAATAAACAGTGATTTTTGTTTTTTTATTTTATTTTTGTTGTATATTTTTTTCCTACAGTAATGCACAATAGCTGTTTTTTCTCATTAAACTGTCGATTTTGTCCTTATCTTATGTGCTGATTTTGACTTATCTACAGTGGAAGGACGGTTTTGTCCTCACATATTTTACTGTTTTGTCTACAATGCAGAGATTTTTTTGCCCCTCTAATTTAGTTGGTTTTCCTTCATTTATAATGAGTTGACATTTTTACCCCTAAAATTGACGGCTGTCCACACAGTATAATTACCGCTTCACGCCTCTTTTTTAGTTCATTTTCTTTTTCCTACAGTGTGTTGCCGGTTTTACCACTATTTAGAGTTTGTTTTTTTTTTTCTTAATATTATTTTTGCCTTTTTTTTTTACGTTCAATTTTAGACATTAGATTCTGATCTGTTATTGTATTGTGTTTTTGCTCATTTTGCCTTTTTTTTTTAAACGATTTTTTGCTTTAAATTTTTTATCTTTATTTCAAATTTTTTTGTGCCTTTTTTGTTTTTTTTGTTCTATTTTTTTTAAAGATCCCCCTTTTTTTTTTTAAGGATTCTGCATGCAAGTTTTTTTTTCTTTTTTGTTTGTTTTGTTTTATATTTTAAAAATCATTTTTTTTTAGTTTTTGCATGTATATAACCTGATAATTTTATTTTTTATTTTTTTAAAAACAGTAAAAAAGGGAGAAGATGTGATATATATTTTATTTTGTTATAATGTTTTTGTTAGGGTTAGTTTTTTTCGGTTCTTTTGAGTTTAAAGATTTTTTGTTCTTTTTTTTTTCTGCTTTATTTTTGTTTTAATTTTTTTCTTTAAATGAGTATAACTACAGAATTTTTTTTTCTTTTTGCTTTTGTTTTCGTTTTTATTATTGTTAGTACTATTGTCATTTTGATTTTGCATCTTCACTGTTGAGAGAGATTTTGAGAAGAATTATACTTATTATAATTATAATATTTATCTTAACCAACTGTTTTTATCATATAATACTTAGTTTTTTTATTTCTTTTTTTCTTCCTTTCCCGTGCATTGCACGGGTATTAAACTCGTGTGGTACTATGTTAATGTCAAAAACATGGATAGATATGCTCGGTTCTCGCATGCCACACGAGGATCCTATTTTCAATTAGCTTTTCTTTATTCTATAGTAATTTAAAAAAAAAAAAAAAAAAAGGAAATGTTGAAGAAAAAGTTCCATTTTTTGAATTGTTTAGCTAAATTAATTAACCGGCTTCAGTCTTCACCCCTCAAGCCTACCAACCCCCTTCACAAAAATAAAAAAATAGAAATAGATAAAATAAAATAAGAAGAGATAGCCATTTGGGAACTTATTTATTTATTTTTGTTTTGTTTTCTAAACAGCAGCTCTACTCTGTTAATGATGCACTGCCACTTGGAAAAAAAAAAAAAAAAAAAAACTCTCATTAGCTAGAGAAAAAAAATAAAATAAAAGGGTAATAAGTGGCTTCTTTGGGCACTGTGACACAAAAATTTAGGAAACAAATTGATGGCATAAATAATGGAATGGCTTGTCAACATTTATAGAATTAACAAATGGATAGGACTTTAGCAAAAATATGAAAATAAAAAAAATACCATTTATTGGATGCATGTCCATTGCCAGAAAGTGAGAAAAAATTGTAAAAAAAGGGGTTTTTTTCTTTTTTCTTTTTCATCATTCTTATTTTAAAAAAAAACTATCTTATTTTTAAATTTATTTTGTACAATATCATTTTGAAAAAAGAAAATGAATATTTTTAAAATATTTACAAAATACATTTTTTTCCTACATCATTTCTTCTTATTTCAAATAACTTTTTGTTTTCAAGAGAAAAAAAAAATGTTTTACGCATCCAAACGCCATTACATTTTCAAAATAAATGATTGTCTCATTTCAAACAAGAAAATTTACATTTTAAAAAATGAACATGTGATCCAAACATATTAGTAAGAAAATATAGTAAAAATCAATGTTAATGCTGCTGTTAGAAAAGATAGAGGCTTTATTGGTGTCGGGGTGGTTGCGAGAGATATGAGTGGCATGAATCTTGTTGGCTCCTCTATTCAGATCTCTGGTTTTTTCACACCCCATATTGCTGAGCATTTGGCGGTAAGGGGACTCGGTAGCCTGCAAAGTGTGAATTTCAAATATGGGTCATTGAGTCAGATGCGATAATGTTGTGAGTAGTATCAAAATCCCGGCTTCTCGGGCTCCGAAAGCTTCGATTGCGGAAGACATCAGAGAAGTTTTAATTATTAGTGATAGTGATAATATTTGTTACGGATCTCTCAAAAAAATTCTGCATCCCATTTTTTAACTAATTGTATATTTTTAATATGTAATAGTGTTTATTGGACTGATATGATATGGTACCTAGACTTTTGGGTCCATTAATCAGGTCTGATAATTCTTCTTGAAATAAAATTCAAGCTTTTACTCAAAAAAAAAAAAAAAAAAAAAAAAAAAAGGGTTTGGGTAGGCTACTCAGTTAAGCTAAGATGCTAGGAAAGCCAGTGGGTGAAAGTTGAGATTTGAGTTTTCATTTTCCTTTTGAAATTATTTTCTTTTTGTTTTTTAATAATATAATCATAAATAAGATTATAAATATAATCTAACGGTAATTTTATAATTAACTTCATTTAAGATATAAAGTTTAATTTTAATATCTTAAATTAAAAAAACAAATAATAATAAAAAAAATTATGTTATTAGAAGTGCATAAATATTATATATAAATAAGAGTTGTCATATTTAAAATTGGAAATTATTTTTATGTTTTTCTATTAAGTAAGAGTTATATGTTTCACAAAGAAGGGGCTTTTTTTTTTTTTTTTTTTGGGTGGTTAAAAAGACAACTGCTCTACTCTGTTAATGATGCACCGCCATTTGGAGAAAGCTTCAAATAGCTGGAGAAAAAAAAAAGGGTAATACGTGGCTTCTTCTGGCAATGTAAGAGGGAAACTTAGTGTCGTTTATATCATTTATTGGAGTTAAAATTTCTAAATTATAATTGGTTAATTTTTTAAAAATCAGTTATTATTTTTGTTAATTAAAAAAAAACAAAAATTTAACAAACAAAAAAAAATTTAATAAGAGTTAAATTTAAATTACTAAACAAAGCCTTATTAAATTTATCAATGCCATGTTGGCATTCATTGCATCCTTGTTACAAAATATATAAAGAAAAATACACATGTACAACAGGGATAATCATAATATTACAAATACTAGTTCTATTTACGCGTACAGAGTCGACAAGGAAAATTACGTGAATATGATTGGACCATCACGTGATTGGTGATAGAACTATCGTCACAGTCTTAAAAGAGTGATCAAAAGTCACTATTTAAAAGTCATTGATTTATATATATAATTAATGAGTTAGTCTCTTATTCGGTACCAGATGGTATTCAATAAATGTGAACTTCAGTTATTGAGCATATAACTTTCAATTACAAAGAATGTGAATTCATGTAGAAGAAAATATAAAATGAGTGAAATTCACATTTACTTTAACTACATTTTTTTCTGTATGAATTTACATTCCTAATAAAATGAAGTTTATATTTACAGTAATTAAAGTTTACATGCCAAATATCTTACAATACCAGATATATGAGACTTTTGTATAATTTATAATAGCTTTGTTGTTTTCGACTTTTTTTTTTTTTTTTAATTTTCGTTAATATTTCAAAACAATGATGGAAATTACGAATTTAGTATTACAAACTTAAAGAAGAATTAAAAAAAAAAAAGAGTAGAATGTAGAAATTTAATGTGGTTTGACGGTGTGTTTGCACATATTAAAAAAAAGAAAAAAGAATATTGAATAACAAGAAGATTTAAATCTTGGACGGTACAAAGAAAAGTTTGTGTTTTAATTTTCACAGAGACTGTATTTTTTTATTTTTCAATTTTTGTTAAAATAGAGACAGAGGAGTAAGGATAAAAAATTGAAGCACATGAAAGGAAGGATAATCGTTGAGGGCAGGGCGCAAGGAAGGGACAACAATCGTCGATGAAGGACGAAGCGGGGTGTCGGGATACAGAGAGGGAACATCAAACATCAAAGACGGGACGCATGGGCGCAGAGAATGGACAACAACAGTCGGAAGAATGAGGCAATGCAAGGAGGAGTGGGGACTCATTTCCGTGTAATCTCTCCAATCCTAAATTAGACTCTGGGAATAAAAAAACCAAAAACAAAAAAACAAACCAGAAACGTCAACTATGAATGGAATAAGGCAATTCTACAAGTTGTTTTTGATATAAATGGGTTTCCATTTTATAGGTTTCCTTCGTGTTTCTGATGTTGTTTTTGTTAGTCCTGGATCATGCACTCTTTTTCTCTCTCTAATTTTTTTCTTCGGATTTTTTCAGCCAAACGGTTTTAACGAGGCACCGGACTTGTCCATGCAGATCCAATAGGATGGTCATGGTAGCAATTTGGCTATTTCTTTGTTTAATCTCCTATTTGGAGTGATTTTGATTCTTTCACTGAACTTTATTGTATTTTCTTTTTCTCATTAATTTCACACGGAAAAGGTAGATAATGAATATGCTAAAGAGATATTGATATAATTGAGATGTCTTGATGTCCTTATTAATTTCTATCACTATCATTAAAATAATTATAAAAAAAAAACTATTCAAATCTTGGTTGTTACGGGTCCTGTACGGTGATTTGAGAATTGACTATAAAGCTTGATAGGTTTTACATAGTCATATAGGAACTTAGGAGGAAGATGTACAAGAACATAACTAGGTTTGACATAGTCATATAGGAACTTAGGAGGTAGGTGTACAAAAACATAACTAGACAACTAGTCTTGAGACATCCACATGCATATGGGCCATTTTTTATTTTTTTTTTGTTGAGATAAGCATTATCTTGTAATACTAACTTATCTATATATAATTTTTTTTTCAAATATTATTGTTTATTATAAAAGTTAACGTTAGATAATGAAGGGAGGGGTTCATATACATTACCCCTCCTATATATCACTTATAATATATTTTGTGTTATATGATATTAATCAAATAATTTAAATGTAATTTTTTTAATGATATTTATTCTTCATACTAATATTTAAATAGTACAATTTGATAAGATTTTTAACAATAAATTATATATAAATTAATTAATTATTACAAATTTTAAAATAAAAAATTATCTTTGTGACGTGCCTGACTGCGTGTTTTTATTTTAATAGGTAATGTGCGTGTGTTGTGCAAAATGTAGGGAAAAAGCCTTCATCAGAGCCATAAAAGTCCAAAAGGCAATAAATGAAAGATAGAAGCCGGTCTTTCCCAACATTTGACTGTCGTTTAACGTGCACTAAAGTAGCCCGTTTCATGTCATCTTGATGCGCACCTTACTTTAGTTAGTTAATTGCAAAAAAATTTTTGTGGGTCATTTACTTGTTTAAACAAGGGGATGACAAAGCTCTTATTTAAAAAAAAAAAAAAAAAAAAAACATAGGGATGACAAAGCTACAGAGTTCAAAGTCATCTTGCTTAATTAATCCAACATGACTTAATAGACAGTTATTTTTGTCCACAATCTCAAGATAAAGCTTAGGTGAAACTAACGTAATCTTTTTGTATGGTTATAAGTATAATATAATAGTAATTCTATATACGACTCTATTATAAGGTATAGAGTTTGAATATTTTCACCTTTAAATTAAAAAATTTGTAAATTAAATTTATAGGGGTAAGATATTTATCAATGAGAACGAAAATAATAATTACTAATAAGCAGGTTAAATACTATTTTCCAAGTAAATCGATGATATTTACTTGTGTATGCAAATCATAAAAATTTTCCATCTTAAGATTATGCATACTTAATACAAAGTCGTTTCCAAGTTCCCACAACCCACAAACGTCTTCAACTCAACTCTCTCTCTCTCTCTCTCTCTAACAATGTTTTCTTTATTTATTTTTCTTATGAAATTCATGTCATAAGTTAAAAAAATCTCCATTAATGATAATTCAATAATTAGTGCATTAGTAGGATATAGTTTTAAAAAAAATTACTATTCTTTTTTCTTCTTATTATAGCTTATCTACATCGGTTAAGTTTTATTAAACAACTTCCAATATTGGTTCGGTATCAACTTTGATAAAAATTAAAATGGTATACAAGTAAAATCCATAGCAAGAAATTGATTTTTTTTTTTTAATATAAAGAATCTGATAGGGAAAACTATAAGGTAGAAGTTGTACTTTCTCTATGTTTAGGTACCACTGTTTTAATTGTTAGATTAATTTTTTAATGGTCTAATATGAGAGTGTCAATAATCCATATTAAAAATTAGAACGCGATGTAAAACTGTTGAAAATTATAGATAAGATGGCTAAAAAAAATTAATATAATGATTAAAATAACAATATATTCTAAGGGCCCGTTTAGGGGACATCTGAAGATGATATTTTGAATGTTGGGTTAGAAATGTGTGTTTGGAGGGAAAACTTTTGAAAAAATTATGTGACATATAAAATTATGTAGAAAAAATATGCAAAATGGATCTTGTCTTGTTCGTCTTTTCGTTACGAGCATTTTGACATAAAAAACATCTTATTTCAATTTGAAATAAGAATGTTATGGACTTTTAAAGTTTGAGTTTTTTGAAAATGGAAGAAAAAAAAGTTTGATGTAAAATTAGAATTTTAAAATTCAGATGGTAAAATACCATCTTCAGATGTCACTCCAAACATGTCCTAAAAAGATACAAAATAGTTCCTATTGTAAGTTTTTTCCAATGAATAATGAGGGTGAATACTAACACTAGAAGGTGTCCTCTTATATTTATAAATCCTTCTACTACGAAAAGATTGCTTAAAAGAAAATGGCAAAAAATGCAAATGAAAAATCATAGAGCAAATACGAAATCCATGATGGAGTCAAAAAATTTGTTTAAAAGAATTTGAAATCAAAATTTTGAACGATAACATCATCATTATTTTGTTTCTAATGGTTTATTTGGTATTTTAGTTCAACTTTAATTAAACTATATTTTTTCAGTTGGATTTTTTTTTTGAAAAGTCATAAAATTATAATTAAGTTTTTGAAAAGTTAACCAATTCTAACTTTAAAATTTTAGGGATTTATAGTTTAATAGCATTTTTTAAGAAGTTTTTAATAAGTGGCTGAAGTTTTTAAAAATTAGTTAAAAAGTAATTTTTTTTTCCTAAAATGGTTAATCAATTTTTTTAAATGATCAATCAGTCATTGACCACATAATAGTTAACTAGTGATTGACTAAGTCAATCACTAATTAATCATAACGTAAATCGCTAAATTTTATAGTTAATCACTGATTGATCAAATCTGATAAATAATTATTTTTCTAAATAAAAAAAAATTAAAATCATCTATTAAATTAGGTGATTAAAAAAGATCATAATTTTTTAAAAATTTAACTCCAACATACGATAAGCTAAGTATTCCGTGAATCTTAATTAGGTCATTTTCGTGAATCTATTTGGTCAAAATAGACAATATCATCCTTGAGGTATGGTTTGTCTGACGATGGCTTAAAAGACTTTTGGTAGAAAGAGTTTTCTTTTCTTAATGAGAAAAATCAGAATCATATTTGTTCTTTTGGAATTTGGACAGAGAATGAGGTAATCTCATCTATTTTTCCAATTTTGTGTTTGACAAAAGGGGATGAAAAAGACTTTTCCAAAAAGTTGTAATACAACAAACGACGTTTACCACCCAAAAAAAAAAGACAAAAAAAAAAAAAGAAAAAACTGCAATTACTATTTCTGTGAAAATTTCAAAGTTCAAGGGACAAAAACGTAATTCAACTAATTTCACAATTATAATCTCCATAGACTGGATTCTATCGTAATCAAACAAAAGTCAAAAAGTCTTCAAATATCCATTTCACCTTACTCATCCTTCACCGCCCACGCGCCTGAGGCGCGTGGCCTTGTTGGTCTTGATTTTAAATACATCTCTCTCTTCCTTCGAAAAAATAAAAATAAAAATAAAAAATAAAAATAAAAATAAAAATAATCTCTTCCAAGGCTCAGAGTCAGAGATATATATATTTATACACACACACACACGTTAGAGAGTAGAAAACAATTCTTCAATTCCAGAAACACCCCTTCTCTCTCTCTCTCTCTTGTTTCTCTCTCTAGTCTTCTTCCACTGTGTTTTGCCAACTGGCCTAACCCAAAATTTCCCGGCTTTGTATTCCACGAGGCTTTAAAAAAAGTAGCTCCTAAACCCAGAAACTTTCCTTTTGGCCCCTCTTTTTTTAATTTTATTTCTATTACCTTCCCTTTTTTTTTTTTTTTTTTTTCACCCGAAGAACTCGTGGGCAGTTCATTAAACAGTCTTGTGTGAAATGAATCGAAGCCTTTGAGCTCTGCTTTCGTGACCCTTTTCGCCGCTCCTCAAATAGCTATGGCGGAATTTATCTGCTTAATCAACCAGGTGACCCTTTTTTTTTTTTTTTTTTTTTTTTTTTTTTTTAAATCCTCTTTTTTGTTTGAATAGAATGTAGTGTTTAATTTTTTTTCTTCGTCTTTTTTTTTTTTGGCTTTTAATTTATCGGTGTGGGATATATATTCTGGTTCCCATTCTCTTCTGTTCAAGTTTTTTTATTTTTTTTAATTTTTTATAAAAATTATCTGTGGAAATGTTATTCTTAAATCTTAGTTGGTTCTGGGTTTTATAGCTGGTTTTTTGAGTATGGAAGAACAATGTAAGTGGGGTTTGAAAAAAATCCTTCCTCCTTCTACAAATGTTCTGATCTGGGTTTTCACAACTTAAAAAAAAAAAAAAAAAAGGAAGAAAAAAAGAAAGAAAGAAAAAAAAAAACTATTTCAGATTTTTCCCATTAAACCATTAGCATTACACTGTTTTAGCCGACGATTTCTTTGTTAAAAAAGAGAACAGTGAATGAAAGAAAGAAAAAAAAAAAACACTTTTCAGCGGGAATTTAATAGTTGCACTGCTTTACCTTAATTTTTCCTATATTAATGACACTTTAAATTTGACTGTTTATTAATTTAATTATTTATTTTTTGCAGGATACCATCATAATAAAACCTCCTAAGAAATCTCCACTATTGTTAAGGACAATAGTCTTAATCTTTGCTATGGTCTGTGGTGTTTATATCTGCTCAGTATGTCTCAAGCAGATAAATATTCAAAACAACAACATTAACATTCAGAGCATCCAAATCATTGAAAGGCCTCACCATGGTAATGGGGTCAAGCTTCTTGAAAATCCTTACCGACATTTTCCCAATCCCAAAACCTTTAGCCGGTAATCTGGAGTTTCTAATCCTGATTTTTAGTTTTCTTTTTTGGTTGACTCTCAGCTTTACTAAATCTGTGTTTATTACGGTTGTAGGGGTGAATGTGCGCGTAATCCAGTTAAGTTCTTCGCCATCTTGTCGATGCAGAGGTCGGGAAGTGGGTGGTTCGAGAGCCTGTTGAATAGTCATGCGAATGTAAGCTCTAATGGTGAGATATTTTCTCGTTGGTATAGGAGAGAAAATATTTCCTCCATTGTACAGACTCTAGATAAAGTTTATAATTTAGATTGGCTCAGCAGCGCGTCGAAAAACGAGTGCTCCGCAGCAGTTGGCTTTAAGTGGATGCTTAATCAGGTAATGTAATGTGTTTGAGTTTGGATAGGTTATATGGCTGTTTGGAGACTTATCTAGTTAATTTGAAATCATGAGAACCGTCATTCAACCTAATTGGTTATGTATTATTGACGATCATTCGTTCAAACATAAAGCAGATACAGGGGTGCCCCGATTTAAACGATTTATTTACTTTATGAATTGGAATGTTTAGTTGTATTAGATCTTCTTTGCTATAAGTTAATCACCAATCTATATTGCAATGAAGGGTTTCTAGAATTCCATATAGGGAAACCGGGTAGCTTGTTAAACAAACATGGAAAATGCATGTGCGGCACGGGCGTATTGTGTGCTCGTTTTACTTTTTGCTCAAGAAAAAAGCTAAAAGCATTCCTGTTTAACTTTTTTGCATAAGCAAGAAAAACTAAAGTCATTCTTGTTTTGCCGGCGACTCTAGAGATGCTAGAGATAAATTTGTGGTCCATTTTCTATTTTTGCCCTGTTTTGGTCCCGAGGAAAAACTTGGGAAGAGCTAACAAATCATGTCATGGGCAATGCAGGGGTTGATGGATCACCATAAAGAAGTAGTAGAGTACTTTAATCGTAGGGGTGTTTCCGCAATCTTTATCTTCCGTAGAAATTTGTTGCGCAGGATGGTTTCAGATCTTGCAAATTCGTATGATCGGTATGCTAAGCTATTGAATGGAACCCACAAGGCACATGTACATTCGGTGGAGGAGGTTTCTCTCTTTCCTTTACACTTCAGCTTACTTTGTCTTTGTCCTTACATGTGTTCTTAGATTCTAGCTCTCATCCTCATGTAGGCTGAAAAATTGTCAACATACAAGCCGACAATCAATTCTGAATCGTTAATTTCTGATCTGGAGAAAATGGAGTTGACAGCTGCAAATGCTTTAGCATACTTCAATAGCACTAGACACATGATTGTGTACTACGAGGATATTATTATGAACTGCACTGTAAGTTTGAGACAGTTTTCTGAACCGAACTGAATCTACGTAGTCAATTTATAACAAGCTCCTAATTTTGAAGCTGCAAAACATAAATGTTCATAAACTATTATCCAACCATTGCTGAAATGTTTTTAACTTGGTTTTCTTTCTCACTGTGATGCACCAATTTATACCTTTCTTCTAGTGCTATAACTATGCTAGTTAAAAACTTTTTCCGGGCGATTCTTCTCTTCAATGTCGTTTTTGTCTTCATGTTTGTTGTAGAAACTGCAAGATGTTCTAGATTTTCTTGGATTGCCACAAATGGAGCTAAAAAGCCGTCAGGTAAAGATACACATTGGATCATTAGCGGACCATATCAAGAATTGGGACGACGTCAACAGGACACTTAAGGGAACGTCTTACGAGCATTTTCTCTATGCCGACTACTGAGTCTGGATCTGTTGCTAACACTCGTGAATTGGAGTAAATACCCAACCTAACTACTGAATTCTTAACAAAGAAGCCGGACAGTGTTATGGGCGGCTGTTAGAAAGAAGTTTTGGCTGCAACGCCCTGTCGGTTTGCCGATCCTCGTTTCACTTTTGCGCATCAACAATTCATTGATGTGTTCTTTACCCTCTTCTTTTTCTTTTTCAATTTTGTTTTTGGATAATTTGTATGATTTTCCTCTTGTTTGCTCTTCTCATATACCAGGCCAATTTGTACATGTTAACTAAAACAGTACGATTTGATATGCAATTGTTTAGTACAAAAAGGGAAAAAAAGAAAAGATAAAAAAAAAAAAGAGGGTTTCATTTCTTGTGTTCTTCAGATGGTCTGAATTTCAATTAGATACTGATTGGAAAGTTTGAGCACGTAGAGGACCCATTTACTTCATACAATTACATATGATATATATATCCTAGAAAAAGATTTTAATTTATACGTGAAGAAATTTTGATATAATATTGCAAGGAGATGAAATTATTGCTGTATAGAACAGAATGGGCAGGAAATGCAGAAGAAGATAATGAGGCTCCATGAAATCTTCAATAATTGAGATGGGTTTGGGTTGGTGGGAACACAATCTGATATGGTAGAACCAACAAAGTCAGAAAGAGGTTTCAGGTTGTCCGAATGAGGTCCACAGACGCACATTGGAGTCCAAATAATGGGTCTCATGGTAATGACAATTCATTTCGTTTGAATGTGTCCAAGACAATTATATATAGAGCAATGCCATGGCATCTGAGCGATGTTTAATATCACTTATTAATAGAGAGTGAGTTTCACAACATAGAATCCATCAATGGGATTCACTTCTCTAATAGTGTGATGTTCCCTAACATTTTTCTTATATATATCCCAACACATACGTGTTTTTTAGCTATTAACAACTAGCAATTTGATAAAAATAAAAACCTTTATTACTACATGAACGAAATGTTGTACCACATGCAATCTCTTGCAGTAATGGGCGAAGAAGAGTTTTGGGAGTCCGGAAAAGATTCAAGGTTTTTAGAACACGTGCTAGCTCTTAAATTTCTCATAATTTAGTATTTTTGTGGGAGAAAGAGCAAAATATTATTTTGAAGAGAGTAATAGTAGATTATAGTATAAAACTTTAAACATAATAATAAATAACATAATCAAATTTATGACCACGCAACATCAAAAAAATCCATCATTCCTCCTATTTTTTCTCTCTCTAATATGAAACTATGCACATAAATTTGTTATTAAAAATTAACTGTAAATTTGTTATTTTCTAGAAAATCTAAGGAAATCTATGGATTTACCACAAATTATATTATTATTTATTTTAAAAAAACTTGCTATAAACTTTAAAAGTACATATAAAATATGCTATTTGCTACAATTTCCATATTTGGGTTCTGTCCTTGAATCAACAAATAATAACAATTAATTTCATTTGTTAACGAATTAAGTTTTGGACATAGTAATCATAATTCATTGACACCCGTACCCTTGAACTTTTCTTAATTGGATACTTTTATCTTGAAAAGTTTTTTTTTCCCTGGTAATTTAGTGCCCCATTTTTTTTTTTTTTGAAATAATTTTAGTTTCTTATTAATTACAAAATCTCATAAAATTTAACTCAATTTAGGGCTGTAAATATGGGCCGATTGACCCGTATCCTTATATTATTATAACATATTAAAATAATCTTTAAATATATTTTAAAACATGTTATTTATTTCAATTATTATTTATTACAACATGTTATTTACTTTTTTTTCTCTCTAAATGAATAAAGCTATAGGGTTGGGCTGCCCCGACCCGATGAGCAAGAAATTGAAAGGAAAATCGTAACAAATGATATTTTTATGAAAATAATTAAAGTAAAAAGCAAGGTTTTAAAATATTAGAATTAAACAGTAAATTCACTAGTTAATTGAAAAGATAAATAGCAAATTTATTATCTAAATGAATAAAGCTATAGCATTGGGCTGGCCCGACCCAATGAGCAAGAAATTGAATTAAACAACAAATTTACTAGGTACATGAAAAGGTAAATAGCTAATTTAATAGATAAATTACATATTTATAAGGCGTGAATAAATCAGATAGTGATAAATTTTTATTTATTATTATTTACTCTAAATATTTTATTTACTTCAATTGTTTTATGAAAAGTACTATTATTTAATTCTTTCTCCCAAATTGAAATGGTCCAGATGTTTGGATCGGGCCCAATACTGGGTCAAGATGTGGGTAATGCGCATGCTATTACCTGGTCGATATTTACAACTCTAACTTTAATCAGGAGCTAATTGCTACTTTTTACAGAATTTAGTAACAAATTCAAAGTTGGAGGGGCCAAATCACGATAAAAAGAATATGGGCAGAATTGTTAAATGTATAAAATATATTAAGGTCTAGAAGTAGAGATTATTCTTTTGTGAAATTGAGATTCAGTGTCTTAGCTAACTGAATATTCAATTTGTTTGTTTAATTCCTAAGTTATGCACATTCTGTTACTTTGGTTTATAAACGTTTTAGTTTTTATAAATTAATCCCCAAATTTTTGATTTTTGACAGTTTTGATCCCTGAAATTGAAATAGATGAAAGATTTTTCTAATTTAATATATATAATCAGTTTCAATTTTATGTTAACATGAAATTTTAAAAAAATGATTACATTATGTAGATTAAATTTCTTATTATTCTTATTAAAACCCCGCAAAAACTAAAACATTTCACACTTAACGTAATAATTTTTTAAATTTTTTTTTTAGTTATTATGTGATAAGCATACGATTATCTAAGTTAAATTTTAGAAATTATATGTCAATTATAGTATTAGGGATCAAAAAAAAAAAAAAAAAAAATGCAAAAAAAAAAATGCAAAAAAAAAAAAAAAAATTCATGAATTAATTAACTAAAATTAAAAGTTCAGATATTAAATTGATAAAAGTATTTAGGGATCAAATAAACAAATTACCCTACAGTCTTGTTGAAGGTTACCGTTCATAAAAAAAATATTTTTAGTCCTTTATGACGGAAAATGTGGCCAGGGTAATACTATGTCCACATAAATAACAAAATTTTTTAACTTTTTTTTTTGGTAACATTAATAAGTGGTTCTCGAGTTGTTGGTATTATATTTTAAATTTTTATAGGGGCCAGATGTGATGGTTCCCCTTCTTCTTTTGTTTAAAAAAAAAAAAAAAAAAAAAAAAAAAAAAAAAACAAAGACAAAAAGAGTGGAGACCTTAATTTAAGATTGGTCTAGCTCAACATGTGGGAATGGAGGGTTAGACTTGAGATTCAAAATCTTTACGGCTTTCTTTCAAATTAATAAAATAAGTATTAAAAAAAAAATCCCATACTTCCATATAATAATATTAGTAATAAAAACGGATCTTCCCTAAGTTTTTCTTTAATTGGGATGTTTTGATAGCCCTGAAATTAGTTGCTCTCTTAATTCAATAAAGTAAAAATAGTAATTGGAAATCCACGTGGAAACTGAAAATTGTGTCTTCTGAGAATTACTATGAATTCCATATATGTACTTCAGTCCGATGGCTGTATGATACGGCGGTACAACCCGCAAATGAGAGCGACAAATCTGAAAGAGAGAGCGGTACAACTCAGAGATCAGAGAGAGATCAACCCCGCCACTCTCACCATGATTTCCAGCAAAATAGAGAGAGAAAGAGGGAGGGGTGGTGAGGGGGAAGGGGGTTCATGTCCGGCAAAAATTGGGAGCCGGACACGAGAACCCTCGTGTGTATATATATACATATATATGTAAACAAAAGCTAATTTCAGAGTAACTTGATAGTGATCCGGGAGCTCAAAAGAACACCCTTACATGTGGTGGGATGCATGTTCCTCATGCTCAGGAACCACTCGTTCATGCATATATAACACGGCCAAAATAATTATCTAATTAGATAGTTTTGAATTTAGATTCTTAACTATAAAACAGAATGACAGCCTCACTAAACTATTTTACAACTTAAATCATGAACATATATTTCCTTTTGTTTAACCTAATGAGTAGTGTGATATATGGCCCTTAACCCATGATACTTTTTCACTAAAAGCCTTCAATTGGCTTGTATTAAAGAGTATCAGCCGCAAAACTAAAAGGGCTACTGAATCATTGATTTTATATATTCATTATATATATATATATATTAAAATTATTAATATTCTACACATATAGCCGCCTAGATACCTAGATTCTTTGAAGAGATAGTTCATGCTACAAGATTACGTATATGTGTGCGTGTGTGTATATATAAATTTTTATATCTTTGTATTTTCTATTTAATTGAGCTCAATGTCTTGCTGCAAGCTGTCTAACTACAAAAGGAATCGCATGAGTAAATTATAAACTTGCACATTAAGTGGGTACTTTGTAATGCTTTTAGCAAACCCAAAAAAAAAAAAAAAAAAAAAAAAAAAAAAAAAAATCTGTAATGAGTGAAGATACACTCCATGTGAAGATCTTCTCACTGTCGTTTACAGTTGTTGATTTCATATTTTACTTCAGATGCCTCCTTTTTTAAATAATAATAATAATAATAATAATAAAAAGGACCGGTACCGGTTTGGAACAATTATTGGAGTTC
Source organism: Ficus carica (assembly GCA_009761775.1). Classification (NCBI taxonomy): domain Eukaryota; kingdom Viridiplantae; phylum Streptophyta; class Magnoliopsida; order Rosales; family Moraceae; genus Ficus; species Ficus carica. The sequence goes on from CM019743.1 coordinate 23,545,225, forward strand.
GAGATGTTTTGTTAATATATAAATTAGAAATGAGTTGTGATACATAAAATAATTTAAAAATTTGAAACGTTTTCGGAAAATAATATGCAATATAGATCTTGTTTTATTCCTCTCGTCGTTCTATACAATTTAAAAAAAAATCATTTTATTTTGACTTGAAATAAGAAAATTATAGACTTTTAAAGTTTTAGTTATTCTTTGAAAATGAAAGAGAGAAAGGGAGATGTAGATTTGGGAGTTTTGGAGTTGAGTTGGAAAATTTCAATATATAAACGAAGAAACTTTTCTCCTCTCTCTACTCTTCTTTCTCTAACGCATGAGAGTTAGGATTTTTTAATTGTTTTCTTCCCTTGGGGCCGGACTTCAGTGACAGCCTTTGGATTGCCTCTGATTTCCTAGCCTTCGGGATGGATGTGAGAATTATATGGTAAGAGTTTTGAAAGAGACAAGCCCGTTAGAGGAAGATCGGTGTTGCGGGAAGAAGCAAGACGAAGAGGTCCTGCAGCGGCTCGGCTTTAGCAACCCAGTTTCTCTCGACAACGTGGATCTTGTTTTCGGCAAGGACTCTTCCTATGTGATTCATTTTTTTGTTTTGTTTTTTGGTTTGTAGTTTTGTGTGTAATAATGGTTATGTCTTCGCCGTCTTTTATCTAGGTGTTGTGTTCAGTTTAGAGGAGGAAATTAGTCCGAGCATTGGTGCGCGGAGGCAGGCTAACACGAGAGTTGTGAATGACGAAGGTGGTCCATCTCGGTCACGGGGGAGTGCTGGGAAGCGGAAACAAAGGGACGCGACGGATGAGATGACTTTCGAGGCGATGCAGGAAATCGCGAATCATTTCCGCGGTCGCTCCCAATCGGGAACCAATAGCGACCAAACCAGCCAGAAAGATCACATCTTGGACTGCATGAATATCATGAAGGAGATGGGTATTCCACAATATCAGAGAATGATAATGTGGCACTACTTTGATGCTCATCCGCGGCTTCAGCGTCCATTCTGTCTGCTTGACGACGGCGACCGGAGGGGCATTATTGCCTCAGTTGTGTCCACCCAGATGCCACCACCGAATTGATTTTTATGTTATAGGAGCATTATTTTCCCGTTTCATTTCAGTTAGACAAAACATTGAGAGTTACACTTTTTTCTTTTCGTTTATTGGGCTATATTTACGTTTTATATGTATTAACATTATTTGCCTGATAATTTGCCCAGATTGTTTGCTAAGCCAATTTATATTTCATGATTACATTAATTTTCATTATGCATAATTGCGTGCCTGTTAACTACGGGTTTGTAATTCGTCAAACAATTATATTAATAGGTGGACACAATCGAAAAATATAGTCAATATATGTGCGCCATGGTGACTAATTTAAAATTGTATTCGGATAATTGATCTACAACAGGTAAAATAGTGCATTTTCAACGACAACAAATTACAGGAATGAACTGGTTCGGATCCGCACCTGATAATGAGGAGGACGCCCAAGCCGCAACAAACGAACAATGCGACGATGACGATTTGCTTGTAAAGGCAGTGGTATCTGTGGCAAATAGTCGGCGTAACAGGCGACGAGTAACACATCCAATGCATAATTCAATCCTAACTGGCAGCATGCGTGTGGAGGAGATACTAAATGGTCATGACGACGTAATTCAAGGAATGATCAGTATGAAATCATCAACCTTCAAAGTACTAAGTGGCTTATTGGGTAGTCGGGAATTGTTGACGCCAACTAATAACATGAATGTGAACGAGCAGTTATTCATTTTTTTAATCATTTGTTCACAAGGCGCTACAAACCGACACGTTTCGTATTTATTTCAGCATTCTAAAGAAACAACATCACGTTGGTTCTTTAAAGTGTTGAAGGTATATGTGTGTTGAAGGACGAATTCATCCGACCACCTGACTACACGGCGGTGCAACATTTGATAAATGACCACTCGGAAAAATATCGGCCATGATTTGATGTACGTTAACGATGTTCTCTAATTTCATATCGAACGGTTTTCGATTAATAATATCCCCTTACTGTTCATGATGTTACGCTTACTGAATATTCTAATGGGTCATGCAGGGTTGTATTGGTGCTATTGATGGGACACACGTCCCATGTGTCCCAAGACGCAAGAATGCTGACGGTTGGATTAATCGTAAAGGGTTTCACTCGCAGAATATTTTAGCGGCCTGTTCGTTTGATATGAAATTTACATACATGTTGGCCGGATATGAGGGATCATGCCATGATGCCAGAATGTTGGACGAGGCAATATCATTCCATGGTTTCCCACTGCCCCCACCTGGTAATTGTAATTGTCCCGTTTTTGCATAATTTACATATACGAAATTAGGTTAAAAATATTGGACTTCTCATAATGCTGTGTGTTTATATGACAGGAAAATTTTATTTAGCAGATTCCGGCTACGCCAATAAGGATGGTTTCCTGAGCCCATTTAGACGGGAGACGTATCATTTACCAGAGTATCGAAGACGTCGTGCCGGGCTAGGTAATCGAAGGAAGGTATTTAACTACACGCATTCTTCGCTGCGAAATTGCATTGAACGGACGTTTGGTGTCTGGAAGGCGAGGTTTAAAATACTTAAAGGCATGAACAGCTATCCGATGGATAAACAAGTCAGGATTCCCGTGGCGTGTGCGGTTCTGCATAATTTCATAAGGATGGTGCAGATTGGGGACCCATTTCTAGAAGAGTATGTAGCTGATTGCATGCCTGTTCGTGGATAGATGGTACTGGGCCCAGTACAGGAACAGAGCAACATGGCTCAAGTACGAATGCGATGAATCAGATGAGAGAAAGAATTGCGGATGTAATGTGGGAACGATACCAATCATATCCATGGTATAGAACCACATGAACGAAAACAAATATTATCCGTTTGGGCCAGAGTCGGAATGTAATAGTTACTTTATTTTGATGATTTTTACATTACAAACAATGTACATTTTGTTGGGGTATAATATTACAATAAAAGGAATTTTGTGACATTTTTTGCTGTCTCAAGTTGATTGGTTTTTATAATTTGACATATTATCATTTTTTCCAATTTTATTTACTAAAATATACGTTAGAATGTTAAAAAAAATAAAAAAAATTTATTCCCCTCATTATCTTATCATCCAAACAAGGCCCTTGTTTTTTTAATTTTCAACTCAACTTAAACTTTTCACCAAACACTCAACTCAACTTCAATTTTTCAACTCAAACTTTTTACCAAACACTCAACACTTAAACTCAACTTAACTTAACTCAAACTCAACTTAAAAATCTTAACTCAAACTTGTGAACCAAACAGACCCTAAGTCCAAAAATGTTTAGGTTTTCAAGCTCTACCTATAATATGCTATTGATAATAAAAATGATTATTTTCATCTATCCCCTGAACTTTAAGGTTACTCTTATTTTGTTACCTGAACTTTGAATTTAACGCCATTTCACCCATTCCATCCAAAATTTAGTTCAAAATAAACAGAAAAAAGTGAGTTAAGTGCAATCATGTGCTCTTTTTCTGTTTGTTTTTTGCAGAAATCCTAATAGAATGAGCTTGGTAAGACTAGTTCCTCTATATTTTCCAAATGTTTTTAACTAAAATACTGATAGAAGCTGTAAAATGGAGTTAAATTCAAAGTTTAAAAGAAAAGTGAGAGTTTTTAAATTCATAAAGTAAAGTAAGTGTGATCCTAAAGTTCAGGGTGTAAATAAGAATAATCCTAATTAAAATTGCTGTCAACACACGTATTTTTCAGTTCTTTATAAGCTGGTGCACCTTATCATACACCACGGAATAGTAGTATTCCTTAAAGTTCGGACACCCTTTTTCTTTTCCCTCTTCAACTGGTCCCACCAACCCTCACATGCATGTTTAGGTTTTCAAGCTCTATCTATAAATACCACCCCCTCCAGGGAGGATGTTCGGAGTATCTTTTTGGCTCTTTCTCTTCAAGCTTATAAATAGTAGTATATTTCATCCTGAGAATTTCATAGGAGCAAGTTAGCTAGCTAGCTAGTTTCATCCTGCATGACATATTATTCTAGGCCAATATTGATTTAATATCCAATATTTCTCTCCGGAAAATGGTCAAATCCACTCACATTGTCTTATTTTTCCTTCTAGCCATCGTCTCTCATGAGCTTCTCTCCGTTGAAGCACGAAAAGTGAGGAAGGACGTGAAGTTGATCGACCGGAAGGACTTGATAACTACAGCGAGCGTGGCGGTAGCAAGACCGGGGCAGCTGCACCGCGGTATCAAAGAAGAAATGAACGGACTTGTATCAGCTTTCCGACCCACCACCCCTGGTCATAGTCCCGGTGTCGGTCATTCTATTAAGACGAGCATGGCGGGAGAAGTAGCAAGCCCGGGGCAGCTGCACCGCGGTATTAAGGAAGAATTGGACAGATTTGTACCAGCTTTCCCACCTCCCACCCCTCTTCCGAATCCCCGTGTCGGTCAATTTATTCACAACTAGAGCATTCTAATCAGCAATCTACAATTCTTTTACTATCATGAATATCAACCAAGCCGATAAGAAATAATGTGTTGTACTGTATTGTTATGTTATGCATGTTAGTAACGTCAGCTAAAAAAATATTGTATTAATCGCATTTTCGTACTTAGATGTTTGGTTTTCATTTGTGTATATGTACTATTTTCACTTTGTTTTAGTTATATAAAATATTCGTGCAATTTCTAATATAAAATGCTCTCTGTTGACAAGGCTCAAAAAGAGGAGTATTTTTAGGTTGATGTTTTGGTGCATGCGTTTGTGCCTTGAGAGTCAGTTATAAGCATTTAATTAAATCAATAATTAATAGACTTATGTAATTTTGTGAAGTACTTCTCAAATTTAAGGAGCCTTATTATAAGGAGTATTTATGATTGTAATGTTCAACTTTGCTAGAAATGAGGATTAACATAAACTTATAGATGTTTGACGAAGGGATTAGAGTATGTTTACCGACGTATAACAAGTAATTATGGTTTGGAATAATTGAATAAATATGGAAATCATTGATTACTTTTTTGGCTTTACTTATCTAATGGGATGTAAAATCAGAGACAATCGGTCTAATTTCATTTCTAATGTCAATTTAGTAAAGCCAGTAATTGAAATCTTACAAAAAAAATGTTCTTGTAGATAATTAAATAATCATTAGCTTTGATTAGGGCATTCGAGTAAATTAGTCGACGTCAAATTTTTATTTTTATTTTTTTTCCATAAAAAGAGAGAAGAAAAATGATACCAGAGACATTCCAACTGGCTAGGTTGACATCTACTAACAACCCATCCTTAACGAAACACCCTCACTCTAATTTATTTTTTAAAATGAAAAAAATACATAACAAAATTACAGAGAAAATATATATATCCAAAGCTAATAAATTTATAACTAAATTAGAATCTTTAATATAAAGCTTTAATTGGATGAATCCTTTTGGCTTAGAGTTTATTCAATTACTTGGATTGTGCAAGCCGAGGGAATCTGAAACTATAAGGAGAAGCCAGCTTGAGAGAACGAAAGATACGTCCACTAGATTTAGGATAACATTCCATGCTTTTTTTTTTCCCCCAATCAATTTGTTTCTTGAAAAGAGATTAAAAAAAAGTTAAAATAAATTTTTAAAAGCCAATAGAGAATCTTAGATATACTATATAATCTTTTCTTAGAAATTATCTGTCAATTATAGTATTAGGGATCACAAAAAAAAAAAAAAAAAAAAAAATGCAAAAAAAAAATGCAAAAAAAAAAAAAAAAAAAAAATTCAAGAATTAATTAACTAAAATTAAAAGTTCAGATATTAAATTGATAAAAGTATTTAGGGATCAAATAAACAAATTACCCTACAGTCTTGTTGAAGGTTACCGTTCATAAAAAAAATCTTTTTAGTCCTTTATGACGGAAAATGTGGCCAGGGTAATACTATGTCCACATAAATAACAAAATTTTTTAACTTTTTTTTTTGGTAACATTAATAAGTGGTTCTCGAGTTGTTGGTATTATATTTTAAATTTTTATAGGGGCCAGATGTGATGGTTCCCCTTCTTCTTTTGTTTAAAAAAAAAAAAAAAAAAAAAACAAAAAAAACAAAGACAAAAAAGAGTGGAGACCTTAATTTAAGATTGGTCTAGCTCAACATGTGGGAATGGAGGGTTAGACTTGAGATTCAAAATCTTTACGGCTTTCTTTCAAATTAATAAAATAAGTATTAAAAAAAAAAATCTTATACTTCCATATAATAATATTAGTAATAAAAACGGATCTTCCCTAAGTTTTTCTTTAATTGGGATGTTTTGATAGCCCTAAAATTAGTTGCTCTCTTAATTTAATAAAGTAAAAATAGTAATTGGAAATCCACGTGGAAACTGAAAATTGTGTCTTCTGAGAATTACTATGAATTCCATATATGTACTTCAGTCCGATGGCTGTATGATACGGCGGTACAACCCGCAAATGAGAGCGGCACAATCTGAAAGAGAGAGCGGTACAACTCAGAGATCAGAGAGAGATCAACCCCGCCACTCTCACCATGATTTCCAGCAAAATAGAGAGAGAAAGAGGGAGGGGGTGGTGAGGGGGAAGGGGGTTCATGTCCGGCAAAAATTGGGAGCCGGACACGAGAACCCTCGTGTGTATATATATACATATATATGTAAACAAAAGCTAATTTCAGAGTAACTTGATAGTGATCCGGGAGCTCAAAAGAACACCCTTACATGTGGTGGGATGCATGTTCCTCATGCTCAGGAACCACTCGTTCATGCATATATAACACGGCCAAAATAATTATCTAATTAGATAGTTTTGAATTTAGATTCTTAACTATAAAACAGAATGACAGCCTCACTAAACTATTTTACAACTTAAATCATGAACATATATTTCCTTTTGTTTAACCTAATGAGTAGTGTGATATATGGCCCTTAACCCATGATACTTTTTCACTAAAAGCCTTCAATTGGCTTGTATTAAAGAGTATCAGCCGCAAAACTAAAAGGGCTACTGAATCATTGATTTTATATATACATTATGTGTGTGTATATATATATATATATTAAAATTATTAATATTCTACACATATAGCCGCCTAGATACCTAGATTCTTTGAAGAGATAGTTCATGCTACAAGATTACGTATGTGTGTGCGTGTGTGTATATATAAATTTTTATATCTTTGTATTTTCTATTTAATTGAGCTCAATGTCTTGCTGCAAGCTGTCTAACTACAAAAGGAATCGCATGAGTAAATTATAAACTTGCACATTAAGTAGGTACTTTGTGATGCTTTTAGCAAACCCAAAAAAAAAAAAAAAAAAAAAAAAAAAAATCTGTAATGAGTGAAGATACACTCCATGTGAAGATCTTCTCACTGTCGTTTACAGTTGTTGATTTCATATTTTACTTCAGATGCCTCCTTTTTTAAATAATAATAATAATAATCATAATAAAAAGGACCGGTTTGGAACAATGATTGGAGTTCGAGATGTTTTGTTAATATATAAATTAGAAATGAGTTGTGATACATAAAATAATGTAAAAATTTGAAATGTTTTTGGAAAATAATATGCAATATAGATCTTGTTTTATTCCTCTTGTCGTTCTATACCATTTTAAAAAAAATCATTTTATTTTGACTTGAAATAAGAAAATTATGGACTTTTAAAGTTTTAGTTATTCTTTGAAAATGAAAGAGAGAAAGGGAGATGTAGATTTGGGAGTTTTGGAGTTGAGTTGGAAAATTTCAATATATAAACGAAGAAACTTTTCTCCTCTCTCTACTCTTCTTTCTCTAACGCATGAGAGTTAGGATTTTTTAATTGTTTCTTCCCTTGGTGCCGGACTTCAGTGACAGCCTTTGAATTGCCTCTGGTTTCCTAGCCTTCGGGATGGATGTGAGAATTATATGGTAAGAGTTTTGAAAGAGACAAGCCCGTTAGAGGAAGATCGGTGTTGCGGGAAGAAGCAAGACGAAGAGGTCCTGCAGCGGCTCGGCTTTAGCAACCCAGTTTCTCTCGACAACGTGGATCTTGTTTTCGGCAAGGACTCTTCCTATGTGATTCATTATTTTGTTTTGTTTTTTGGTTTGTAGTTTTGTGTGTAATAATGGTTATGTCTTCGCCGTCTTTTATCTAGGTGTTATGTTCAGTTTGTTAATTCTAATAATAGAGGTGGTCTCTCTAATTTCCACATTAATTGTTTGTCCGCTAGATCTGAGTCTTGGCATTGTTTTGGTCCTGCTGGAATTGCTTCTATGCGGAGTTAATGGTTGTCCTAGTGCTATTGAGTCTCGGCCCTCAATCGATTGGGATATTCCATCTATTGTCAGGGTTTTGTCAAAAAGAGCCTTACATGTGCTCGATTTCAGTATGCTGTGGTATGTACCCTTTATCGGGCCTCAAGCATACGTCTTTCTCTTTGAGCGTCATCAGAATTTACTGATGAATCCGTTTTTATTGTAGGGTTTTGTCTCATGTAATACATAATCATTTGTTATATTTTGTGTCTTTGTGTCTCTTTTTTAAATTTTATGAAATTCCCGTTTAAAAAAAAATTCAATTGAAATCAATGTTCCATACTGCTCCTTAATCTTTTAACAAGATCAGTTAGGAATCTTGTATAACAAGTGGCCAATTTACTAAGTTTGTGTTTGGTGTACAGATTTGGAGTGAATTTTTTATATTGAAGTTGGTTGATTTTTTAAAAACTAATTATAATTTTTTGTTGAGTTATTAGAAAAAGATAAAAACTAATATGAAAAATTTAGGTTCAAACCTGAAAATCAAGCGGAAGCTAATTTGATTCTTCCAAGGAGTTTTTTTTTACACTTTTTCTTTTTAATATATGCTTGAACGAAGATTTCTTATAATATACACTATAGCCAATTAAATATTAGTCAATGTTAGTGACTAATGTTTTTTTTAGTATACAATTTAAAGATTTATTTATTTTTGGTCATGTTGTTATATTGGCCTAGCTGTTATAGGTCTCACCATACCTTCAGTCGAACTTAAGAAATAGAAGTGTGCGGGGGTGTGATTTTCTGCTTTACATGTCTAGGTTTTTAGACAAAATGAATAGTGGGTGGTTAGGCCGAAAGATCATACCTGCAACACTGGACAAGAACTTTTCTTTTTTCTTTTTCTTTTTTATATATTTATTTTATTTATTTTTATTTTCAAAAGTACTAAAGAGTAACACACACATATATAAATATATATAGCAAAGGAAAGTTGACATACTTTGTCCAACACAATTTTGCTACAGGAGGATGGTTCCCATGATATCTAATTTAATAGGACTAACAAAGACAACATTAACGACATATATTATGAGATATTCAAAGAAAGTTTTGTCCAAAAAGATGCTTATAATGTCTTTTGTAGGTTTCCCAAAATGTCTGCCTTCTCTAATTAAAGTTTGGACTCCCATTTCTTTTCCCTCTTCAACTGTCCCCACTAACCCTAAGTCCAAAAATGTTTAGGTTTTCAAGCTCTACCTATAATATGGTATTGATGATAAAAATGATTATTTTCATCTATCCCCTGAACTTTAAGGTTACTTTTATTTTGTTACATGAACTTTGAATTTAACGCCATTTCACCCATTCTATCCAAAATTTAGTTCAAAATAAACAGAAAAAAGTGAGTTAAGTACAATCATGTGCTCTTTTTCTGTTTGTTTTTTGCAGAAATCCTAATAGAATGAGCTTGGTAAGACTAGTTCCTCTATATTTTCCATATGTTTTAACTAAAATACTGATAGAAGATGTAAAATGGAGTTAAATTCAAAGTTTAAAAAGAAAAGTGAGAGTTTTTAAAATTCATAGAGTAAAGTAAGAGTGATCCTAAAGTTCAGGGTGTAAATAAGAATAATCCTAATTAAAATTGCTGTCAACACACGTATTTTTCAGTTCTTTATAAGCTGGTGCACCTTATCATACACCACGGAATAGTAGTATTCCTTAAAGTTCGGACACCCTTTTTCTTTTCCCTCTTCAACTGGTCCCACCAACCCTCACATGCATGTTTAGGTTTTCAAGCTCTATCTATAAATACCACCCCCTCCAGGGAGGATGTTCGGAGTATCTTTTTGGCTCTTTCTCTTCAAGCTTATAAATAGTAGTATATTTCATCCTGAGAATTTCATAGGAGCAAGTTAGCTAGCTAGCTAGTTTCATCCTGCATGACATATTATTCTAGGCCAATATTGATTTAATATCCAATATTTCTCTCCGGAAAATGGTCAAATCCACTTACATTGTCTTATTTTTCCTTCTAGCCATTGTCTCTCATGAGCTTCTCTCCGTTGAAGCACGAAAAGTGAGGAAGGACGTGAAGTTGATCGACCGGAAGGACTTGATAACTACAGCGAGCGTGGCGGTAGCAAGACCGGGGCAGCTGCACCGCGGTATCAAAGAAGAAATGAACGGACTTGTATCAGCTTTTCGACCCACCACCCCTGGTCATAGTCCCGGTGTCGGTCATTCTATTAAGACGAGCATGGCGGGAGAAGTAGCAAGCCCGGGGCAGCTGCACCGCGGTATTAAGGAAGAATTGGACAGATTTGTACCAGCTTTCCCACCTCCCACCCCTCTTCCGAATCCCCGTGTCGGTCAATTTATTCACAACTAGAGCATTCTAATCAGCAATCTACAATTCTTTTACTATCATGAATATCAACCAAGCCGATAAGAAATAATGTGTTGTACTGTATTGTTATGTTATGCATGTTAGTAACGTCAGCTAAAAAAATATTGTATTAATCGCATTTTCGTACTTAGATGTTTGGTTTTCATTTTTGTATATGTACTATTTTCACTTTGTTTTAGTTATATAAAATATTCGTGCAATTTCTAATATAAAATGCTCTCTGTTGACAAGGCTCAAAAAGAGGAGTATTTTTAGGTTGATGTTTTGGTGCATGCGTTTGTGCCTTGAGAGTCAGTTATAAGCATTTAATTAAATCAATAATTAATAGACTTATGTAATTTTGTGAAGTACTTCTCAAATTTATATAGCCTTATTATATATTTATGATTGTAATGTTCAACTTTGCTAGAAATGAGGATTAACATGAACTTATAGATGTTTGACGAAGGGATTAGAGTATGTTTACCGACGTATAACAAGTAATTATGGTTTGGAATAATTGAATAAATATGGAAATCATTGATTACTTTTTTGGCTTTACTTATCTAATGGGATGTAAAATCAGAGACAATCGGTCTAATTTCATTTCTCATGTCAATTTAGTAAAGCCAGTAATTGAAATCTTACAAAAAAATGTTCTTGTAGATAATTAAATAATCATTAGCTTTGATTAGGGCATTCGAGTAAATTAGTCGACGTCAAATTTTTTTTTTTTTTCATAAAAAGAGAGAAGAAAAATGATATCAGAGACATTCCAACTGGCTAGGTTGACATCTACTAACAACCCATCCTTAACGAAACACCCTCACTCTAATTTATTTTTTAAAATGAAAAAAATACATAACAAAATTACAGAGAAAATATATATATCCAAAGCTAATAAATTTATAACTAAATTAGAATCTTTAATATAAAGCTTTAATTGGATGAATCCTTTTGGCTTAGAGTTTATTCAATTACTTGGATTGTGCAAGCCGAGGGAATCTGAAACTATGAGGAGAAGCCAGCTTAAAAGAACGAAAGATACGTCCACTAGATTTAGGATAACATTCCATGCTTTTTTTTTTTTTTTTTTCCCAATCAATTTGTTTCTTGAAAAGAGATTAAAAAAAAGTTAAAATAAATTATTAAAAGCCAATAGAGAATCTTAGATATACTATATAATCTTTACTTACCAACCTGATCACTACACGATCATTTAAGTTATATACTAGGAACATTAATTGTTTATTATGTCAGTAGTATAGAGTACTGCCTATGAGAATTGTGATTGGGGTCCAATAGTAGCTGTCACTCATATTTATATTATACAAATATATATCTATATATGTATGTATATAGCTACTGATATTTAATTTATATAATATTGAATCCCTAGCGAGCCAGCCAATATGGGAAGACTAGCCTTTTCGTTTCTTTTTCAATATTGTTTAGGCACTGAACTAATGTACTTTAGAATCTTGCATTTGTTAGCTTATAGTTTTGTCTATAGTTGGCGAAGTATATTAAAATTTAGTTATAGGTACCATTTATAAAAATAGTAAATAATACCATTATTATTTAAAATAAAATAGGATTTTCTTATCGGACCAATCTAATATTAATAATAATGTCAAGGACACTAATATTAATATCAATTTTTAAATATCAGTTCACATGATGATATGTTATCTATTATTAGTAAATACAATTAAAAAATAAGATAATCTTTTAAATATTTATTGATCGATAAAAAAAAATAACAATTTATATATTATATAAGTTGATATTATGTTGAATTAGAAATATGCTCATATTGTTTTTCATATATATTATTAACAGCACTATTTGGCATTGATATCAAAGGAAAGCATGCGCATGGAGCTCGTATGAATGAGCAGACTTTATTTAATTATTTATCTATTTTTAATTCAAAAGCAGAATGAGCAGACTTTATTGACAAACGGTCCAGTGAGTTCCTATATTTCACAAGATACTGATGAGGCTCCGTGAAATTTTGAATCATTGAGTTTGGGTTTGGGTCGGTGGAAACATAATCTGATATTGTAGGACCCACAAAATCAGAAAGAGGTTTCAGGTTGTTCGAATGAGGTCCACAGTCACACATTGGAGTCCAAAAATGGGTCTCATGGTAACGACAATTCGTTTCGTTTGAATGTGTCCAAGACAATTATATCCTACACAAATACGTGTGCTTTAGCTATTAACAACTAGCAATTTGAAAAAGAAAATTAAAAAAAAATTAAAACTTAAACTATATTCCCCGTTCTGTTCTCATCCCAATGTACAAATTCAATTAAATTTATACACTATTTGTTTTGAACATATATTTCAGTTTTAATCTTAATTCCGAATATTGGATTTTATCGACATCTATTTTGTTAGAATTCTTTTATGAGAATATTAACGTTTATTGAATTAATGATGAATTTCAACTTGTTTTATTTTTTATTTTTTAACCTAGTGATAATTTTGTCGATTATGAATATTATGGTTGGAAGTAGGGCAAGTACAGGGAAGGCACTGTCAATGGGAATTCCCCAACTCCATCCCACCTCTCCTTAAGTGGGGATGAGAATTGTTTTGAAATGCAAAGATAGGGATGGGAAAACATTTGCCAGTCCCGTCTTGTCTTGTCTTGTTGTCAATTATCATCTAAAAACGAGGATCTCGCTTAAGAACATGACCTTGGTGACAGCTCGGCCTGGCCATATGAGCGTGGCGGAAAATACAGGTCGACTTAGTAGAAGGATAATGAGACCCACCCCACCTACATAGTATGACAGGACTTACAAGGGCTGCTACTTTCATTTTGCTAAAAATAAAAAGAGAAGAAATTCCAGTAACTAATTCATTTTTTCAAAATTCTTAAAGTAAGTAACATATTTCAAAAATGTTTGAGCTAAACAATATATTTACAATAAATTATTTATTAACAAAAATTTTTTTAAGATAATTTTATTATAGATATGCTTCGTAAATAAATTATTTATCATAAACATGATATTAAATGGAAAATATTTTATATATAAGAGTACTTATAAGATAATTTTATCCCAAATAATGCTTCATAAATACATTATTTACCTGAACATAGTATTTATAAGATAATTTTATCCCGAATAATACTTCATAAATACATTATTTACCTGAAGCATTTTAAACTATGCTATATACCATAAACATACTTTAAAAAAATATGCTATTTCCTCTTTCTAAAAAAAAAAAAAAAAAACCTTGGGAGAAAGAAGCAAATAGTATACTTATTAAGTAAATAAAATAAATAGTAAATTTTAGAAATTTTTAGAGTAACCAATAAAATTTATTAGATAAATAATGTATTAACGAAACATATTTATGATAAAATTATCTTAAAAATATTTTTGTAAATAAAATATTTGAGGTAAATATCATATTTATGATAAATAATTTATTTAGTAAGTATTTTTTCGATAAGATTGGCTTAAAAGATTCTTGTACACAAACAATTTGTCATAAATATATTACTTATCTCGTACATTTTTAAAATATGATATTTACTTTAATATTTCTTAAAAATATCTATTTACTGTTATTTTTCTACAATTTTTTGTGCCTGTTCGCTGTGGCCTCCATCTTTATGTGGAGGCTCAACACCAGGTGACAGAGATGGGTCATGGGCTTGGCCTATATGGACGTCCATCCCAAATTTAATGTTTTTTCAAATGGCCATATTTAATGCTGATATGACAATTTCTATATTTACATCATTTCTGAAGTTTGTTACGACTTATTATTGTTATTATTCTTTATGTGTCCTCGTTTCGTAGCAAAAAAAAGAAAAAAAAAAAAAGAAAAAAATGTATTCCATGAAGTTGATTTTCCATGGTCTTTTTAAAAAATATACATGATACATATCAGATGGAGCAGGACGGGAAGTGCTTCCAATGTCCCTGTCCTGCCCAAAACTCAGGCATAAGATTTTGTTATCTGGTCTCTACCACGAAGAATGTAACGACCCCGTCTTACGTAGGCCGTTACCTTACTTATCTTACATATTAATTTAACATAATTACTTACTTACTTATGCGGAAATAAAGTACATTTTTTTAACAACTTGAATCCATACTTTACTACTTACATATCAAACGATATACGTACGTACTAAATTAATATGTACTTTCAAAATTGTCGTAAAATAAAATAACTTGTAATAATTAAACAATACATATATTTATTTCAAAACGCGTAGCAGTCTCCATCCCACGTTTCACAGATAGCTCTGCCAATGCCTCACCGCCTTGCATCAAGTATTGCCAGTAGGAAGCTTACCTACAGCATAAACGTAAGTTGTGAGCTTTCGCCCAGCAAGTACAACTATTAACCCGCAAAAACATTTCATAAGAAAACTATGCATGAACCAATTATGTTTTCTTATGTTAACATAGTTTGGGGCCCCTACTTAACATAAGTGTTCGTACCGTGGCGCGCAGTCATGGAGTGGTTGGGGCGGCCAGTCCAGTCCAACTCAAACCATGAACCAAACCTGACCTAGAGCAGGTCGGTACGACACAAGAAAACTTATTTAACATCATACTTGAAATCATTTTCTTAAAACAGTTCTTACTTAAAACGTAGTCTTCTTCTTACCATATGAATTATTATTAGTGAACATGCTTCATGATGTCACAATAATAAACATACATCATACATACCACATAAATGCATGAACTTTAAAAACATGCCAAGTCATAAAGCGGAGTTGTACTTACGATTTACTCTAGGTCTTGAGTTTTGTCGTTCCTCAAATAGGTTACCTTCCTGTTTCCAAAAAGGAAGTAAGATAAGAATCATCCTATCTTACTATAAATTATTTTATTAAATGTTGGTACCCTAACCAACATTTATTAGTGACCTTAGTTATATGTCCCCCCTATATGCTTTAATGATATCCTTATTGGTTACTAAGTGTAACCCTAGGGTACTCGTAATCAAACAGTATTCTGTTTGATCACCTAATGAATTTTGGGCTCAAAGCCCAATGGTACTTGGCATCCTAATAGGTTACTATTAGTAACCTTAGGTATAGGCCCAAGTTAGGTTTAAATTTTAAAAAGCATGTTGGGCTACTAAGGCCCAGTAATTTAAAGTGGTATCCTTTATGGTTACCCTAAATAATCTTGGACCCTAGGCCCAACATACAACATTTGCTTCTTAATAACTTGGTCTAATAAAATTGGGTAACCTATCGGATTACGTTAGGTTACCAATTAGCTTACTTTGTTTAATTATCTCTTTTCT
The DNA here is from genome assembly GCA_009761775.1 of Ficus carica. Classification (NCBI taxonomy): domain Eukaryota; kingdom Viridiplantae; phylum Streptophyta; class Magnoliopsida; order Rosales; family Moraceae; genus Ficus; species Ficus carica. The sequence continues at coordinate 23,561,178 of CM019743.1, forward strand.
TACAAAACTGAGTTTGATTATCCATTTAAAACTGTTTTTAAATTAAACTGTCTAATTTTTGAGATAATTACTGAAAACAGTCAACTTATCAGTGCATGTACAGGAATTTCCTGTGCATGTACTTTTTTGAATTAAAGCTTACTAATATTATTCAGTTTCCCTTTGAAATCGGTTTGGATTCTGAAAATATTTTCTTCACGAAAGTTTTAGATATTGAAAAACCCTACAAATTTTATGTTTTGCTCAAAACCCATTAACTTATACTTTTTCCTTGTTGAATCTGCCTGGCTGTGTACATAGGTCTGGGTGGTCCAGGCTCGGGTTTTTGTAAAAATGAAGGCCTTTGGAGCCTTATTTTCAAAAATGTCTGCGTTTCCCCTATAATTTTCAATTTCCTACAACTTTTCAGTTTTGAGTTTTCTCAAATTCGGCCTCTAAAGGCCTCAAAATACCATTACCAGATCACTGCCCAGTTTTCACCCGAACTGTCAGTTTTGGTTTCGGTTCGTTCTCACGTACAATTACGCACACCCTACCTCAAACGGTCACAACCGTGAGCCTATATCAAGCATGCAGCGCATAATCTAACGTTCTCATGATCATTTCATTCATTCACCATCATTCAATCATAATCAAACCCGTTTGGTGATTTTTACCAAACATGGGTTTTCTAGAGTTTTCTTGAACCCTAATTCCTCATACAAACATTCAATTTCATAAACATGCATTCAACATCAGTCCTAAGCATATGGGGACATATAACAAACACCTAATGGTCACACACATAAAACACATAATTTCTAGAGCATACAAACCAAAACATACACCAAACCGTAACATAAGCATACCAAAACCTAAATTAAGCACATTCTAAGCAAACCAACTAAAATAAGGACATAAATGGGTGAGCTTAAGCTCTTACAACCAAACTGAAAATACATGATAACTTGGCTCAAAACTTGAACAGAAAGGCTTAGGAGTTGAGAGAATTACCTCTAAACCGTGGAGATAATCTCTAGCTTGGATTCCGAAATTTTTTTTCTAGCTTTCACTCACTAAAATCCGACCACACTCTCTTGGGTTTGGCTGCCTATGGGGTTCGGCTGAGAGAGAGAAAAGGAGAAGAAAAATGGCCAAAGTTTGGGGGAATTTTCCAATAAAATGGGTCAAAAAGTCACCCCCCTCCACCTATTTATAGGTGAATTTTAATTTCTTTTCTTGATTTATTTTTATTCTCTAAATTGCACTCTAAGCCTTACAAAACAAATATTTGCTAAGATATCCCCAAGGGTGGCTGGCCACTAGAGGCTTTCATGAGCCAAAGTTATCTATTTGTAATACTTTCCAATTTTTCAAAAAAATCAAAAAATTACATAATTATCATGTGATGAGTTGTCACCCACCAAGGCTTTGTTTGGCTTTCTTTCTTAAAAATAGTCTATTTTCAAACTAATGTAATTATAACAAATACTGTTTTTAAGCTAAAACAGTACTGTCATACTAAACTGCAGTCCAGAATTTATCTGTGTTTAACTGAACTGCGTATAGGTTTTTCTTAGGACTTAAAGTTAATTAGTCCTTATTGTCCTAAATATTGTGCTTGATTTTTCTAACATGATTCCGTACCTTATTCTTACTTATCTATCCGTAATGACGGTTTTTCACAGTATAATTTCCATACTGCTTATTATACTGCAGTACCGTCTCAATCTTATCTTAGATCATTCTGGTCAAAATTTCCCCGGAATTCAATCATACATTAATCCTAATTCTGATAACTCAGATCAGGCAATTCATATACTTATACATAATATAAACTTTGATTCCTTGAGAAACAAGAAATCATAATTTGTAACAAAGTCTGTTATTACAAAGAATGTCCCCCATTTTTATCTCATTCAAATTGGATTCACGTGCCCTTGACTCGTGGGGAATGCTACCATCTTTGGGATAGGTGGATGGCAATACTTCATGGGGGACGGGGACCGTGGGGCTTTGATCCGAATGGGACGGGGACAGGGACATAGTCTATTTTTTTAATTAGTAACGAGGCAAGGATGAGGGAAGCATCCCCGCCCTGATAATATAATGTATATACATCTATGCTATGTATTTTTATATGTATGTTAATTTTTTTGAAGTTGATTGGATTTTTTTACTTAAATTACTAACTACATTTTATCATTAAAAAAAAAAAAGAAATTAAAAAGTTAATTATTTGTTAGTAATCTATATAATTAGAAAATATGAGTTAGTATGTGATATTTATTGTTTTAGTTCTTGGGATTTTGTTATTTTTTTTGTTGAGATATTTGTGTAGTTTCATAACTAAGATATGTCCTATATTTATTTAGCGTTTGATTTGTTTTGTTAAATTTTTTTTTATTCTGGTGTAAATTTATTGTGTTTTTATTACATTATTTGTTTTAAGTCGTGTAATTTCGAAAATGCATAGTTAGATTGAATGACGAATGAAGCGGGTATTGAAAACGTAAACCCGACAGGGAATCCCTGGCCTCGGTTTGCCTCTTTTTAAGGGGGAATGAGGATGGTTTTAAAATCTAGTGATAAATATGGGAAAGCAATCTCCGTTCCCATCCTATTCCATTCCCATTATCATAAATTGCTAGTGTTTACACGACATGACACTTAAGAGGATTCAAACCAAAGGTAGCAGACCTCCAAGTTTGAGCTCTCGAATCACCTGATTTTTAATGGTTACGTTGTTTTGTGAATTAACTCAAATTGGTATCCTTTGAGTGTTGTTGTTGTTTAATGATGTGAGGTACAGCAAAGAATAATGCTATTGTAACACGACAATGGCAATTGGAAAGGGCTAAGGGAAATGGCAACCGTATCAATGGGTTATGTGCTCACACTCTAGGATATTGTGAAACCCACAAATCCCAATTCAACCAAACAGGCTCACAATATTCACACTAGAAAATACCCTCTGCGCACGATAACAATTACAATGCGTAGAATTAATACTAATGTGAAAAAACCGACAAAATAAAGAATATGCTTTGTTCATTTTCCATATATGATTAAAATCATTATTGAAAAAGGAAAAAAAAAGAAATAGGACAGATGGAAGATGTAAAGAAGGACTAGATTATCCTTAAGTTTGTGATTCAGCTATATGCCTAATTAACCCGACACATATAAGATTTATAAGTTATATAACGAACTAAGAGTAAAATTATCAAAGAATTTGTAATAACCAAAATTTTTACGGACTCATGATTTTCTTATATATAAAGAAATTTAAGTCCGTATTATGTGTTTATGTAATGTTTCATGAAAATTATATATATCAATGTGAAATTCATAATTTTATTATCAGTAAATGTTTGAGTTCTCGTTTAATTAGCTATGAGACTCAATAAATAATTTGCTTAGCCAAGCATGAGGCCTTTTGAGGAAAAAAGCAGAATAAGAATTTATGATTTTATTCCGGTCAAAGTTTGACCAGAATGATTCAAGGCATGATTATGACGGTACTGCAGTATAGCAAGCAGTATGGAAATCATACTGCGAAAGACCGTCATCACAGATGAAAATGTAAGAATAAGGTACATGACCACTCCAGAATAATCAAGCACATTATTTAGGATAATAAGGGCTAAGTAGTTTTAAGTCCTAAGAAAAACCTATACGCATCCCAGTTAAGTACAGATGAATTCTGGACAGTGGTCCAGTATGACAGTACTGTTATTAGTTTAAAACAATATTTGTAGTATCTGCATTAGTATGAAAATGAACTGCATATTAAGAGGAAATCCAAACGAAGCCTTAATGGGAGGACACCTCATCTTAGATAACTACGTGAATTTTGAGATTTTTGGAAAATTGAAAGAAATTGGTGGTAGCTTTTGATTGGATAATTAAATGGATGAACATAAAAAAATAACTTGGCCTCCAAGGACCCATAATGGCCAGCCACCTCAAGGGACTATTTAGCAAATAAGCCCTAATTTTAGGTGATATTGGGGGGGGGGGGGGGGGGGGGTGTTGGACTATTTTTATTTGATTCCACCCCAAAACTCTGGCTCATTTTCACTTCATTCTCTTTTTCCCCTTAGGAGTCGAAACCAAATAGAGAGAAAAAAAATTGTGAGGGTCGGTTTTTGTAGAAGGAAGCAATGAGGAAAATTTTTGGATTTAAAGTTTAGATCCAACTTCAAGGTGTTAAGGTAATCCTCCTAAAATCCCTAAGCCTCTCAATTAAGTTTTGATTCAAAGATTTATGTGTATTTCATGTTGGTATGTAAGAGCATAAGCTCATTTTTATGCAATAGCTTATAATAGTTTAATTTGTGCTTGATTAGGGCTAGTGGTTTTGATTTATGTTTTAGTGCATGATTGTAATCTTATTTGTTAGATATCAAGTGGTATGTGTGATTGCCTATTAGATGTTTGTAATATGTCCCCACATACTCAAGAATGATGTTGCATGGATGAGAAGTGATTTGGTGATGTATGTTGCATGTAGGGTTCGAGAAAACCCTAAAAACCCTAGTTGGTGAAGATTCATCATATGGGTTTGCATGAAGGATTGTATGAATGGAAATGAATGCATGACAATGAAAATGTTACGTAATGCACTGCATGCTTGATGTAGGCTCATGGTTTTAACCGTTTGAGGTAGTGTGTGCGTAGTTTTACATAAGAACCAATTAAAAAGGAAACTGCCAGTTTCGGATCAAGACTGGGCAGCAATTTAGAAACAGGATTTTGAGGCCCTTAGAGGCCGAATTTGAGAAAAGTTAAAACTAAAAAGTTGTAGAGAATCGAAAATCCTAGGGGGTAGCATAGATGGTTTTTAAAAATAAGACTCCAAAGGCCTATGTTTTTATCAAAATCCGAACCAGGTCCCAGACCCCTGTGCAAGGCCAGGCAGGTTCAACAAGGAAAAAGAGTAGGTTAAAGGCAGAATTGGGTTCTGAGCAAAGAATGAAAGTTGTAGGGTTTTTCAAGATATAAAACTTTCATTGAGAAGAGTTTTCCAAATTCAAAGCAAATGTTAAGATAAAACTGGATTCTAAAATTGTGCAGGAAATAGGAAATTCCTGTACATGATTTTCAAAAAGCAGTACAGGAACAGGTAATTCCTGCACATGCACTGATAATTGGCATTATGAAACTGTTTTCAATGATAGTTTTCAAAACTTGACAGTTTTATTACCCTTACTCAAAAAAAAAAAAAAAAAAAATACAGTTTTGCAAAAAGATTAAAAGTTTACAAAGGATTTTTATACAAGGAAAAATTTGGACAACAAATACTAGGTTTTGTTAAGAAAAGAGAAAAATAAGGGGGTGTTTGGTGAATGAGTTTGAGTTGAAATTTGTAAGTTTAAATAGTGATTTTGGTTAACTTTTTCAGAAAAGACAAAAAATTTTTGGGGAAAAAGATAAAAATTAAGTTGATGGTGATGAGTTTAAACTCATCACCCAAACACCCCCTAAATAAATGGGCCAAAGCTATCTTGAAAACATAGTAACATAATGATGACCAACGGTAGCCGGATAGGATACCCAAGTTACTAGGTTGGGCCTAAAGCCCATGGTTACCAATAGTAACCTAATAGGGCATGACTTTAAAAATTGGGCCTTAGTAACCCAATAGGGTTTTGACCTAAATATGATTTGGGCTTATATCTAGGGTTACTAATAGTAACCTAATAGGATACTAAGTATGATGGGACCTTAAACCCAAAGTTGATTAATAAATCAAACAAGATACTGTTTGATTGAAATTGGGTCTTGTACCCTAGGGTTACATATAGTAACCAAATAAGATATCATAATAGTATGTGGGGGACATGTTACTAGGATTACTGGTGAATGTTGGTTAGGATGCCAACGTTGAATGTTATGATTTACAGTAAGATAGGCTGATCCTTATCTTACACACTACTTGATAACATGAGGGTACTCTGTTGTTGGGACTCGTTGGAACAACAAACCCAGCACATAGAACAACATGTAAGTGCAAACCTCACCTACAGTGTGAAAATAGTAAATACTATTTTCAAGTATGACATGTTTTCATGTATGCTATGATTTATATGTTATGCCATGTTAAGCCATGTTATGCCATGATATGCTATGTTAAGCCATGTTATGCCAAGATATGCCATGTTATGCCATGATATGCCAAGTTATGCCATGATTTATGGTAATGCCATGTTTTAATTAATAAACATGCCACAAGTTATTTTATGCTATTCATCTTTAAGTCATGCCATGTCTATGTATCATATGTATCATGACTAATAAGATCACACTTAAAGAATCTTAGTCTTGAAAAAGTAACAAGACTAAGACTAAACCAATACAAGTAAAGTGTTGTACCAACCTCCCGCCAGATCGTGGAGGATTATACATGTTTCAAGATACTAAGACCTTCTGCCAGATCGTGAAGGCTTACATGATTCCCAGAATTGTTAGGGACCTTACAAACCCTAACCTTCTGTAGATTGCACGCATTTGGTACGTACACAAGGGGCCCACATGTTAAGCAAGATAATAAGTTCATAATAAGTCCATAATGGAGCATAAGAGATTCATAATGGATCATAAATGGTTCATGCATAAGTTACACGATGCTTGACATGTTTTTGTGAGATCAAGTTTGTACTTGCTAAGCGTAAGCTCATCAGTATATTTCATACTGTAGGTAAAAAGCCTGTAGCTTAATTGGTGGGCCATGTGGACGATGCGGCAAGTGAAGGGCGGTATGAGATACCACTACGCAAGTTTTTCCACAAGCTCTTTTGAATCGAAATATATATATATATATATCTTAAAATAAATTGTGTTATAATGTATATATGAGGTTTTGAAGACTTGAGTTAAATATAAGGAGTATGTATGTCCTTTTATTTCAATGTGTATACACGGAAAGTTTACTTATATGGACTAGTCTATTTATATATGTTTTAAAAAAAATTATTCTAAAATTTTCAAGTAAGTTTAACTTATTAAAACCAAGATATAGTTTAAGTAATTATGATAACGGCCCTACGTAGGTCGGGGCGTTACAGAATTGGCCTAAAATTTCTCCTTATTTCTCTCTCTTTATCTCTGGAAATTGTCTATTTAATCTGTTCTAGTCGTTTTTGTATGCTCATAATGTTCTCGTCCTCCCAAATTTTGTCGTTTTATGAACTTTATTTTCTCCTCGAGTAATGTTCTCATTTCCGGGATTATGTCATTGTTTGAAATTGATATGTGCCCGTTTGGTAAAGCTTTTGCTTTTATTTCTAATTCTAGCCAGTAGAAGAAGAGAAGCAATATATGTGATTTCTTAGTAAGTGTTTGGAACTAATGAGTTTTTGAGGTCAAAATGATCTTTAAAGTATTCTAATAAGTATTAAAAATGTTAAATAAAGTTTATAATGTCTAATTTAAATTTTGTTATAAGTTTTAAAGTTCACTCAGAAGAGCTTTTACCAGAAGTCATATTTTTTGGTTTTGACAGGAAGCACTTCTGGAGACTGAAAACTCTTCTAACAGATAATCTAAATACTTCCATAAGCTGCTTTTGGACCTAGGAAGCCAAAAATAGCTTCTAGAAAGATCTACTAAACAGGCACATGGTTCATCAGCTACTTTTGTACGTTGTGTTTATTATTTCGCTTATGTATGTAAATTTTCTGGTTATGCCGTTTCGCAAATTATGCTATATTTTAGCCTATGTTATTTATCACGTTCGTGTCATGTTCAAATGATTTTGTTCCTCAATGATGTCGTTTCTAGAACTATTCGATTTCGGGTAAACGTTGTTTACTCATTTATTGTCATTTTAGAACTAATTATATGCACCTTGACATGTTGCTCTTTCTTTCTTTTTTCATTTTTTGTTTTGTTTTGTTTTTTGTTTTTTGTTTTTTTTGTTTTGTTTTGTTTTTTGTTCTTTGTTCTTTGTTCACGAATCAAGTCGTTTAATGCGTTGTCGTTTTTCCGGTTATTGTTTTCTGAATGATGTGGTTTTCTAGATTGATGTCATTCGAGAGGTGATATAGTCTGTTTCGTTTATTGCCGTTGTTTTTGTTAATGTCGATATGCTTGTTGTTATTAATTTCTGGACGGGGGTTCTTCTTGATTTTCCGTACTAATTTTCATTTAGTGACCGATATAGTCATTTATAAATTTGACGTCGTTTTTAAATTGATATAATTATTTTTGACTTTATTGTTGTTTTTATGTTGTCTATGTTTTGATTGTTATCACGTGGCAACCCATGTCGGTCGTTTTGTTTTTGTTTTTTGTTTTTTGTTTTTTTAAAGACATTTCTTAAAACTTTTTGAATTTAGTAATTTAGTACCTAAATTTTTTTTCTTGACAAACAATTCCCTCTGCATATAATTTTTAACTCCATCAGTCTTTTTAACTCACATTTGTTAAAATTTCGACGACTTTTTGAACGTAACTTCACCTGATATTCCAAGAAGGCATCATTGGTCATTTTTATTTAAATTCAATGTAGATCCATTTGAAAATTTGAACTAAATTTAATTATAAATCAAACTTGAACCAAAACTTTAAAAGGAGTTGCAATTCTTAGACTATCACGTGTAAATCACATGCAAAAAAAAAATCCAAATTTTAATGAATATTAGCAAATAAAAATTTGCAAAGAAAATTAAGGAAAAAAACCTAAGAACTAAATAGTCAAATTCGAGCAGTAAGTCCGTATAAAATAGCCTTTAATTTTAGTGTTGGTTTTCGTGTCTATTGTCGTATGGTGGCATTGTTGTCGTTTTCATCTAGTTCAAAGAACATGCAGATAATTTTCAACCTTTGCTGACCCCAATTTTGGAGATTGCTATCGTTTTTAATTATCTAGTTCAGACAACAACTTGCACTTATCTGGGGTTTTTTTTTTGTTAATTTTATTGCGGTTGATGTATATCCATGTTCCTTTGTAAATATCTCGCTGCTCTTGCTATGCCCAACGACCAGCCATTTCTCCCATTAAATCAAATACAATTTTTGATTAAAAAAAATCCATTATCAGAAGGCATTTTGCAAATGAGAAGAGCCCCGAAAGACGAATAAATATTAGGGTTAATTTCACTTTTAGCACCTGTAAAAATTTTATTATTAAAAATAGTATTACTTTTTTTTCCCTTCATTACTAGCACTTAATGTGGGACCCAGCAGCATTTAATGTATATCAAATTACGGGTTTACCCTCATCTCCTTCAGCTCAAATATCTCTCTCCCTCGTATGGCTCAAAATTTTTTTATGCATAGACCAACATCTACAGTGTTTTAGAGAGAGAAAACTGAAATCTAGAGAGAGAAAGAGTTACCACCCACCGGAATCTTATTTTTTTTTTCACTTTTTCGCCTAGCCCCCCACCCATTTTGAAACCCAAATCTTCATATAATAGAGAGAAACTTCCATTTAGAGAGAGAAACTTCCATCGAAAGTTTTTTTTTTTTTAAATCTAACATTTTTAGCCATTTTTGAGTAAAGGTCATTCCTGTTATGACCATCGAATTTTTATTTTTTATTTTTATGACCATCGAAACTTTCATTTAGAGAGAGAAACTTCCATCGAAAGTTTTTTTATTTATTTTTAAATCTAACATTTTTAGCCATTTTTGAGTAAAAGTCATTCTTATTATGACCGTCATAATAGTTATGACATATGTTAAATTTTTTTTTTTAAAAATCTAATATTTTTTGCCATTTTTTAGTACAGGTCATAACAGTTATGACCGGATGGTCATAATGGTTATGACCGGGTAGTCATAACAGTGTGGTCATAATAGTTATGACCGGATGGTCATAATGGTTATGACCGGGTAGTCATAACAGTGTGGTCATAATGGTTATGACCGGGTGGTCACAATGGTTATGACCGGGTATTCATAACAGTGTGGTCATAACGGTTATGACCACCCGGTCATAACCGTTATGACCACACTGTTATGACTACCTGGTCATAACCATTATGACCACACTGTTATGACCACCCGGTTATAACCATTATGACCACACTGTTATGACTACCCGGTCATAACCATTATGACCACACTGTTATGACCACCCGGTCATAACTGTTATGACCACCCGGTCATAACCCTTATGACCACACTGTTATGACTACCCGGTCATAACCGTTATGACCACCCGGTCATAACCGTTATGACCACACTGTTATGACTACCCGGTCATAACCATTATGACCATCCGGTCATAACCATTATGACCTGATCATAACCATTATGACTACCCGGTCATAACTGTTATGACCTGTACTAAAAAATGGCCAAAAATGTTAGATTTTTAAAATTTTTTTTTTTAACATAGGTCATAACTATTATGACCGGATGATCATAATAGTTATGACATTTACTCAAAAATGGCTAAAAATGTTAGATTAAAAAAAAAAAAAAAACTTTCGATGAAAGTTTCTCTCTCTAAATGAAAGTTTCGATGGTCATAAAAAAAAAAAAACTTTCGATGGTCATAACAGGAATGACCTTTACTCAAAAATGGCTAAAAATGTTAGATTTAAAATAAAAAAAAACTTTCGATGGAAGTTTCTCTCTATTATATGAAGATTTGGGTTTCAAAATGGGTGGGGGGCTAGGCGAAAAAGTGAAAAAAAATAAGATTCCGGTGGGTGGTAAATCTTTTCTATCTAGATTTCAGTTTTCTCTCTCTAAAACACTGTAGATGTTGGTCTGTGTATAAAATTTTTTTGAGCCATGCGAGGGAGAGAGATATTTGAGCTGAAGGAGATGAGGGTAAACCCGTAATTTGATATACATTAAATGCTGCTGGGCCCCACATTAAGTGCTAGTAATGAAGGGAAAAAAAAGTAATACTATTTTTAATAATAAAATTTTTACAGGTGCTAAAAGTGAAATTAACCCTAAATATTACTCCACAAGTTTTGGTATTTTTCGGTATATATATGTACTGAACACATTTGAATGCTAGCGAAATTCTTTGTCATACCTTGTATTACGTGTATTTTTCATTCTCTTTCTTATCATATATCTTCTGTTATAGTTTCGGATGCAGATCGACTATGGTAAACTTAGAACGCGTCCTTATTACACATTTTGTAAACAAATGACGGTGACAAAAATCAATACATCGGCATGCATACTCACACATTTGGACACACTATCTTCAGCAAGAATTAATAAGCTAAACCTTTTGAAAAAAAAAAAGCTATACCCTTATTTCTAATTGAGACAGATATATGGAGTTAACACTTTTCATCCATTTTCTGTTTTGTACTTTCCATTCGGCACTATATATGGTCATTTCATCCGATGGTAACCTTGCCAAATTTCACGGTGCAAAAAGATTCTATTTAAAAATGAAAGGCACATTTCTTGTAAACCCAACATACACATTAATTATATATGTATCCAAGTTTTAATTTGTGATATATAAATAGCGGCCGCCTATAATCAGATCATGAAGACTGCTCCATCATCGATTCTCGAATATAGATACATATATAATATGGACTACTTAAAAATCAAAATTAAGGGAAGGCCCAAATAGATTTGTAAAATAATATTGGGGAAAATACCCCTATATCAGCGCAGTAGAAAAATAAACTCAAATAAAAATAAAGAGAAGAAAAGAAATCTACATAGTTCAGAAAAATTACCTACGTCTACGAGGGATGGAGAATAAATTCACTAACACTTTCACAATTATACACTCATCAAATTCTCTCTTAACATCTCTCCACCTAAAACTCCTTACACCCTTTCCTATCTCTCTTCTCACTTTCTCTCAGAAAAGGAAGCATACATTCTCTCTATTTTTCTAAACACACACACACACATACAAAACTCTTAACATAATACACCTATTTATAGGCTCTCAGTGGGACACAATAATATAATTTTCCAATCTCATAAAATAGAAACTTACCCAAAAACTAATTTGAATCACATACTTAACAATCTCCATCTTGACTCAAATTCTCTCACCTCACACTCACACTTAACAAGAATATTCATGCGTCGAGTTCAAAATCTCATTGAACTTGACACGAGAAACCGATTTTTTCTTCATCCATGCTTTGTCTTTGCTGCTACAAGTTTTCATCATCTTCCCTTTATTATCTTCAGTTGTCACGAACGTCTTGTTGCACTCTTTCACTCTTGCAACTTCTTTCACAATAGAAGAAGACCTCTCTTGACATGACTCCACCTTCACAGCTTTACCTACAACTGTATTCTCTATTAGCTTGTACATGTTCTTCGCTTTTTCACCCTTCATGGCAACCAAAGCACCTCTTCTGACTTTCATAAAACCACTCTTAGCGGAATACTCACAACCCAAAGTATCCAAAGCCCCCAAAGAAATTAAACTTATCCTGAGTTGAGGAACATGCATGCCTAACATTCACCGACGTCCTTACAACTCCATTAAACATCTTCACCTTCATAGTACCTATTCCAATGGTTTTAGCACTCGAATCATCAGCCATCAGAAGTGTACCAGTATCACAGAGCTTATAAGAATCAAACCACTCCTTACATGGACACATATGGAAAAAACATCCAGAATCTAAAATCCAAGAGTCAGAATCAGCTCACTTTGTAGTAACAGAATATACATCATCTTCACTCTCACTAATAACATTTGCAGCTTTTGTTTCTTGAGCTTTCCGCTTCCTTCTTTCTTTAAGGTGCCTTGTCAGTTTTTCACAGTTTCTCCTAATATGTCCATTCTCATGGCAGTAAAGCACTTAACATCCTCCCATGAATTTGATTAGGAACGGTCATCTCTTTTCTCATAATATCTCCCTCGTGTCTTACTCTTACGCCTACTCACATCTGACTTCGCTTCAAGAACTTGTTCAATATAAGACGAACTACTAGGTTGTTTCATATTTGTAGTCTCCAACAAAGCCATTGACACATCATCCACGGTCAACATAGTTTTTCCAACTAACAACGTAGTTACCAAAGTCTCATACGATTTGGGTAGGGAGGCCAATAAAATTATCGCTTTATCTTTGTCATCAATTTTGACATCTACACTTAAAAACTAAGTTATGCACTTATTGAAATTGTTTATATGATCCCTAACATCGGTTTCTTTACTCATCTTCAACTCATACAATTGCTTCTTCATATATAATCTATTTGTTAAGGATTTTGACATATAAACTTTTTCTAATTTTTCCCACAACTTAGAAGGAGATTTTTCATTCATAACACTATACTTCAATTCTGGAGCCAAACTCAAACAAATAGTGCTTACTGCTCTCGCCTTTAATTCTTCCCAATCTTCATCGCTCATCTTTTCTGGCTTCTTCCCTTGCAATGCTTTTAGAAGTCCTTGCTGCACCAGAACATCTTTTACCGTACTCTGCCAGATGCTAAAATTACTCTTTCTGTCAAAGTACTCAATCTGCTCAAACTTTACTCCAGACATCATCTTGATTTTTTTTTTTTCAAGATCCTCAACCTATCTTTGATACCACTTGTTGGGGGAAAATACCCCTATACCCAAAGCGCCGCAGAATGATAAACTTAAACAAATAAAGAGAAGACAAGAAATTTACGTAGTTTGACAAAATTGCATACGTCTACGAAATAGGGAGAATAAATTCACTAACACTTTTACAATTATACACTCATCAAACTTTCTCTCAACCTCTCTCTACCCAAAATCCTTTTCACCCCTTTCTTATCTCTTTTCCACTTTCTCTAAAAAAAGGGGCAACTCTCTATATTTTTCTGAACACACACACCCACAAAACTCTTAACACAATACATCTATTTATAGGCTCTCAATGGGACACAATAATATAATTTTCCAAACTCATAAAATAAAAACTTACCCAAAAACTAATTTAAGTTACATACTTAACAAATAAAGGGTTGTTAAATTGTTTTTTTTTTGTTTTTGTTTTTGTTTTTTAACAATCGACTCTTTGAGTGCTTAAATTTTTGGGACCGTTAGTTTCTATATCAAACCATTTATAATATATATATATATATATATGGAGGGATTGTTATCTGGCACTTTTCTTATTCGCCACTTGTAATTTTTTTTTGTACATAGTATATTGTATTAACCAAGTAATTTTATAATGTTATATTTTTAAGTTGTACTTATTTATTGCGTTAATATCTTAATGGTATTAGGTGATAAGATTGTAAATAGGAAGTTACAAACAAATCAACTAGTTATAAGTTTCTAAATAAAAAGTTACAAATACTGGATAGTATCTGGTACCGGATATAAGACTTTTCCTATATATATAATCACTCTGCACTTCTTTTCTATGATTCCATCGCCCTGTGTGCCGCCCTTTAGTTAGATACATTATATATATACCAAACTTTTGGGAGATATATAATCCTACTTTTTCTTTACTTTCTAAATAAATATAAAACAACTTTTGTGGTGGACCTCCTATTTTTACTTTAGATAGAAACTATTTTTTTAATCGTTAGTTCAATTTTTAAACAACATGATATATATGTGAGTGCTCATGTTAAAAAATCTACAACGTGTGGTATAAAACTACTCCACTCATAAATCAAATATTTAAAGAATTGATCCAATGAATACAAATTAATAGATCCTACTGTAGAAACTTCCAAATATAAAGATGCCCTCCCAAATCATCGAAGATTCTCATGATGAATAATAGCTGCTTTTGCCCCGCAAGTGGGAGCCCTCTTGTGTTTCTTTGCCAATCCAGCTTAATAGCTTATTGAAAATGGGCAGTTCGTACTTGCCACAAAGGATTCTATTGAGAGATATTACAGAGAGAATCCCATATCTTTCTTGGTGCATTTCGGTGGTGGAGAGGCCAGCTTAGTTCTCTTTTTTATTTATATTAAACAAATCAACTTTGGCTTAACTTCACTTTCTATCTGTCAAAAAGCAGATTAGTTAGTACTTAGTAACCGCCATTGTCATTAAGAAATTATTTCACACTTTGGCCACCATGAAAGGTCAGTACTATATAGTTTTGGGCTAGTCTTTCAAGCTTGAATGGCTTGAGTATTAAAAATTTGAAACACGCAATACAAAACAAGTAAATCGAAAAAAATTAAATAAACAATTAAAATTCCGCAAATAATGCAAAAAAGATGTCCTTCCAAAGAAACTCCCAAATATAAAATCACCATCCTTAATCCTTCTACATACTTTAGAAAGATTCTCATGATGAATACTAGCTGCTTTTCCCTCGCAAGTGGAAGCCCTCTTGTGTTTCTTTGTCAATCAAGCTTTTTGAAAATGGGCAGTTCGTACTTGCGCCAAAGGATTCTATTGAGAGATATTCATGTGTCTATAGGGCTACTTTAACTGTTTAGACCCCATGTGCTGAGTTTGCCGACTCTACACCTAAATAAAGAGCTAAAACTACTTTTCCTATCGCCGTGGTAAAAGAGAACTCATGCAGAGAAACAAATAAAGGATGGTGCTGTGCCATCAGGTGGATTCTTGTTGGACAACTGACCTTTGTCCTTGTGGAAAAAAAAAAAAAAAATCTTTCAACGTTTTGCCCAGAGATATGGACGTACGAAGGCAAATTTGTTTTGAGAACATGAAATGGTGGGGACGATCAGAAGTTCACAACTGTTTGTCCTCCACATACTCTATACATTCAAGTTGTGGCTGTAATAATTACAAAGTTAGAAAGTTTGGGTGGCTGTGGTATGAGCCTCAGAAACAGTCCTCAGAAGGTGGGCTGCACCTCTTCTCTTTTTTTTTTTTTTTTTGAACTGTATTTTCAACAGTCGCATAATTGCTCAGATCGAATTTTTATGATGAATAAATAAAATTGAGATAAGAATTTTTGAGTGAAAAATAAGATATATTAATCAAAAAGGATTTAAAGTGAGAAAATCTTAAAGTTTTCACTTAAGTTGCTTCTTTTATTTTTTTGGTTAATCAGTTTGCATTTTCTTATTTATTTATTTTTAATTTTGTTTTCCTTGTTTTATTTTTATTTTAAATAATTTTTTTCCTATTAAAAAAGAAGAAGAAAAAAACATAGAAAAAGAGAAAAGAAAATTTAAATGAACGGTTTTTCATGGCCCATGCAACTATTGGTTGCAAAGCTAGGCATGGATCCACTTGTATGCATGCGCACTATTTTTTTAGAGAGAGAGAGAGAGAATTCCCAAGGACCGGGACTAATAAATGGCCCTCAAATGGATCTATAAATACCCCTTCAAGGGAAGAGGAAAATTCAACTAACAAGCCGAGTGTCAAGCAATTTATAGTAATTAGTTGAAGTACTCTTAGCTTGATTAGAACTCTTTATTACTTGTTTTCCTTGTTGTCCAATTCCTATCTCTCCTCAAACATGTCATCGATCTTTACTTCTCTTTTTCTTTTGATCCTTATTTTCACCCAAGGAATAATCCCTTCTGTTGATGGAAGGCCTTTCAACTTAGGGAAGAGTAACGAACCCCACCTAAATGAAACAAAGATTGGTGGCAACCTTATTAATGGTGACAACGAAGAATCATTTGTTATCGCACCACCGAGTGACGGAGAAACTGATGCATCTCAGGCGCTGCCGCGGCCACCTCCTGGGCATGACACCAGTGATTTCAGGCCTACTGCTCCCGGTCACAGCCCCGGCGTCGGCAATTCCGTTCACAATTAATTAGGGCGTATACATATATCCTAAATTATTGTGCACTGTTGTTGTTGAAATAAATTACGTGTGTTGCTATTGCATGCATATGCATGGGGTTTCTGTAATGTGATAAAACTATTTATTTCTCCTCACTCAACGTTTGTTTGTATAGATTTGCATTCCATTTCCTGAATGAAGTAATATTTAGGTGTGTAATGTCACTGGTAATTATTTGGTAATGCAATTTATTCTGTCTGTCGTTATTATTATCTTTTTTTTTAACTTGTCTTTCGTCATTTTTCAACAGTATATTAATCACTTTTTTTTTTTTTTTTTTTTTTTTTTTTTGGGCTTGAGAAATACTTGTCGCTTACTTCAAAGAAAAAAGTTTGATGTCGGAACTTTTCTTATGGGAAAACATTATTCTACTTTCAAGAAACAAGAAAGTTGCAAATTTGTCCAAAATGAAAAAGATGATCGACATAGTTGAAAGTGGACGTGGTCGTATCTATGATGCTGATATTTACAAGACAAAAATATAGATATAGATATAAATATATGTATACACACACACACACACACACATACACCAATACAGATGCGAATCTCGTACCTCTAGCGCCGGTGGAGGGCCAAAATTAGGGGGCAGATCATGATCTTGAAATATTTGTACTTCAAGGCTCACACAACTGAGAACATAGACGGAGTGGTAAGCCCTTTCGACACTTGCGTCCCCCATGCGAGAAGTTTGCATGAGTTCGAGATGAGACCATAACTGTGGTCGTATATAATTGACAATCCACTTCAGCCAAAATACACACTTACGAGAGAATACACCAATTTATCTAGTAAGTCATCCTCTACTCTAAAACCCTTAACTGAAACTAACTAAATAAATAACTAAAACTTCGAGGACTTATGATTATAGTTGACAATATAGTTAATGGTTATGATAATAACCATTAACTGCTTTGTTCGTTACTGTTTACTAGTTGACAATATAGTCATACCGATACTTAGGGCTTGTTTGGTGATTTAATTTAACTCCAATTAAGCTGTATTTTTTTGGCTGGATTTTTGTATTTTTCTGAAAAGTTAACAAAAATTATAACTAGTTTTTAAAAAATCAACAAACTTCAATTTAAAAATTTTAACTTCAACTGGCGATCCAAACAAAAGCTTAGTATTTTTATTTTTCAACAGACTTTAACTCTACTCCTTTATTTTATTCTATTTTATTTTATTTTATACTACAGTCAGCTACTTGATATACACACACACATATATATATATATATTTTATTTTTTAAAAGATTTTTTATTTTATTTTTTCCTTCCACAGGAGTTGGTGAGATGAACATATTTTTCATATTTAACAATTTTAGGATGCGTTTAATGCACCGATTTGGAATAGAATTTTAATATTGGAGTTAGTTAACTTTTTAAAAACTAGTTAAAAGTTTTATTGACTTTTCATAAAAGAAAAAAACTGAATTGAAATTTTTGAATCCAAACCTGATGTCCAAATACAATGATTTTCTTTTGGTCTCACCGAGCTACTATTGGTTCCTGGCCTAAGCGGCCTTCATTTCAGCATAGCTGATTTCTACACTGCTAGATTTCTAAACAATATAGAATCAAAATGCATTAAACTCAAGATCATGTTTTTTTTTTTGCTTATATATATATATAAATATATATATGTCTATTTAAATATATTTGAAAGGTCTCTCCAGAAGATATATATCCTTTGTGTTGTTTACAAAAGGTCTATCTATCTCATCTATCTATCTATCTGAGCTTCAAGATAGCACTTCCAGCCTTTCCGGGGCAGTATTTGTTTTCCCCTCACTTATATATGTTGCTGTATTTACTAGGCTACTAGTAGATAGTTTTCGTTTTATTTATTTATTTATTTTATTTATTTTATTTTTAAAGAATTTGGAAGTGGATTCGAACTTAAAATCTTTTAATAGAGTTAATTGTGAAATTACTATTAGACTATATCTACAGTTATGTTCTCATTAGTTTTTCCTTCCCTCAATTCACATCAGTTATGAAATTACTAATAAGCCTGGTCAGTTTGTAATTTTTATCTACATATCCAATGAAGTTGGTAGGGCAGGCGTGGGGAATAGAGCATTGGTTATTTATAGTTGGGCACCAATTTCGTTGGAATTTTGCTAGTTATTTTAATTAATTAACACTTGATTCTAATACACATATATAAATAGAGATGTCTACTTTCCTTTTATTTCAAATTTAGGCTGTGATTTGAATTTTAAATATTATTAGAGATGGATATCAATTTACTACTTGATTACATTACATATATATACACACACTTAATGTTTATTCAGAAACTAAATTATTCAAAAAAGTTTATGCCATCGTACATCATGATAAAATTGAAATAGAAGTACCAAAAAGAGAAGGAAAAAAAAAAAAAAAAAAAGAATTTCTACATCCGAACATCAACACGACTCAAACTTCAAGAACTAAATAACGTTATCTAATTACTCCAAAGATAGAGACCAAACAACAAATATCTTAGCGCATAATAGCATTGGGATTTCATAACATATAAACTATCCTTTAACGATGTAGGTGAGCATATTTCTTTAATATATACACACATTTGGTACTTTCAGTGTTAGCCAAATTTCTTTTCCTTGTTGTCTCATTACAGTGCATTTTCAAATTTTCAACTACTTCAGCCGGAATCCATTAAGCCAACACTATGCTTAAGCTAGAGAGCTAGACACGCTAGTGGTTCATAGAATCCCATGATTCATGGCAAGATTCTTGGGACCTCATTCAAATTCAAAACAACGAGAATAAGGATATACTTTGGGATTGGCTAAATTAAAAATAATGCCAATTATGGTTGCATGTATAATCTATACTTGATTCTATCAAAAAGATGAAGAGTTCAAATCTCCCAGTTTCAAGCTTAAAAAAAAAAAAAATGACAATTGAAGATTATTCAGGGTTAACTATTTGTTTATTTACTTGTCTTTATCAAATAGAAGCGTACAAATAGGTGGTTATGGCAACCACCAAAACCAGGTATAAATAATTTTTCTGGCATTCAAGCATTCTAAGTAGCTCTTAAAATTAAGGATGAATCACTCTGATTCTAGTTTCCTTATTTATTTTCTGCACTTTAATTTATTGTTCATACACGAGAGATTGACTTTGGCTGCTTAAGGAGTGAGTTCAACTCGTTAGATAAATTTTCACCCATGCATTAACATGCAATACTTAACAACAGATATAGACGTAGATAAATTGTATAATTACCAGAAAGTATGTATCACGATGATTATATTATTATAAACCTAAAAGATCCAAATTACTGGAAGCCATAAAATGAAGAACGAAATTTTTTTAAAAAAAATAATAAAAGAAAATCAGTGTGGACTACAGTACAGCACAACAGAGAATTAAATGCCTTTTGTGGTTTGATTTGGTTGATGTAACAAAATAATTATATATTATCTTTTTTCTCCGGTGGCAGGGTTCCCCAGTCCGAGGAGCCAACCACAACATGTGCTTTTTCGCCAGCTTTTGATATTTCTTTAATTTTTCAATATCATATATAAAAAAGAACGGTGAGAGACTGTTTGTGCACTTTGTTTTTTTGGGTGGATTTTAGGGCTTCGGAGCTTTCATTACTATTTTTGTTTTTGACCTAATTAGGTCTAAAGTGAGACTATTAAATGACTTAATTTTGCGACAAAATCAAATGGTAGGGGCGGCCTTACAAGAATTTGGTGGCTTGGTGGTTTGACTTGACTTTTGTAATTATTGACATGAATTACTTATTTATTTAATTTATTTTTTACAACTAAATATAGGATTCGGATCTATTGTAATCATGCGCGTGTTGCAATTAATATAAAAATTTATTCCGAGAAAACAAGTGGCAAATAGTAGAAAGATCACTAAAGCCTAGTTTGTACAGGGATGCATGTGCCAAGCTCAAAATTATAGGGATTCTAATAAGGAGACTTTTGAATGCAAAAAAGATTGCTTATTGATCTTTGACGTTCTTTCAATTAATATATATTTATATAATTTTGTAAGAATTCTTGTACTTAATCTTCCAAATACTTTTTAATAGTATTAAGTGGCTTGATTAGTGCAGATCATGGGGTTTTAGTGGATGTATCAATCTAGTTGTCTTTTATGATACTAGTTGTTTACTTTCTAATAATTAATCATCTACCTTTTGAATTCTCAGGTTGAGTTAAATAATATGATTTTACTAAGGGTGTGTTTACCAGTAAGTAATTCAATTTGAGAAAAGGGAATTAAATTCCTGATTTAAATTATGGTGTTTATTATTAGGGCCCGTTTGGGGGACTTTTGGAGACGGAGTTTTGAAAGTTGGTTTAGAAATGTGTGTTTGGTAAAAGTATATGAATTGAAAATGAACCGTGATATAGAAAATAATGCAAAAATTTAATATGCGTTAAAAAAAATACAAAATGGATATTGTTTTGCTTATCTCGTCGTTGTGAGCATTTTGATATAAGAATCATCTTATTTTGATATGAAATAAGAAGTAATAGACTTTTAAAGTTTGAATTTTTTGAAAAAGGAGGAGAGAGAAAGTGAGTTGTAGATTTGAGAGTTTTAGAGTTCAGACAGCAAAATGCAGTCCGGAGATAATATCCCAAATATATTTAGGAATCAAAAGATGTGGGTACCACTTAAAAATAATAAATTAAGTTCCTTGATAGAATAGAAATTTAATTACTCATGTAATTTGACATGGTAAATACTTTGAAGAAAATTTGAAATTTAATTTCGTGTAATTTATGTCTTCTATCTTGATTAATGTAAGTCAAATTCAAGAGGATAAGAACTAGTTACAGCGACCAAGTGAATCATGCTAAAATAGCTAAGAGTGGGTCGATTGGTAATCATGTCACAGACATCCGAACGATCCAGGTTATTTCTTCAGCCTCAGAAACTACTAATAGTTCATAATTGAAATAGTAATCGACAAGGATGTTCCAGAGCTAATTAAAGCTCACAATTCATTAAGATGATTTAAAAAAAAAAAAAAAAGAATAGAAAAGGTGATTTTGAAATAATTCTTCTTTTTGGACAATTTTCTAAAAGATATAAAATAAAATTTAAAACTGAAAAATAAACCAAAAGAAACTCGAATGAATTTTTTATGGCCATTGTTATGAAAAAACTTAAAAGTACATATAAAAGAGAAAAAGGGAAAACCCAACCAAGGAGACTCGTGGTGGTCTTTTTGAAGAAAGTGGATGGAAAAGTGTTTTGGTTACAAAGACAAACGAGACAGAAAACAGAGGATTTGAGGCATAAGGTATTTATTGTTCTTAAGGTTTTATTTATCCTGACAACAATGTTTGTTAACGGGTTTCCGTGAAAAATTACCTCTAAAATACAATGATCGAATTAATAAGTAACAATCTTATAGAGTTCTTAGAACAAAAGCGAAACCTGATATCATTATGAAGTTTTATTTATAGCTAAAAACATGTATGTTCATAAAGAGATTTAACTGTTATAACGGAAATAACTTTACGTCAAAATGTATCTTTTATGAAAAAAAGATGTAACTTTTATAATAGACATATATATATATATATATATGTTAGTCAACAGATACAATTGTAGACAATAATTATTTAATTCTGACCACTAGTCATAAGTATTTTTGATCAACGGTTTAAATTAAATATGAAAATCATTTAATTATAACCGTTGGATCATAGACGATTGAAACAACAGTCTACAAAAGCAAATAAAAAAAAGAGCTCCTTAACTCCTAGTGACGATGCAAAGGGCAAAGTTTATCTCAAAAGCGCCCAATTGCCCTCGTCCACGCACGTGTCCGGTATATGGTACACTAGTACAAAATGTGGATACCACGACGGTTTTTAACCATTGTGGTAACATTTCTACGACGGTTTTCTAACCTTCGTGGAATCCAGAGTCGTGAAATCTTTTTAGATTCCACGACGGTTTTTTACCCGTCGTGAAATAGGCAAAAATAGGACCTAGATGTGGACATTTAAGAACATACCACGACGGTTCTACGTAAAAAACCGTCGTGATAGGCGGACCTACCACGATGGTTTTTCTTGAAAAACCGTGAAAAACCATCGTGGTAGGTCCGCCTATCACGACGGTTGAAAAACCGTCATGGTAGGGTCTGTCGAAAAAAAAAAATTTGCGAATTCATTTCATTTCCCACGGGCGGCAAATCCGGAAAATTTAACTCACAAAATCAACATTTTTTCTGGAAAATTCCCAAATTCGTGTCTTACCCAATCAATTTTAAAGCAATCTAAATCACAACGACTGTCAACAATCACCGAAATGACGAATTTTGGACAATTTTCTACGGAAAATTCCCAAATCAACAATCAACCAAATCAACATTTTGGAAGGAACATTGTGGATTTTTGACATTTTGGATGGAAATTTCACAATCAACAAAATCAACATTTTGGACGGAAAATTTCCAAATCCGTGCCTTACCCAAGCAAGATACATTTCAATTTACCGGATTGTCGAGCGTGGGTACGGGTGGAGTGGTAGATAATGTAGGGGACGGAGGAATGGCGGCGAGAGGGAGAGGGAAAAAGGCTTGGAGTTAGAGAGAGAGGGAGGAATGGCGACTAGAGAGAGAGGGAAAAATGCTCGGAGTTAGAGAGAAAGAGAGGAATGGCGATGAGAATGTAGAGAGGGAGCGGAGAGCGATAAATGGAAGGAGGATATGGGCGGCTTTGGGTTTGGAGTTAGAGTTTGTATTAGATAGTGAAAAAGGCTTGGAATGTAATGGGGTGGGAAATAGGGTATTTTTTTGGGTTTTAATATACGCTCCAAAAAGTTGAACAATTTCAAAAATTTTTAAAATTCCCGCATTCATACCTACCACGACGGTTTTTAGGAAAAACCATCGTGGTAGGGTGAAAAATTAAAAAAAAAATTTTTGACCTACCACGACGGTTTTTCCCAAAAACTGTCGTGGTAGGTTAAAAATGACCTACCATGACGGTTTTTTCAAAAAACCGTCGTGGTAGGTCAAAAAAAATTTTTTTTGATTTTTTTTTTTAAATTTTTGAAATTTTTTTTTTTGAAAAAATTCCCTCCTTCGTACCTACCACGACGGTTTTTCAAAAACCGTCGTGGAAGCAGGAAACTTCCACGACGGTTTTTCAAAAATCATCGTGGAAGTTGAAACCGTCGTGGAAGTAACTCGCTTCCACGATGGTTTTCGGAAACTCTGTTTCGCTCCGTGTTTTTACGTATTTTCCACGACGATATTTTTAAAAACGGTCGTGAAAACGCCGTCGTGGAATCCACATTTTGTAGTAGTGGTAGTAGTATAGTATCACCCACACACAAGTAAAGTTTCTTATAACTTTTTATTATTTAAACATTGCTTGCTTGTATTTTTCTAATATAGTACTTTTAAACTTCCAAGAGATATTACAATCTCTCTAACAGATCATGCGTCGGAGGAGGCCATGATGGAAAACTCGGGAAGGAGAGGGTCGCACGAGGGAGATTTAGGGAGTTTGGGGATGTGACGTATCAAGCTCAGGGAAGGGGTGGAGTTGCACGATGACAAGCTCAGGGAAGGAAGGAGTGGCCTTGATCTGCCGCCAGGGGCCTTTGTTGGCCAAGATATTTATGTACATACTAGTTGTATTGAATAGACAAACAAAACAAAGTAAAAATTAAAAATATTAAAAAATATAAGGTTTTTCATTTATTTCAAAAAATTAATTTTTTTACTTTAAATTACCACAAGATGGATTTAGGTCCCGCCACATGGAGGGCTGGGAAGGAAAAAAGAAAAAAAGAAAAGAAAAGAAGATAACATCACAAAAGGACAAAATAACTTAACCAAATTTTTGAATAATGCTTTAGGGAACTTTACACTTTTAATCTAGTTATAGATATAAGCTATTTTTTTTTTCCCTTTAGAAAATAACAAACAAAAAATAATTTCAAAATTAGTCCATGTAATGGTTGCGTCTCATGTTTTTGTTCTGAAGGTGGGCTAACTGTAACTAAGATTGTTTGTTATCTAAAAGTAATTATATTATTAAAAGTTAGTGTTGAGGCGAAATTGGGACTCATGAGGCAATAATTTGGAGGTTATTTACGAAAACAACAAAAAAATAAAAATCTTTTAAATACTTGTAAGTAGATGGAAAATATGTTTATATATTGCTACTTTTGTTTCATGTACGCCCCCAATCCACCCTTGCCTTTTAGAATAAACAAGATCGGTAGTGATTTTTTTATTTTTATTTTATATTTTTGAAAGGGGAGTGATTTCTTTTTTAATATAAAAAGAAAGGACTTAAAAACTCCAAGTACTCCTAGGAAGAGTCAAACCTATGTATAAATATTAGGTTTATCCTCCACTATAAGAATTAAATATTAGAGGTCATTGAATAAAAAGTAAACCTGAAAAAGCAAACTTTTCGTTCATGAATTCTCGCAACTAATTCTAAATGTTTTACTGATATTTTCGGCTCATAAAAGAATCTTACCAACTACAAAACCTTTTATTAGCTAGATAGTTGTTTTGGTGCTAATCATTCTTCAAAGCGCACGAGCGCCAATTTTAAATTACTAGTGGGCTCCAAAGGTGAATATAGATATGAATGACTCAAAAATTTTCAAAGAAAAAGATCAGTTTATATGGAGGAGGAAGATAATTTTGAAAACTATGATATAGCTAATAATCTCCACCTTAGTAGTTGACGAAAGGTTTATTTTAGTCATTAGAAAAAAAAAAAAAAAAAAAAAAGGAAAAAGGAATTGAAAGAAAATGGCAACATGATGGGAGCTTTTTAACATTAGGGCTAGAGATATAACAGACGAATGCTTTTTCGAAGACTTTGAAATGAATTGTGAACTTAACAAACGTTTGCTTTTAAAAAAAATATGAAAATTGTCATTTTGCGTTCTTGGAAAAAATTAACAGAGGATTGGATATATATATTTTAAGAAGAAAATTGAAAAAAAGAGAGCCTGGTGAGAAAAATATCTCTAACAAGCTCAAGACTTGTAAGGAAAAAAAAAAGAAAAAGAAAAAAAGAACGGTTTTAAATTGAGAATGTCACATGCTTTTGTTAGTTTTTCAAGTTTTTCTTCGTGGTCTTCTTTGTTTTAGATTTTATTTCTTAAATGAAATTTTGCGTACAAAAAAAATGATGGGTCCAGTTTGGAGGTGCATACCCTAATTTGGATTTCCTAATGCCTCCTATCTAAGTTCATAAAAATAATTTCGAAGGGTTAAGCGAATTATTATTAGAGGTCGAAGGGGTTGCATAAAAAAGTAGACTATAAAAAGCAAACTCCGTTCATTTACCAAAGAAGTTCTAAGCTTGTACCGGCCATCAAATATTTAATACTTCTGCTATATACGCACTATCAGTGGACGGTTCAGAGAGAATCTTACCCTGTTGGTGCATATTCATCGGTGGTGAAGGGGCTAGCTTAGTTCTTTTATGTTAAACATATCAACTTGGCTTAAAAGAAAAATATTATCAAATTAAAAAAAAAAAAAAAAAAACAATTTTAGAAAAAAGAGCACAAGTATGGAACTAGCAAATAATCAGGGAGCGGATCTTTCTAAGTAGAAGAGATATATGTGTATATATATTCTTGTGATGAGAGGGGCCCACCAAAGGTTTATAACATATACAACATGATCACACTTTGGCCACCATGAAAGGTCACCATATAGTTTTCGGCTAGTCTTTCAAACTTGAATGGCTTGAGTATTTCTAAGAGTGTTCAAGTTGTTTCACGCATATAAATATAAATATAAATATAAATATATAGAAGAAAAGCTACCAACAAATTAAAGAAACTAATTTAGAAAAGGTGCACAATAAGATGGAACTCAAAAATCATCAGGGAGGATCTTTCTAATTATATGATATATGTATAAATATGTACATATATATATATATATACTTGTGATGAGAGGCCCACCAAAGGTTTATAACATATACAACCATTAAGAAATTAGCACACTTTGGCCACCATAAAAGGTCACTGTAAAGTTTTCCGTAGTCTTTCAAGCTTGAATGGCTTGAGAATATCTAAGAGTGATCAACTTGTTTCACGCATTTATATATATATATATATATATATATAGAACTAGTGCCCCACAAATTAAAGAAACTGATTTTGAAGGAGTGCACACTAACATGGAACTATCAAATCATTAGCGAGGATCTTAATTTCTAATTTTGAGAGAGTATGGCCCACCAAAAGTTTATAGCATACAAACCGTCCAAATTTGAAATTGACGCTGTCTACATACTTTATTAGTTTATGGAATAATGAGCAGTTACATTATAAATACCTAGTAATCGCAAAAAACTTCATCACCAAACCTTTGAACTTGATTAATTCTTTTTGTTCTAGCTCAAATTCCTTCTCCATTTCTTATCATGGATAGAGTGCAACCACTCATATGGATATAGAGCCAGGTAAAAACAGCGATTTCTGTCCCACTTCGCCGGTCTTCAGCCCTGGTGTTGGCCACGCTATCGGGAAGAATATAGAGCCAAATGCCTAGACGGCGTATATATACACACACAAATATATTTATATATGGAGTCGTATATATGGCTAGCTTGTACATGAGAGCAAGTCCATTCAAAACCAAATACATATATATATATATATATATATATTTATTATCAGATTTAAGTTTATATGCTCCCATTCATTGTCTCTGTTCAAGAGATTGCTATATACAGTACGGTGTGTGTCTATGTATCACTAGTTGCAAAAATATGTAATTTCCTGCGCAAAATAAACAAATCGTGAATTTCTTAGGCACAACGTGCATGGATGCTGCACATACCGCACATCAAGACTATTTTTATTATGTGACAAATAAACACAGTGAACAACTATTTACAGCATCCAATTCTACCTCATCGTAATTAAGCTGGCACTACTAAAAGTCCTATACTACACCATGCTCATAACCACTATTTTATTAATTAAAGAAAAGAAAAAAAAAAAAAAAAAAAAAAACTCAAACCATAGAGGCTTACAAACAACGAGCTAGAAGATGTCTCGTTCCACGACCGGTTGCAGAAAAACTATCTATGATTTTCCCTTACATTAAGACACTCCCATTTAAGTAAAAAAATAAAAAATAAAAGATAAAAAATATGACCTCTACCAAGGAACTAAACAGAAAGCAAAGAAATAACCTTGTTACGCCGTATTTTGTTCCTAAAACATATACTTTTTTCTTTTAAAAGTAAAGAGAAAGGACAACTAATATCCGGGTAAGATTAAATATGTAATAACTGATTTTTTTTACGACGTTATGATTTCTTGTAAAGAAATTTAACTTGTACCATGAAGGTATTTATGAAAGAGCCCGATTAAGGATTTTTATTAAGTTTTGTGAGTTCTTATGATTTTATAAGGCTAAAAAATGATTGCTTAGCCAAGCATGTGACCTTTTAAGTAAAAATAGTAAAAAATATTATGATTTTATGTTGGTCAACCAAGAGAGTCAACTGTTGATCAAGAAAGTCAATTGTGACCAAGGAAGTCAAATCTTGACAAGAAAGTCAATGGTTGACCAGAAAAGTCAAAGGTACGACGGTATTGTAAAGTAATTAGCAGTATGGAAATTATACTGTGAAAAACCATCTTTACGGACAAGATAGTATGAATAAGATCCAAAACCACCATAGAAAAATCAAGCACATTATTTAATATATCAAGGGCCAAATGGTTTTAAGTTATAAGAAAATTTTTATACAGTTCATTTTTACACAGATGAATTTTAGACTGTAGTTTAGTATTACAGTACTGTGCATTAGTGAGCCCAGTATTGAAGACATCTGTGTTAGCATAAAAACGGACTGCATATTAAGGAAAAGGGCCAAACAAGTCTTAATGAGGCTTACATCATTCAACTTTTTAATTATGATATCATTTGTTAATTAAGCAAGAAATTGGAAAGAATAAGGGAGAGTTTCTAGACCATTGTGGCCGGCCACCTAAGAGGCTTTTTGAGCAAATAATAAATTTTTTGAGGACCTTTGGGCAATTTAAAGAAGTTCTCCATCACCTATAAATAGGGGTGTGGGGGGTGGACTTTTTGTTCACAAAATTTGAGAAAAGCAACTAGATTATGTCCAAATTTCTCCACAAAAATTTGCTCTCAAAACCGAATTTAAGAAAGGAAGGGAGAAGAAGAAATATCCAAGAGAGAGAGCCTTCGGATAGTCGGATTTGTAGTTAGAACCCCAAACCAAAGTTGAAAAAAAAAATTTTGGTACCCATTGGAGGGAGCAAGGCCGGTTGTGGAAGAGAGAAAAGTGAGGAAGGAAAGGTCCCAAGGTGACCGGATTTGGTGAGGGACAAAGCTAGGTAGCCGGAAATTTTGGAAAGCCACCACTCAAGGAAGGCCGGTTCTAGTTGGTGGCAAGGGAGGAAAAAGGGGTGAACCAAGTCTAGTTCAACCTTGGAGGTTGATTAAGGTAAAATCCCTTTGACACCCTAAGCTTTTCAATTTAAGTTTCAATTTGAAATTTAAGTGTATTTCAAGTTGAATTTGTAAGAGCATAAGCTCATTTCATTTTCAAGCCCTAGTTTAGAATTTTAGGTCTTGTGCTTGATTATTAGGGTCATGGTTGGTTTTGGTTTATAAGCCTTGTATGTTATGTGCATGCATGGATATTAGGGTTTTTATGCTTAATGTATGATGATGATGTATGTCCCCAATTATGTATGATGATAAGGCTTTGCGTTAGAAATGCGCTGCATATTTGATCTTAGGCTCTCGGCTGCTGCCGATTGAGGTAGAGTGCACGATTAGGACGTAAAACCAACTTAAACAAGAAAACTGCCAGTTCGGGTGAAAACTGGCCAGTTTTCTGGAAAGCAGGTTTTGAGGCCCTTAGAGGCCGAATTTAGAAAAACGTAAAACATGAAAGTTGTAGAGAAGGGTTTTTCCTAGGCGGCAACTCTAACTGTTTTCCAAAATAAGGCTCCAACGGCCTCGGTTTTTACAAAAATCCGAGCCTGATCGTGCCCAGACTTCATGCACGGCCAGGTGGGTTCAACAGGGGAAACAAGTAGGTTAGAGCCCGAACTGGATTTTGAGTAAAACACAAAATTTACAGGGTTTTTCGAGATCTAAAACTTTTGTGAAGAAAACTTTTCTAGATTCAACCTAGATTTTTAAATAAAATTGTATTTCAAAAACTGTGCAGGAAACAGGAAATTCCTGCACAGGATTTTCTAAAACAGTACAGGAAAATGATATTTTAGCACATACACTGATAAATAGGCAGTGAGAAACTGTTCCAAAGGCAGTTTCCAACATCCAATAATTTTTACAAATCCTACTCAAAAGTTACAAATTTTCAGAAGTTGAACAAATGATTTTGTACATAAAATATGGAGTTTTCCAAAAAGAAAGTAAAAGTTGGATTTTGAAACCAAAGTTAAATTATAATCTGAATATGGTAAGTTTTGAACCCTAGGGTTACTTAATGTAACCAAGTAGGATATTATATGGTTATGTAGGGGGGCATATAATTAAGATTATATATATGAATGTTGGTTATATCACCAACATTTCTGACCCTTACCTTTATATTATAACAGAAGGTAGATTGCTGTAGTGTTCTGACTGGAACAGCACGGTTTTGGACATAGCAGACAAGGTAAGTACAACTCCGCCTACATCATAGGCTTTTGTTTGATACTTATCCAAGTATGTTTTGATGTATGCCATGATGTATGTTATGATGTATGCTATGATGTATGCCAAGATGTATGCTATGATGTATGCTAAGATGTATGTTAAAGTTATGGTAAGGTTAAGATATGATTATGAATATGATTATGGGTGTGACATCATGAGGCATGCTCACCAATTCTTATAATAAGAACAAGATCAAGAATGAGATGATGAAAAGCAAGTATGATGGCAAGCGAGCTTGCCTGTGTCGTACCGACCCGCGTTAGGTCGGGTTGGACTATGGTTTGAGTTGGAAATGGACTGGCCGCCCCAACCACTCCATAGTTGCGCGCCCGGTACGGACACTTATGTTAAGGGGCCCATAAGCAAGATAAGTTATGAAAGAATAAGAGAGCATAGTGAAGCATAAATGGCTCATGCATGATTATGTTATGCTATGCTATGTTATGATATGTTATGACATGTTGTGTTATGTTAGTATTTGTTGGTGTCGCGGATGTCATAGTTGTACTTGCTGAGCGAAAGCTCACGTCTTACGTCTATGCTGTAGGTAAGCAACCTACGGGAATTATGTGATGCAAGATGGTGGAGCGTGGCGAGGCGAACTGTGAAATGTGAGAATAATAGCCGCTACGCGTTTTGTTAATTTATGTGTATTATTTTATGCGTATTATTTTATGCCTAAACACTTTTATTTCGCAAACGTTTATAAGTACGTACATATTCGTGTGATTTCGCACCGTATATAAAAAAAAAAAAAAAATTTCCGCTATTTTCGCTATGTAAATACGTAATAAGAGACACGTTAAGTATGTATGTATGGTAACGGCCTGTGCTAGGCGGGTCGTTACAAAATATCTCAATTATATTGGCACCCAAAACCTTTACCCGACTATTATCAAAGCCTCTAACTAGATTTATTTAAAAAAATTTACAAAGGTTTAAAGTAAAAAAAAAAAAAAAAAAAAAAAAAAAAAAAAAAAAAAAAACCGAAGAGATTATAATCCGAACATAAATCCTACCCAGACTAGATATCACTTAACTAGCAAAAAATGATGCCAAAAGATTAAGCCAAAACTATGCCTTTGATATGATAAACATTATTAAAAACCTTACTAGTAAAACCGTAATGAAAAAATCTAATACGCTAGTTAAGCATGCACTAACAAAATTAAAATACACCCCCCAAACACATATTATCTCCAAACTCTATAAAAAGGGATTGAAGACATATCCCTATTAACCAATTGGAACAAACTCCAACACAGTAGACCCCCAACGGAAGTTGCTATCATGAAACCAAAAAAAAAAAAAAAAAAATTTATTCACCGAATAATTCCCTTCACGAAAAATGTGAGAGACCTTAGCATTAAGCTTGAATGCCCATTCCAGAGCTCTAACCCACCTTTTCCGAAGCTTCCAAGGCACCTCCTCAGATTTAGCATGAAATAACTCAACAAAGTAAACAGAATAGCAGTCGACCCATAAATTAAACCAGCCGAGCTCAAACGCTTTTTCTATGGCAATCATGAAACCCATACAAATGCTAAAGAAAAACCAATCGGCATTGAGAAATATCATTTGACATGGCCTATATATGTACGAAAAATGCCTCTACAACTAGCAATGCCCGGAGCTCATTGAGCCGCACCATCAGGATTCACCTTGATCCAACCAGGAGGAGGAGGAAGCCAACGAACCATAATATTTTGAGAAACACGTGCTGGTTTACCAGTGACCCCAAAACTTCTCAAAATCAAAACATTGAAAGAAAGCCTGAAAATATACACGTGATTTGTCCATATTCACAATTTGTTTAGGGAAAATGATTCACATCATGAAAAAAAAGTTTCATGATATATCATAAAACTAACAAGTAACTTGTTAAGGGTTAAAAAAAATAGGGACAAAGTAGTCATTTCAGTTTTGTAAAATCTACAGAATTTTGATACTTGACAATTTATATATTCATGATAAAATTTTTCATGGCGTGTATCATTGCTCTTTTGCTAGCTTCACTGAAAATCATGATATCATAGCATAAAGAATATGATAAGGATTCACGAACCCCCCTATTTGGAGAGGAAAGATGCAAAGCCCCAAAATCCACCACTCTCATAATAAATCGGCTACGGAAGTCCTTCGCAATGTCAAAAAGCAGAGGAAATAATTAAAGATCCCCTTAACGCAAACCGGAACTATAACCAAAAAACCCATAGGAGAATCATTAAGCATAATCGAGATACGTGTAGAACTGAACCTCTTGGATATTTAAGAGACAATTTAGCTGAGAAACCAAAACTATGCAACACCGGGGAAAAAAAAAAAGAAAAAAAAAAAAAAAAAAAGTAAATTCCAATCCAGAATATCAAAAGCTTTTTTGATGTCAATCTTGATAGTCATATTCCCCACAGAACCTCCTTTGTCAAAACAATTGACACCCTCAGAGGCAAGGTAATATACTCATGAATACGACAACCCTTGACAATTAAACCCAAATTGAATTGGGCTAACATGCTAGTAATAGTACTGGACAACTTGTCAGCCATAATTTTAATGATAATTTTGAACAAATTAAAGATTTCCTAACAAAATAAACCGAAATTTATCAATAGAGACCATTCTCCAACTTTGGACTATCTTTTTTTCAATTGGTGTTATATATATATATATATATATATATTTAAATATAACATGGACTACTTAAAAAGCAAAATTCATGGAAGGTCCACGTAGACTTCTATAATAAAGGATTGTTACAAGTATTAGTTTAGTCGATCAACTCTAGAGTGCTTAAATTTTTGGGACTATTAGTTTTCTATAGCAAACCATAAGTTTATGTGATCACTCTGTACTCTCTTTTCTATGATTCCCTTGACCTCTGGACCGCCCTTTAATTAGATAATTCGTATAAATACCAAACTTTTGGGAGATATATATAAATATATATATATATATATATATAATACTACCTTTTCTTTTCTTTTGGAATAAATATAAAGGCAAATATGAGTGTCACTTTATATTTTGCGCTATTAGCAGGACTTAATTTTTAAATATTATTAAATTCTTTAGCGGTTTGATATGTATGTATTTATGTTAAAAATTTTACAACACGTGTAACAGAGCTAGTTTAACAAGATAATAATAATAATAATAATAATAATAATAATAATAATAATGATTAAACAGCTAAAACAACAATTCCTGTCTATAATAAAAACAGAGTTCCTTCCATAAGAACTCCCAAATATAAAATCACCTTCCAAAAACCTTCCACATCTTTTTGAAAGATTCTCGTGATGAATAATAGATGCTTTTGCCCCGCAAGTGGGAGCCCTCTTGTGTTTCTTTGTCAATCAAGCTTATTGAAAATGGGCAGTTCGTACTTGCCCCAAAGGATTCTGTTGAGACATATTCATGTGTCTATAGGGCTACTTTTTTTAATGCATACTTAAAAAGAACATTTCTTATAATTAATATATATATCATACCGTAGAAACTTTCAAATATAAAAATGCCCTCCCAAATCCTCGAAGATTCTGATAATGAATACTAGCTGCTTTTGCCCCGCAAGTGGGAGCCCTCTTGTGTTTCTTTGTCAATCAAGCTTATTGAAAATGGGCAGTTCGTACTTCCCACAAAGGATTCTATTGAGAGATATTCATGTGTCTACAGGGCTACTTTAACCGTTTAGACCCCATGTGCTGAGTCTGCCGACTCTACACATAAATAAAGAGCTAAAACTACTTTTCCTATCGCCGTGGTAAAAGAGAACTCATGAAAATGACAATTTAAAATTAAAAAAAAAAAAAAAAAAAGCTGCGAAAAGAAAGGGGAAAAAAAAAAAAAAAAAAAAAAAGAAGAATATGGTGCTGTGCAATAATCAGTTGGATTCTTGTTGGACAACTGACCTTGTCCTTGAGAGGGAAAAAAAAAAAAAAAAACTTAATTTCAACACGTTTTGCCCAGAGATGGACGAAGACAAATGTGGTTTGGGAACATGAAATATTGGTGGGGATGATCAGAAGTTCACAACAGTTTGTCCTGCGCTTTCTCCCGTTCCTGTTATTCATCTAATTTTCAATATTCGTTTAGTACTATATTAACTTAAAAAATTAATAATGCCTACGGCACCATGGTTTTAGTAGAACTTCAAGTTGTGGCTTTAATGATTCCAAAGTTCGAAACTTTTGGTAGCTGTCAAATAAGCCGCAGAAAAATTTCTCACAAGGTGGGCTGCACCAATTCTCGTTCTTTGCGGTAGTTTTCAACAGTCGAATGATGGCAACTAACAAAGGCATGAAAATTGTTGTTTCGAGTGTTTTAGATAAATTGACATATCTATAAATTTTCAGTAAAATGTTGTGTAACAAGCGAGAGAAGTAAAAACTAACTAATCAACTTAAAGTTATTCTTTTATTTATTTTTATTTTTTATTTTTTGCTTAGTTTGCACTTAATTTGTTATTTATTTTGTAATTTTTCTATTGTTGTTTTCTTTACTTAATTTTTTTTCTTATTTATTAAAAAAAAAAACATAGAAAAAGAGAAGAGAAAGTTTATTGTTGTGTTCTCTTTAATTTATATGTGAAAATATCTCTTTCTTGTCAGAGAGAAAATTTATCAAAGTTTATCGTTTGGTAAAAAAAATTTCCCAATGTTGTTGACTTATAACAAAAATATTTTCATCATGAGTTGTATTCAGAGGAGAGGGAGGGAGAGTAATGATGACAATAGAGGTTGAAAAAAAAAATCCAGAAAAATGAAAATGAAAATTCTATTGATATATATATATATATAATAAAGTGTTAAGAACCTACAAAATTAGGGCTTTCGATAATAATCTCATAATATACTCATAAAAAATAATGAAAATATATCAGTATAACAATTACTCTGTAGATTTGAGTTCATCAGCTTTGTTTTCAATATGAAGTTGAAGCGAGCAGAAGAAAGTGAAAATGGAGAAGAAAGAGAGAGCAGATAGGCCCCATAAGCTTCAATATAAAGAGTGGTAAAGGATTTTTTTTTTTTTTTTTAAATCAATGGGACCCACAAAACTAATGTGTTTTGCCAAATTGGCTGTCACGTCAAACGATGAGGAACATCAGTGATGTTCTTTAGCTTTACTCAAAGAGAACTCATGAATATGACATCTTAAAAAAAAAAAAAAAAAAAAAAAAAAAAGAAAAAAGCTGCGGCCAAGAAACAAATAAAAGATGGTGCAATCAGGTGGATTTTGTTGGACAACTGATATCTTGTCCTTCTTAAAGAAAATATTTCAACGTTTTGCCTAGAGATGGACGAAGACAAAATGTATTTTGGAACAATAAATGGTGGGGACGGTCAGAAGTTCACAACTGTTTGTCCTCCACAATAGTCCTGTTCCTTGATATATATGCATATATGAATGTGCACGTATATATATTATTCATATAATTTCCAATTCGTTTAGTACTATATACATTTAAGAAATTAATTTTGCAGACGGCACGGTAGTTTTAGTAGAACTTCAAGTTGCGGCTTTAATGATTCCAAAATTTGAAAATTTGGGTGGCTGTGGAATGAGCCGCAGAAACAGTTCTCAGAAGGCGGGCTGCACGAATTCTCCTATTTTTCTGTATTTTCAGCACTTGCATTATTGCTTAGATCGAAATTTTGAGATAAATTGAACTTTTGAGGAAAAAAATTGTGCAACAAGTTGGAAAAGAAAAAACTGTCTTACAAACTTAAAGCTCATAATCGAGAAGGTTTAAAAGCGATAAAATCTTTTTAGTTTTCTATTTGCTTCTTTTAGTTTTTGTTTAGTTTTCATCTGCTTTGCCTTATCTTTTTAAAAAATTTTGTTTTCTTTTTAATATTTTTTGCTTATTAAGAAAAAGAGAGAAAGAAGAAAGCATAGAAAGGAGAGGAGAAAGTTTAAGTGAACGGTTTTGCATGGTCCATGCAACTATTGGCTGCAGGCTCATGAGCTAATTTCCAATGCACGAAAGTTTATTCCACATGTATGCGCACTATTTTTTAGGGACCGGGATTATAGGGCCCTCAATGACAATGAGGCTATAAATGCCCCTCAAAGGGAAGAGAAAATTAAACTTAGAAGCTGAGAGTGTCTAGCTACTAAATAGTTGGTAGCTCGATTAGAACTCTTTACTTGTTTAATCTCCTAGTTAATTAAAATCTTTTCTTTCCTAATTCTCACGCTACTTATCTAATATGGCCTCAAACATGTCATTCTTTACTTCTCTTTTTCTTTTGCTCCTTATTTTCACCCAAGGAATCCCTTCGATTGATGGAAGATCTTTGAACTTAGAGAAGAGTAAAGAACCCCAGCTAACCGAAAAGACAACAAAGATTGTTGGTAAATTTGATGGTGACATGCGAGCTGAGATCAGAACCAACGAGGAATCATTTGCTACCGCAACGCCTACTGACGAAGTAACTGGTGCATCTCCGCCGCCACCTCGCGGGCATAACACCAGTGATTTCAGACCTACTGCTCCTGGTCACAGCCCCGGCGTAGGCCATTCCGTTCACAATTAATTGGGGTGTTACATATATCGTCAACTGTGCACAGTTGTTGTGTTTGTGCTTGAAATAAATTACGTGGTTGTTGTCGCATGCATGGGGTTTCTGTTATGTGATAAAACTATTTATTTCTCAACCAATTTGTACAGATTATCATTTTATTTCGTTTATGCAGTAATATTTAGGTGTGCAACGTCTACTAATGTAATAATTTTTAATGAAATTGCTTCCATCTTTCGTTATCTTTCAAGTATATTTATCACTTTTTTTTTTGTTTGCTCGAAAAATACTTGTCACTTTGCTCGAAAAACATTATTCTACTTTCACGAAACAAAAAAGTTGCATGCGCAAATTGGTCCAAAATGAAAAAAATAATATCGACATAGTTAATAGTGGACGTGGTTGTATTTCATGTAGTTACAATTACTAGAAAAATATAATAATATGATATATTTATACGTGTGTGTGTATTCATAAATCAATACATCATGCAAATCTTGTACCTCTAGCGCCGGTGGAGCGCCAAGATTAGCGGGCAGATCAACTTATTAGCGAGTTCTCCACAATGGTGATTATATATTAAGTTGCAGTATAACAATCTCACAGTTAAAAAGTATCTTGAATTTCCATATAATTACCATTACTTATGATCATTTATTTTAATGCTTTAAAGAAAATTGTTAAAGAAATAATACTATTAGTTATCATCACACCTTTCTAATCAATCACATATTCAAATATCGACTTCGAAGACTTGCCCAACTGAGATCCCGAACAGGTTGGTAAGCTCACTCATCCACGTGCAGGAAGTTCTGAATCTGAATTAAAGGACTCGTGCTAGCTTCATATATTACACTTTAATTACAAGTTAAAAGACACAGTTAATTGTCATAGTGATAATTAGCATCTTTATTTTTTAGGGACTCTAACTATTTTTTTTTTCGTACGTACAATAGTTTAAGCCACATTTTACATATAATTCTTTTTAGTGTTTTTTTTTTCAAAAAGTTTTTTTTTTTCCCCCTCTCTCTCTAAGGAGTTGGTGAAAGTTTTTTTTATATTTAAATTTAATAATTTTTTTCCTGCTCGTTGTAATTTCCTTTGTCCCACCGGGCTACTAGCGGTTCCTCGCCTTCATTTCAGCACCAGCGTACTTATAGCTGATACTACAAATATTTCTTAAACAAAGAAATAACATTGCATTCTTCAAGAACTCAATTTCAAGTTTTATTTTTATTTTTTATTATTTCTATTTTTATTTTTATTTTTATTTTTTTAAGCAAGGGTTTCAAAAAGACATCGTTTTTGTATTGTTTACAAGAGGGTTCTATCTATCTGTCTTAGCTTCGAGATGGCACTTTCCAGTCTGGGCTGGGTTACTTTTTTTTTTTTTTTTCCTCATATATGTTGCTGCATTACTAGGCTATGGTTAGATAGTTTTCGTTCTGAATAATTGTTTGTGCCTTCGGCTATAAATCTACTTTTCTTTTATATTTACGTGAGAGGTTTGAATTTTAGATAATATTGGAGATGGATTGATCTACTGCTGGACTAAATTTATATATAGTTAAAGATTAGTTGATTGTACTGCTGAATTTTGAATTTATTTATTTATTTATCTTTTAAATGAATTTTAAGCAGAGGTTTTGTTCCACCCCTTCATTTACTTAAAATTTTATTCGATCAAACATCATGATAAATAGAAACAGCTATATCTCAAACCACAAAATTTGTCCGACCAAATCATCAACGCGACTCAAACTTCTAGAACTAAATAAAATTATCTAATTAGTCCAAGATATAGACCAAACCACAAAAATCTTGCGCAATAGCATTATTATTAGAAACTTTAACTATTCTTCAACAATAGGGGGTTTTTTTTTTTTTTTAATTTTTTTATTTTAATGATAGTTTCCTACTTAGCGCTCGCTTTATATATCTTACACCTTTCAAATAAATTTAAAAAAAAAAAAAAAAAAAAAAAAACAAACAAACAAACAAAGAACAAAGAAGAATCACTGGCGCACTAAAACACGTACAGAAAAGACCTCTAATCTTCACGAGAGATACCACGTCATGGTGGGACTTGATTACATATGTGATATTTATCTAAGATTTCAATATTTACTTCCAAATTAGAACATGAAATCTGTTGTACCGCGTCAAGATGGTCTTCTCGGTGTTGCGCCCCATGAGCATTTGCCTTATTTAAGTTAAATTCTATCAGACTCAAGAAACTATACTTTTCTGACTCTCAGGATTGTCTCTCACACTCACACTTGAAAGAGTTGAGTTAAAAGAAGATCTATTTAAACAGGAGTTGGTAGTTACTAGTTGTAGTGGTGGCCAAGTTTCTTTTCATATGGTTGTCTCATCAGAGTGTAGCTCAACACTCAGCAGGAATCCAGGAGAGCTAGACACACGAGTGGTTAACAGAATCGCGAGAATCATGGGAATATTCTTGGGAAGATCTCCTCGTTCAAATTCGAACAGAATATAAGAAGATACACCGAGATCTGCTTAATTAAAGATAATTCAAGTAAAAAATTGTTCAACATTTTTTTTTTTTTGGGTATTTAATCTAATACAAATCAACAAATAGGTGACTACACCAACCACGAAAACCATAAAATCCTTATTTTTGAACTCAAGCATTCTGTGTACTTCTACGTAGCTCTTAAAATTAACGATAATCTAACCTAATTCTTGTACTCTTACTTACTTTCTTCACTTTAATTTATTGTTCATGCGCAAGAGTTTGACCTTGGTGGCTAATTAATAAGAAGCGAGTCCAACTTGTTTGATAAATTTTCACCGTCGACACATTCACTAAAGTGAGGATTCAGTGAGATTGCTCACCTTCATTCAACCCATGCATTAACATTAAATTAACAACAGAGTTAGACGTATATGAATTGTATAATTACTACGTACGTACAAGGGATATATATACACATCACCATGATTATTCCTTATAATGATCCAAATTAGTGGAAGCCATAAAACAAAGAAGGAAAAAAATAAAATAAAAATGAAATAAAATCAATGAGCGTGCACTACAGCTACTGCACAACAGAGAATCAAATCTATGCCTTTTGTCGTCTGACTTTTCTTTTTCCTCGAAGGGTCTTTTGTTGTCCGAATTAGTTGATATAAATAATATAATTGATATAATTAATATATGATATTTTCTCGAGTGTGGTAGGCGGCTGAGCAAAGGGAGGTTCCCCAGTTCGAGGAGCCAACCACGTTATGTGCTTTTTCGCTAGCTTTGATCTTTCTTCAATTTAATTAATTTCAATGCCATCAAAAAAATAATGGTGAGAGATTGTGCACTAATTTGCCACTTTGAAATTATTATTATTATTTTTTTTGGGGGGGGGGGGGGGGGTGGGGTTGGAATTTTAGCGCTTTTGAGCTTTCATTACTTGCTTGTTTTGACCTTATTAGCTCTAAAGAGAGACTATATAAAATGACTTAATTTTGTGACAAAGAAGAGTGGTAGGGGCCTTACAAGAATTTTTGGCTTCGTGGTTTGACTTGACTTTTGGAATTATAGACCATGATTTTATTTTATTTTATTTTTAGTTCCTCAACAAATAAGTTGCATCTAAATATAGAATTCGGATCTATTGTAATCATTGGTGTGGTGTAATTGGTATGAAATTTATTCCGAGAAAATAATTGGCAAATAATAGTAGAAATATCACTAAAGCTTAGTTTGTCTAGGGATGCATGTGCCTAGCTAAATATGCTATAGGATTTTAATTAGGAGCCTTTTGAATGCAAAAAAGAACGAAGAGTGATCTTTGACGTATCTTTCAATTAATATTTTTTTGTATAATTCTTCTACTTGATCTTCAAAATACTATTTAATAATATTAAGTGGCTTGCTTAGTGCAGAATGGAGGGTCAGTGGCTGTATCAATCTAATTGGGATACGCTATTATCCTTTGATGTTAGTTGTCTTTCTAATAATCTTTTTGCTGTTAATTCTCAAGTTGAGTTTAAGAATATGATTTACTAAGAATGTTACTGATGTGAATTTTATGCTCCTCTTTGATTAATGAAGGCCAAATTTAAGAGGATAAAAACAATGATAATTATGGTGATCACGTGATGAGAGTAGTTCGATTGGCAATCACGTCACAAACCCGAATGATCCAGGATATTTCTTCAGCCTCAGAAACTACTTGTGGTTCATTGAAAGAAATCAACAAGGATGTTTTAGAGCTAGAGCTCACATTACACCTTGTTGGAGGGAAACTAATGTTGGTAAAGTCATAGAGGCCGATTTAACAGAGGATCATGAAAATCTGAGTAAAAAGGAAGTGTTTAAACGTGGTGATTTGAGGAAGGTTGACAATTTTAGCATTGCTCATAAGAAAATGGAGATAATTATCTCAAGATCTGTGGATAAACTGGTGGAGCTTTAAAATTTGCAGAAAGTTGTAACTACTAACCTTAAAGAGATATATATATATATATATATATGTAACGACCCACCTAGCACAGGCCGTTACCGTACTTACATACATAACGTAACATGGCGTACTTACTTATTTAGCGGAAATAACGGAAAATTTTTTTTATACGATGCGTACGAGCGTATAATTAATATTAACTAAAGATGTTTGAACATCACATAATATATAAAAAAGGACAAAACGCGTAGCGGCTAACATTCCTACATTTCATAGCTCGCCCTGCCACGCTCCTCCATCTTGTATCAGAGGTTGACCGTAGGTTGCTTACCTACAGCATAGACGTAAGACAATGAGCTTTCGCTCAGCAAGTACAACTACTATATACCGCGACACAACACAACATAACATACGTAACATATTATAACATAACATAGCGTAACATAACATAACATAATCATAACTTAACATATCATAGCATAATATAACATATGCATGAACCGATTATGCTCTTATTATGCTTTCTTATTCATTCTTAACATTTCTTTCATAACTTAACATACTTATGGGCCCCTTAACATAAGTGTCCGTACCGGGCGCGCAACTATGGAGTGGTTGGGGCGGCCAGTCCATTTCCAACTCAAACCATAGTCCAACCCGACCTAACGCGGGTTAGTACGACACAGGCAAGCTCGCTTGTCATCATACTTGCTTTTCATCATCTCATACTTGATCTTGTTCTTACTTAAGAATTGGTGAACATGCCTCGATATGTCACACTTACATAAGTCATAATCCTATCTTGGTCATATCATAACCTTAAAATACTTTCATCATAACATAGTCATGAACTTGACATTTCATATGTCATAACATAATCATACCTTAGACTTTGCATATCACACATCATAACATACAATAAACCATAAACTTGGCATATCACAC
Organism: Ficus carica; assembly: GCA_009761775.1. NCBI lineage: Eukaryota > Viridiplantae > Streptophyta > Magnoliopsida > Rosales > Moraceae > Ficus > Ficus carica. Next base: position 23,603,460 of record CM019743.1, read on the forward strand.
ATCGTATCCTAGCATCGCATGTTTCTAACATACACCATATCACACATCAAACATACTTGGGTAAGTATTGCAACAAAAGCCTATGATGTAGGCGGAGTTGTACTTACCTCGTCTGCTATGTCCTATATCGTGCTGCTCCAAGCTCGGGCGCAACAACAGGCTATCTCTTGTTATTCCACGGACATAGAGTAAGGATTCATAACCATAAAATGTTGGTAACCTAACCAATATTCATACATAATCTTAGTTATATGTCCCCCATTCATACACATGATAACTTACTTGGTTACCATGGGTAACCTTAGGTACTAAGCCCGCATTCATACAGGTAGGGTTAGGTTACCATCCTAACCTTGGGCCCATGCCTTAACATTTTTAGTCCATAATCAGTCTTGGTATCCTATAGGGTTATATTGGGTAACCCTTAAGGTGGTCAAACCTGGTCAACCAAAGTCAACATTCTATGGGTCAAACTTGGGCTTTGGGCCAAGCCCAGTAACTCGGGTATCCTTCCCGGTTACCATCCGTCAATGTCTTGTTACTAAACTTTGGCTTTAAAAATCCAATTTCCATTATCCTGGAAAATTTGATAAATTAAATTCAAAAATCCTTCAATTAACTTATAAAAATTCGTGGTTCTTAGAGTGGGGCTTTATAAAAATTATTAAGGGCTGAAAACTGCCATTGGACTGAAAACTGCCATTGGAACAGTTTTCACAGTCAAATTATTAAAAATACTCTTTTTCTGCATTGTTTTAGAAAATCCTGTACATGAATTTCCTGTTTCCTGCATAGTTTTTAGAAATCTGTTTCTATTTAAAAATATGGATTGAATTGGAAAAAGTTGTCTTCATGAAAGTTTTGGATCTTAAAAAATACATCAACTTTCATGTTTAGCATAAAACCCATTTCGGACTCTAACGTGCTCTTATTCCCTGTTGAACCCACCTGGCCGTGCATGAAGTCTGGGCACGGTCAGGCTCGGATTTTCATAAAAACCGAGGCTGTTGGAGCCTTATTTTGGAAAACGGTCCAAATTACCCTATAGGAAAAACCCTTCTCTACAACTTTCATGTTTTACGTTTTTTCCAATTCGGCCTCTAAAGGCCTCAAATGTCACTTTCTAGAAAACTGGCCAGTTTTTACCCGAACTGACAGTTTTCGTTCTTAAGTTCATTTTACGTCCTATGTTGCGCAATCTAACTCAACCGATCACGCGGGAGCCTAGAAAGCAGACATGCAGCATTTTCAAATGTCCCAACCCAACATTCATGTGACCCGATCATATCCATGCAAACCATTTACGAAATTGCATCACCTAGGGTTTGCATGGGTTCTAGGTTCAATCGAACCATTCCATTCCATTCTAGCACCCTAGCATGCACATACTACATCATTCACATACTTGGGGACATACAACCATATCAAGCATAAAACTTGTAAACCCTACGTTCATGCATTCAAAGCATAAAATCATGCATACTTAGCAAAGCAAACCACCTTACACCTAAATCAAGCACCATTCCTAATTATTTCTAAACTAGGGCATAAAATTAAATTGAACTTATGCTCTTACAAATTCAACTTGAAATACACTTACATTTCAAATTGAAGCTCAATTTAAAAGTTTAAGGCCAAGGGAGAGTTACCTTGATTCAAGACAAGTCTAGGTTCGGGTTTGATCCGAAATTTCTCTCCCCCCTTGGTCTCCTCCAACAACCGGCCTCCTAGTCTAATGGGCACCAAAATTTTTTTCAAACTTTTGCTTGGGTTCTAGCTCAATTCTGACCACCCCCCTAAGGTTTCCCCTTTGAGTTTTTAATTTTTCTCTCTTCCTTGTGTTCGGATTTTTGAGAGGAAATTTTGGCAAAGTTTGGCTAACTTTTCCAATTTTTTGTGAACAAAATGGTTCACACCCTCCACCTATTTATAGGTGATGGAGAATTCTTCAATATTGCTCATTAGTCCTTGAAGAAGCAATATTTTGCACAAAAATTTGCACATTAGCCCTCCATGTGGCCGGCCATTAGGGGTAGTCTTGGAGGCCAAGTTTTGATTTCTTTCCACCTTTTTCTTTAATTCAATGAATGATGTCATAATTTGGTGATAAGGTGATGTCATCCTCCTAAGGCATTGTTTGGCTTTTTCCTTCAAATGCAGTCCACTTTTATGCTAACACAGATATTTCCAATACTGTGCTCACTAATACACAGTATTATTATACTGTACTACAATCCAAAATTCATCTGTGTAAAAATAGACTGTATAAAATTTTTCTTATTTCTTTAAGCCCTTTTGCCCTTTATTTCCTACTTGGTGTACTTGATTTTTCTATGGTGATTTTAAATCCTATTCATGCTATCTTGTCCGTAAAGACGGTTTTCGCAGTATATTTTCCATACTGCTCATCATAATACTGCACAGTCATCTCTTTGACCGTTCTAGTCAAACTTTGACTTTCTTGGTCAACTTTGACTTTTTGGTCAAACTTTGACCAATATGAAATCATAAGATTTTTCTTCCCTTTTTACTCAAAAGGTCACTTGCTTGTCTAAGCAATCATTTTTGAGTCTTATAAAATCATAAGAACTCACAAAATTAAATAAAAACCTAATCAGGCTTTTTCATAAATACCTTCATGGTACATTTTGAATTTTTTTACAAGAAATCGTAACGTCGTAAAAATTAGTTATTACAATATATGTATGTATATACCAAAAAGAAAGAAGGAAGGAAAGAAAAAAAAAAAAAAACAGTGCAAACGGCAACATATTCCTTAAAAAAATAATCAGAAAATTATGAAAGGGTAAATGTGGAACAAAAAAGTATGAAATTCAAACTTTGTTCAAATTTACAAATAACTTTGAAAGTGTTGATCTTTTAAAAAGGATGTTTAAAAGTGATCATTTTGTGTAAATACTTCCTTAAAAAAAATATGGATTGGAAAATGTCATGTGACTGTCATATGGAGGTGATTGTGAAAAAATTCTTCTTTTTGGACCATTTTCTTAAAAAATTAAAATTAAAACTCAAAAGTTAAATAAAAACCAAATGGAACCCTAATGAATATTATTTTATGGCCATTGTTATGAAAAAACTTAAAGCATATCTAAAAGAGAAAAAGGGAAAACCCAGCCATGGATTAGTTTGTTGTTGGTCATGCGGGGGGAGGATATGACAACAACCTCGCTCAGGAAGAAGAGGGCTGTGCGAAGGAGATTTAGTGAATTTTATGATGTGACGCGTCAAGCTCGGGGAAGGGTAGTGGAGGCTGCACGATGACAAGCTCGGGAAGGGAAGGGGCGGCCTTGATCTACTGGCAGGGCCTTTCTAGCCCCCTTTTTTTTTTTTTTTTAAGATGAACTTTCTTTCTTTAGAAAACAACTTACTGTAATAAAGATTGTTGTAAAGTTCAGGAAAGTGTATTATCTAAAAGTAAATGTATTAACTAAAAGTTAATGTTGGGGCCAAATTGGAGATGAGGCTATAATTTGGGGTTAGTTATGAAAACAACAAAGAAATCTTTAAAAATGATTTTCAAGTCGAAGGAAAATGATTTAAATATAAAGGGGTAACTCTTGCTACTTTGGTTTGATGTGTAGGCCCCTTTTACCCTTGCCTTTTAGAATAAAAAGATCGGTTGTGATTTCGTTTGAATATAAATAGAAAGGACATGAAAACTCCAACTCCTAGGAAGGGTCAAACCTATGTATTAATTATATTCCACTAAGAATTAATATTTTAGGTCAAACGGGTTGCATACAAAGTAGGCCTTAAAAAGCAAACTTCATTAATTAATTCTCCTACTAATAAAAAAATGTTTTCCTGTAATTTTTCAGCTGACAAAAGATTTATCGCTTACCAACCACAAAACCTTTTATCAGTTAGTGGCTAGATAATTTGTTTGTTTGTTTTTTTTTTTGGGTACTAATCATTCTTTAAAACGCACGAGCGCCAGTTTTAAAATACTAGTGGGCTGCAAAGGTGCAACATAGTTTGATTTTCGTTCGCGTCTAATCGATATTAATGATGACTTATAAGACAATTCAACACAAAAAAAAAAAAAAAAAAAAAAAAAAAGAAAAAGATCCATTTACATGGAGGAGAGGAAGATAGTTTTGAGACCTATGATAATTCGAGGGTTCGGGGTGGTAGATTTTTGGTCCGGCTTAAGTAGTTGATGAAGGATTTACTTTAGTCATTAAAAAAAGAAAAAAGGAAAATAAAAAATAAAAAAAGAAAGACAGAAAGAAAGAAAGTAAAAGCAACATGACATAGCCCTATAAATCTAGGGTTAGAGATTTAGCAGATGAAGACATTTCGGAGGACTTTGAAGTGGATAGTGAACTTAGAAATTGAATGCTTGCTCAAAAAGACATGGAAAATGTGTTTTTGGATTCTGCAAAGCTAGATATTTTGAGAAAAAAAAAAAAATTGAACAAAAGAGCCCTGATGTAAAGAAAGATCTCTGATAAAATTGGAGTTTACAGGTGTAAGGATTTTAAATTAAGATATACCTTAATGATTTTTCTTTGATTCCTTCTTTCTTGTTTTGTTTGTTAATTGCTTTTCTAGTTTTTTTTGTTTTGTTTTTTGGTCTTCTTTGTTTTAGGTTTTTGAGTTCATTTTCTTTTATTTTTAATAAAGTATTGCTTACTAACAAAAAAAAAAAGAGAGAGATTGGTCCGGCCTGGGGTGCCTACCTAAGGTTACATTGGGTAACCTTATGTGCTAAGCCCACATACGTACCGGTAGGGTTAGGCTACTATCCTAACCTTGGGCCTATGCCTTAACATCTTTGTCCATAATCCATTGGGTTATAACCCTAAGTCTTAGCCCATTTTCAAACTTAGTATCCTATAGGGTTATATTGGATAACCCTTAAGGTGATCAAACTAAGTCAACCCAAGTCAACATCTTGGTCAACTAAGATAAACCCTTTATGGGTCAATCTTGGGCTATGGGGCCATGCCCAGTAACTCGGGTATCCTTCCCAGTTACCATCCGTTATCGTCTTTTTACTAAACTTTGGCTTTGAAAATCCTTTTTCCCTTATCTTGGAAAATTGGGTAATTTAAATTCAAAAATCAATCACTTAACTTATAAAAATTATGGTTCGTAAAGTGGGGCTTTATAAAATCATTAAGGGCTGAAAACTGCCATTGGAACAGTTTTCACAGTCAAAGCATTGGGTGTTGGTGCAAAAATACAGTTTTTCTGCATTGTTTTAGAAAATCATGTGCAGGAATTTCCTGTTTCCTGCACAGTTTTCAGAAATCAATTTCTATTTAAAAATCTGGATTGAATTTGAAAAATTTGTCTTCACGAAAGTTTTAGCTCTCGAAAAATTCTACAACTTTGATGTTTTGTAGAAAACCCAGTTCGGACTCTAACATGTTCTTATTTCCGGTTGAACCTTCCTGGCCATGCATAAAGCCTGGGCACGGTCAGGCTCGAGTTTTCATAAAAACCGAGGCCATTGAAGCCTCATTTTGAAAAACTGTCTGTGTTGCACCTAGGAAAAGCCCTTCTCTACAATTTTTATGTTTTACGTTTTTCCCAATTCGGCCTTTAAAAGCCTCAAATTTCACTTTCCAGAAAATTGGCCAGTTTGTACCCGAACTGGCAGTTTTCGCTCTTAAATTCGTTTTACGTCCTATTTCGCGCAATCTAACTGAACCGAACACGCGGGAGCCTAGAAAGCAGACATGCAACATTTTCTAACATCCCAATTCAATGTTCATGTGACCCGATCATGTCCATGCAAACCATAAACGAAATTGCCTTAATCTAGGGTTTGCATGGTCCTAGGTTGCATCAAACCATACCATTCATTCAAGTTCTATTCTAGCAACCTAACATGCCATTCTAAATCATGCTTGAACATAATTAGGGGACATACAACTTATCAAACATCTAGCATGCAAACCCTAATATTCAAACAAGCATAAACATAAAACTATGCAAGCTCATAATCAAACCACCCTTAACCTAATCAAGCACAAAACCTACATATTCTAAACTAGGGCAATAATTTAAATTGAGCTTATGCTCTTACAATTTCAACATGAAATACACATAAATTTCAAATTGATGCTCAATTTAAGAGTTTAGGGTTATGGGAGAGTTACCTTGATTAAGGCAAGGCTAGGGTTTGGTTCCAAAAATTCTCCCTTCCTCCTTGTTCTCCTTCCAACCGGTTTTCACCCTCCAATGGGCACCAAAAGAATTTTGGTCACTTGGTTGGTTGTTCCTCACAAATTCGGCCACTCTCCCAACCTTTCCTCTTCATTTTTCCCTTTCCTTTTCTTTCTTTCTCACAACCGGCCACTTGGCCAAAAAAATGGGTTCCAAAAATTTTTCAAACTTTTTCTTGGGTTTCTTGGTGAAAATCCGACCACTCCCTTAGGGTTCTCCCTTTGAATTTTTAATTTTCCTCTCTTCTTTCTTGCCTCTTCAAGTTCAGATTTTGAGGAGAAAAATGGGCAAAGTTTTGCTAGATTTTCCAATTTTTGGTGAACAAAATGACCACCCCTCATCACCTATTTATAGGTATGGAAGAACTCTTTAAATTTGCATAAAAGTCCTTGGAGAATCAAAATTTTGCACAAAAGGGTGCATAGGTGGCCGGCCAACCCCTTGGAGAACAAGCAAATATTACTTTCCAATTTTCTTTAATCCAAAATGATGTCATAATTTGGTGGTAGGATGATGTCATCATCCTAAGGCCTTGTTTGGCTTTTTCTTCAATATGCAGTCCATTTTTATGCTAACACAGATATTTCCAATATCGTGTTCACTTATATACAGTACTGTTATACTATACTACAGTCCAAAATTTATCTGTATAAAAATGGACAGTATAAAATTTTTCTTATTTTTTGAAGCCCTTTTGCCCTTTATTTCTAACTTGATGTGCTTGATTTTTCTATGATGGTTTTAACTCCTATTCATGCTATCTTAACCGTAAAGATGGTTTTTCGCAGTATATTTACATACTGCTTTGTCATAATACTGCGTAGTCAAACCTTTGACCATTCTTGGTCAATCTTTGACTTTCTTAGTCAATGTTGACTTTTTCGGTCAAACTTTGACCAACATAAAATTATAGAATTTTTCTCCCCTTTTTACCCAAAGGGTCACTTGCTAGTCTAAGCAATCATTTTTGAGTCTTATAAAACCATAAGAACTCACAAAACTTAACAAAAACTCTAAATCGAGCTTTTTCATAAATACCTTCATGGCACACATTTAATTCCTTTAAAAGGAAACAGTAATATCGAAAAACTAGGTATTACATATAGGCTCTCAATGGGACACAATAATACAACCTTCCCAAACTCATAAAATAGAAACTTACCCAAAAACTAATTTAAGTCACATACCTAACAAATAAAGGATTGTTAAAGTGTGTGTGTGTGTGTGTTTTTTTTTTTTTTTTTTTTCTTTTTTTAAACAATCGACTCTTTGAGTGCTTAAATTTTTGGGACCGTTATTTTTCTATATCAAACCATTTGTAATATATATATATATATATATATATATATCTATATATGAATATATGAAGGGATTGTTATCTGGTACGTCACTTGTAATTTCTTTTTGTACATAGTATATTGTATTAACTAAGTGATTTTATAATGTAATAATTTTTAAGTTGTACTTATCCATTGCGTTAATATCTAAATGGTACTAGATGGTAAGATTATAAATAAGAAGTTATAACCAAATCAACTAGTTATAAGTTTATAAATAAAAAGTTATAAATACTGGATAGTATCTGATACCAGATATAAGACTTTTCCCATATATATAATCACTTTGCACTTCTTTTCTATGATTCCATTGACATGTGAGCCGACATTTAATTAGATACTTTGTATATATACCAAACTTTTGGGAGATATATAATACTACTTTTTCTTTACTTTCTAAATAAATATAAAACAACTTTTGTGGTGGACCTCCTATTTTTACTTTAGATAGAAACTATTTTTTTTAATCGTTACTTCAATTTTTAAATAACATGATATATGTAGGTGCCTACGTTTAAAAATCTACAATGTGTGACATGAAACTGCTCAATTCATGAATCAAATATTTAAAAAATTGATCTGATGAATACAAAATAATAGATCCTACTGTAGAAACTTTCAAATATAAAGATGCCCTCCCAAATCATCGAAGATTCTCAGGATGAATAATAGCTGCTTTTGCCCCGCAAGTGGGAGCCCTCTTGTGTTTCTTTGCCAATCCAGCTTAATAGCTTACTGAAAATGGACAGGTCGTACTTGCCACAAAGGATTCTATTGAGAGATATTACAGAGAGAATCCCATCTCTACTTTAACTGTTTAGACCCCATGTGCTGAGTCTGCCAACTCTACACCTAAATAAACAGCTAAAACCACTTTTAATTCCTATCGCCGTGGTAAAAGAGAACTCATGAATATGACCTAACAAAATTCCTGCAGAGAAACAAATAAAAGATGGTGCTGTGCCATCAGGTGGATTCTTGTTGGACAACTGACCTTTGTCCATGTGAAAAAAAAAAAAAAAAAAAAAAAAAAATTTCAACGTTTTGCCCAGTGATATGTACGAAGGCAAATTTGTTTTGGGAACATGAAATCGTGGGGACATTCAGAAGTTCACAACTGTTTGTCCTCCACATACTTTTATACATATATACATTTCATGTAATTTCGTAATTCATTTAGTACCATATACATTCAAGTTGTGGCTGTAATAATTCCAAACTTTGAAAGTTTGGGTGGTTGTGGTATGAGCCTCAGAAATAGTCCTATTTTAACTGTATTTTCAACAGTCGCATAATTGCTCAGATCGAATTTTTATGATAAATAAATATAAATGAGATAAGAATTTTTGAGTGAAAAATAAGATATATTAATCGAAAAGGATTTAAAGTGAGAAAATCTTAAAGTTTTTACTTAAGTTGCTTCTTTATTATTTTGTTTAATCAGTATGCATTTTCTTTTTCTTTCTTTTTTTTTTTTATAATTATTTTTGTTTTCTTTGTTTTATTTTTCTTTTAAATAATTTTTTTTTCCTATTTTAAAAGAAGAAGAAAAAAACATAAAGAAAAAGAGAAAAGAAAATTTAAATGAACGGTTTTGCTCGGCCCGTGCAACTATTGGTTGCAAAGCTAGCTATGGATCCACATGTATGCGCACTAATAAAGGCCCCTCAAATGGATCTATAAATACCCCTTCAAGGGAAAGAGGAAAATTCAACTAACAAGCCGAGGGTCAAGCAATTTATATTAATTAGTTGAAGTACTCTTAGCTTGATTAGAACTCTTTATTAGTTGTTTTCCTTGTTATTTATTTCCTCTCTCCTCAAACATGTCATCGTTCTTTACTTCTCTTTTTCTTTTGATCCTTATTTTCACCCAAGAAATAATCCCTTCTGTTGATGGAAGGCCTTTCAACTTAGGGAAAAGTAACGAACCCCACCTAAATGAAACAAAGATTGTTGGCAACCTTATTAATGGTGACAACGAAGAATCATTTGATTATCGCAACACCGAGTGACGGAGAAACTGATGCACCTCAGGCGCTGCCGCCGCCACCTCCTGGGCATGAAACCAGTGATTTCAGGCCTACTGCTCCCGGTCACAGCCCCGGCGTCGGCCATTCCGTTCACAATTAGTTAGGGCTTATACATATATCCTATATTATTGTGCAATGTTGTTGTTGATGTTGTTGTTGAAATAAATTACGTGTGTTGCTATTGCATGCATATGCATGGGGTTTCTGTAGTGTGATAAAACTATTTATTTCTCCTCAGTCAGCGTTTGTTTGTATAAAATTTGCATTCCATTTCGTGTTTGAAGTAATATTTAGGTGTGTAATGTCACTGGTAATTATTTGGAATTGCAATTTATTCTGTCTGTCGTTATTATTATCTTTTTTTTTTTTTTTTTGGAACTTGTCTTTCGTTATTTTTCAACAGTATATTAATCACTTTTTTTTTTTTTTTTTTTTTTTTGCTTGAGAAATTCTTGTCACTTACTTCAAAGAAAAAAGTTTGATGTCGGAACTTTTCTTATGGCAAAACATTATTCTACTTTCAAGAAACAAGAAAGTTGCAAATTTGTCCAAAATGAAAAAGATGATCGACAAAGTTGAAAGTGGACGTGGTTGTATACTTGTATCAATGATGCTGATATTTACAAAAAAAAATATAGATATAGATATAAATATATGTGTATATATATATATATACCAATACAGATGCAAATCTTGTACCTCTAGCGCCGGTGGAGGGCCAAAATTAGGGGGCAGATCATGATCTTGAAATATTTATACTTCAAGGCTTACACAACTGAGAACATAGACAGAGTGGTAAGCCCTTTCGACACTTGCGTCCCCCATGCGAGAAGTTTGCATGAGTTCGAGATGAGACCGTGACTGTGGTCGTATCTAATTAACAATCCACTTCAACAAAAATACACACTTATGAGAGAATACACCAAATTATCTAGTACGTCATCCTCTACCCTGTAACCATTAACTAAAACTAATTAAATAAATAACTAAAACTTCGAGGACTTATGATTATAGTTGACAATATAGTTAATGGTTATGATTATAACCATTAACTGCTTTGTTCGTTACTGTTTACTAGTTGACAATATAGTCATAACGATAATTAGGGCTTGTTTTGTGCTTTAATTTAATTTCAACTAAGCGGTATTTTTTTTAATGGATTTTTGTATTTTTCTGAAAAGTTAATAAAAATTATAACTAGCTTTTAAAAAGTCAACCAATTTCAACTTAAAAATTTTAACTCAAACCAATTATCTAAACGGAAGCTTAGTATTTTTATTTTTCAATAGACTTTAACTCTACTCCATTTTTTTTTTTTTTTTTTTGTATACAATAGTCAGCCACTTGATATATATATATATATACATATATATAAATATATTTTTTTATTTTCTAAAATATTTTTTTTTCCTTCCACAGAGTTGTTGAGATGAACATATTTTTTATATTTAACAATTTTTGGGTGCGTTTGGTGCACCAATTTGAAATGGAATTTTTATGTTAGAGTTGGTTGATTTTTTAAAAAATAATAAAAAGTTTTATTGACTTTTCAGAGAAAGATAAAAACTGAATTGAAGTTTTAGAATCCAAACCTGATGTCCAAATGCAATGGTTTTCTCTTGGTCTCACCGAGCTACTATTGGTTCCTGGCCTAAGCGGCCTTCATTTCAGCATGGCTGATTTCTACACTGCTAGATTTCTAAACAATATAGAATCAAAATGCATTAAACTCAAGATCTTGTTTTTTTTTTTTTTCTTACTTATATATATATATATATATATATATTTGTCTATTTAAATATATTTGAAAGGTTTCTCGAGAAGATATATATATATATATATATATATCCTTTGTGTTGTTTACAAAAGGTCTGTCTATCTATCTATCTATCTATTTGTTTTCCCCTCATTTATATATGTTGCTGTATTTACTAGGCTACTGGTTGATAGTTTTCGTTCTATTTTTTTTAAAGAACTTGGAGATGAGTAGATTCAAACTTGATCTCTTATAATAGAGTTAGTTGTGGAATTACTATTAGACTATATCTACAATCACGTTCTCATTAGTTTCCCCCCCCCCCCCCCCCCCCCCCCCCCCCCCCCCTCCCCCCAAAAAAAAAATTCAAGTTAGTTGTGAAATTACTTCTAAGCCTGGTCAGTTTGTAATTTTATCTACATATCTAATGAAGTTGGTAGGGCAGGCGTGGGAAATAGAGCACTGGTTATATATAGTTGGGCACCAATTTCGTTGGAATTTTGCTAGTTATTTTAATTAATTAACACTTGATTCTAATACACATATATAATTAGAGATGTCTACTTTTCTTTTATTTCAAATTTAGGCTGTGATTTGAATTTTAAATAATATTAGAGATGGATATCAATTTACTACTTGATTACATTACATATATATATACACTTAATGTTAATTCATAAACTAAATTATTCAAAAAAGTTTATGCCATCGTACATCATGATAAATTGAAATAGAAGTACCAAAACGAGAAGGGGAAAATAATAATAATAATAATAATTTGTACATCCGACCTGAACATCAACACGACTGAAACTTCAAGAACTAAATAACATTATCTAATTACTTAAAAGATAGAGACCAAACAACACATATCTTAGCGCATAAGAGCATTGGGATTGCATAACATATAAACTATCCTTCAACAATGTAGGTGAGCATTTTTCTTTGATAATTTAGTAGGTGTGTATGTTTAAGTTCCCACTTTGAGCTCGCTAATTTATATATAGCTAATATCTTTACACTGCCAACAAACAAATAAATTAAACAAAGAAGAATCACTCGATAGTTAATTTTTTTAAATCCCATGCATTAAAACATGCACAGAAAAGCCCTCGAATCTTCACCGGAGATACGGCGACAAGGTGGGATTTGACGTCAAGATTTCTTCTTGGCGTTTCCGATCCATTTGGTACTATTTATTTTCCTTCTTGTCGCATTACAGTGCATTTTCAAATTTTCAACTACTTCAGCAGGAATCCATTAAGCCAACACTAACCTAGCGAGCTAAACACGCGAGTGGTTCATAGAATCCCAAGATTCATGGCAATATTCTTGAAAGGATTTCCTCATTCAAATTCAAAACGATGATAAGGATACACTCCGGGATTGGCTTAATTAAAAATAATGTCAATTGTGATTGCATATATAATCTATACCTGACTTTATCAAAAAGTGAAGAGTTCAAATCTCCCAGTTTCAAGTCAAAATAATAATAATAATAATAATAATAATGACAATTGAAGATTATTCAAGATTAACTAATTGTTTATTTACTTGTATTTATCTAATAGAAGCGTACAAATAGGTAGTTATGGCAACCACCAAAACCATGCATAAATCATTTTTCTGGCATTCAAGCATTCTAAGTAGCCCTTAAAATTAAGGATGAATCACTTTAATTTCTTTTTTCTTATTTATTTTCTGCACTTTAATTTATTGTTCATACACGAGAGATTGACTTTGGCGGGTTAAGGAGTGAGTCCAAATCGTTAGATAACTTTTTCACCGTCGACAATCACCCATGCATTAACATTCAATACTTAACAACAGAGATAGACGTAGATGAATTGTATAATTACCAGAACGTATATATCATGATGATTTTATTATTATAAACCTGAAAGTTCCTAATTACTGGAAGCCATAAAATGAAGAACCAAATTTTTTTTAAAAAAATAATAAAATTACAGCACAACTGTAATAACCAAAAATTTTTACGGACTCATGATTTTCTTATACATAAAGAAATTTAAGTTCGTACTATGTGTTTATGTAATGTTTCATGAAAATGATGAATACTAATGTGAAATTCATAATTTTATCAGTAAATGTTTGAGTTCTCATTTAATTAGCCATGAGAGTCAATAAGCAGTTTGCTTAGTCATGCATGAGGTATTTTGATAAAAAGGGCAAAATGAGAATTTATGATTTTTATTCCGGTCAAAATTTGACCCAGTTGACCTAAGGTTTGACTGAGATGGTACTGCAGTATAATAAACAGTATGAAAATTATATTGCGGAAAACCGTCATTACGAACAAATAAGCAAGAGTAAGGTTCAAGACCACCCTAGAAAATCAAGCACATTATTTAGGACAATAAGGGCTTAGTAGTTTTAAGTCCTAAGAAAATCCTATACGCAGTCCCATTTTTACTCAGATAAATTATGGACCGTAGTCCAGTATGACAATACTGTTTAAAAAAAACATTATTGATATTATCTAAGTTAGTAAGAAAATGGACTGCATAACTATATTAAGGGATTTTTGGAATTAAGTGAATGATTATGCATAAATAGGAAGCCATGTGGCTCCACCTAAAGCCGGCCACCTTCAGGGACTAAAATGCAAATATTTTGTCCTTAGGGGCCAAAGTGAAATTTTAAGAAATAGTGAGGTATGCATAGTGAGGTAAGCATGATGATGTAAGCATGTTGAGGTAAGCATGTGAGGTAAGCATGATGAGGTAAGCATAGACTTGCTTGGTGAGCAAGTAACTTGGCTCACACACCACCACATGGCCGGCCACCTATAGGGGGCAAAGAGAAAATATTTTTCTCTCAAGGGCTCATAAGCAATTTTGGGATTAAAAATAAATCCAAAAATAAAATAATTTTCACCTATAAATAGGTGATGGGGGGGGGGGGGGGGGTGCCATTTGCTTCACTTTATGTGAAATTGTCCCAAAACTATGGCCAAATTTCCTCTCACCCTTTACCCTTAGGAACCGAGCACTAGAGAAGAAAAAATAAAAATAAAAAGCAGAGAAGAGAGAAAGAGAAAAGAAGGATTGGTGGTCGGAAATTTTGGAGAAAAATCAAAGAGGGAAACCGGATTTTGTAGTGGAGAACAAGGGGGAAAAAGTTTGAATCACATCTAGCTCAATCTTGGTGATTGACTAAGGTAAATTCCCTTTGGCACCTTAAGCCTTTTAATTTAAGTTCCAATTGGAAATTTAAGTGTATTTCAAGTTGGATTGTAAGAGCATAAGCTCATCCTATTTTTATTACCCTAGTTTAGATTTTTTTAGATTGTGCTTGATTAGGTGATTATGTGGTTTTGATTTATATGCGATACATGATTATGTGATTAGGGTTGCATGATTTTAGGGTTTGCTTGTATGCTTTATTGTAACGACCCGCCTAGCACGGACCGTTATCGTACATAAATACATACTTAACTTGTTTTACAAACTTATTTATGTAACAAATATAGTGAATTTTTTTTTTTTTTTTCCTACTACTGGAGTATTTGTTGGAATAATATATACATAAAATATTAAGCATGGTTTTACGGAAGACGTAGCGGCTTATCCCTTCTTTCACAGTTGCCCCGCCAACTCCATTATCTTGTATCAAAGTCGCCAGTAGGTTGCTTACCTACAGCATAAACATAAGGCGTGAGCTTTCGCTCAGCAAGTACAACTATTTAACCGCGACATAAATAATTATAAACTTAGCATAACTCATCATAACACATTCTAATTATGCATGATTCAATTATGCTTTATTATGCTTATTTTATCATGCTCTCTTAACATACTTTCATTCCTTAACTTGCTTATGGGCCCCTTATCATGAGTGACCGTACCGGGCGCGCAACTATGGAGTGGTTGGGGCGGCCATTCCATTTCCAACTCATTCCACAGTCCTACCCGACCTTGGACGGGTCGGTACGTCACAGGCAAGCTCGCTTGCCATTATACTTATATGTCATCTTGACCTTGTTCTTATTATTTGTGAACATGTTTCATGATGTCACATGAATATAACTTGTAATTATTTCTTAGTCATTCTATCTACTTGATTTAGTAAATCATAGCACATAACACACATAATCTCGTATATCATATTACAACTTAAAATGCCCATGCTGTAGGCGGAGTTGCACTTACCTCTCTCACTGTGTCCCTCTTGAGGCTGCTCTCTTACTGGCACAGCTGCAGGCCTTTTCCTGCTTGAATAGGGACTTAGGTAAGAGTCTAATTCTTATTATGCAATGTTGGTGTCCTAACCAACATGCCGATGAAATACTAGTTGTATGTCCCCTAATACCAGATATCTGATTTGGTCACTAAATAGCCATATAACTGCTTGGGAATAATTATTCTTTAATTATTTCTTTTAAGAGATTACGTTGGATAATCTCTTGGCTAGGTTCTTAATAAAATGTTGGGTTTCCTCAAAACCTTGGCTTGATTATAAATCTTATCCATTTTCTTAACTTTTTGCCATTTACGAAATTTAGCTTTGAATTCCTTTTTGTAAAAATTTCAATTTTTGAAACAAATCTTTATAATGGTCATTTAAGATTGAGAACTGCCTTTGGGACAGTTTTAAGCGAAAATACTGTTTTTTTCGAAAACTGTTTGTAAACTCATGTGCAGGAATTTTCGGTTCCCTGCACACTCTTCATAAAACAATACCAGTTTATAAATCCATTTGGAATTTGAAAAACTTGTCTTCACCAAAGTTGTAGTTCTCGAAAAATGCTAAAACTTTCATGTTTTACAAAAAATCCAGTTCTGCCTAAATTTGCGTCAGTTTTTGTTTGAAGCTGGCTGATCCCGAAAACTGGGTCTGGGCAGATCAGCCACGGGTTTTTGTAAAAACGGAGACCATTGGAGCCTCATTTTTAAATTCTGCCCGTGTTGTCCTCTAGGAAAAATTGTTCCGAGCAACTTCGTGTTTTAAGATTTACCCAATTCGGCCTCTAAGGCCCTCTAATTCTTATTTTCCCGAAACTGGTCAGTTTGAGTCCGAATTGGCAGTTTCGGTTACTTAAACCGGTTTACGTCCTATTTCGTGAAATCTACCTCAACCGAACACTTCGGGAGCCTATAGGGCAAACACACAGCGTTTCTAACGTCCTGCATGAACCATTAAATTGTCCAATTGAATCCGTACAAACCAAATTCGAAAGCCTTAAGCCTATGTTTGCATTAACCCTAACTTTGCTTCTTAAATCAACATGCTTCAAGCACTGCCCTAGAGCAGATTTTCTGACCAAATCAGGGGACACACAACCCTAAGCATTCAAGCATGAAAATCAACCATAAATAAACACAAATCATGCAAAAATTGAACCATACACCCTTAGATCTACAAATCAAGCACATACTACTAACTTAGGGCATAAAATGGAGAAATGGACTTATGTCCTTACAACCAAATTGAATCATCTTCAAACTTTGAATTTAAACTCAAATGAGAGAGTTAGGGCTTATAGAGTTTTACCTTAGACCAAAGTCAATTTTGGTCACAAACTCCTTCCTTCACCTAGCTCCCCCCTAACTCACGGCCACCCTCCAATGGCACCCAAAAAAAAATTTTGTTGGTTTCCTTGGTTGCTCCTCTCCAAGCCGAATTCTTCACCAAAGCTTGACCCCAAATTTTCAGCTTTTCTTTCACCCTTTCTCCCTCGGCTTCACACCCCAAAAATCTAAAAAAAATTTCTGAATTTCCCTTGGCTTTTCCCTAGTGCAAAACCGAACCTTAGGAACAAAACCCCCAAGGAAATTTTCTGATTTCACTCACCCCTTTCTCTTCTTGGTTTTCCGAATTTTGTGAGGGAGAAATTTGCAAGAGTTTGGCTGTTTTTCTCTTTTATTCCCAGCCAAAAACCGCCCCCCACATAGCCTATTTATAGGTGAGTTTTTGGACCAAATTGCAATTATTTCTTGTTCTCCTTTTTCCTTCAAGTCCTTGGGACAATTTTAATTAAATTTCAGCCCCAAAAGAACCGGCCACCAAGCTCTAGAATGCTCCAATATTATCCAAAAATTTTCTTTTATTTTTTTTTACCCTTGATGATGTCATAATTAGGGTTTTGGATGAGGTAATCAAGCTTATAAGGCTTGTTTGGCCTATTTTCATAATAGGCAGTCCAATATCATGCTAACATAAATATTTTCAATACTGTTAACTATTAATAACAGTATTTTATCACTACACTGCAGTCCAAAATTTATCTGCGTAAAATTTGACTGTATAAAAATTTTCTTGTAATTTGAAGTTCTTTGGCCCAAGATACCCCAAATTTATGTGCTTGATTTTTCTAGGGTGATTTTAAATCTTACTCTTGCTATCTCGTCTGGAACATGATTTTTCGCAGTATATTTTCCATACTGCTTGTTCATGAAACAGTATTATCACATGGTTGACTTTTCTAGTCAACTGTTGACTTTTCTAGTCAACTATTGACTTTTTAGGTCAACTTTGACTTTTTAAGTCAAACTTTGACCGCCATGCAAAATCATGCAAACGTAAAATTTTCTATTCTTTTGACTCAAAATGTTACATACTGAGTTAAGCAATTATTTTCAAGTCTCATAGTATCGTGAGAACTTAAAATTTCACACAAAAACCTTGTCTCAGGTTTCTCATAAATACCTTTAAAACATAACATAAGTTTCTTTACAAGAGAACGCAAGATCGTAAAAATTTAGTTATTACAATCTACCCCCCTTAAAAATTTTCGTCCTCGAAAATTAGAATAAATCGGGGTAGTTCTTTCTCATTTCATCTTCCAATTCCCAGGTGGCTTCTTCAACTTTGTGGTTGCGCCATAACACTTTAACCAGGGGAATGGTTTTATTTCTTAGGACCTTCTCTTCTCGATCCAGAATTCGAACTGGCTTTTCTTCATATGTTAAGTCCGTTCGAACTTCTACTGGTTCTTGACTAAGCACATGCGACGGATCTGGTACATACTTCTTCAACATTGACACATGAAACACATCGTGCATTGCAGCTAATTCTGGTGGCAAAGCAAGCTTGTAAGCTACTTTCCCAATCTTTTCAAGAATCTCAAACGGTCCCGTATATCTCGGACTCAACTTTCCCTTTTTGCCAAATCTCATTACCCCTTTCATAGGAGCAATCTTAATGAACACGGCATCTCCAACTTGAAATTCCAAGGGCCTTCTCCGTTTATCGGCATAACTTTTCTGTCTGCTAAAAGCTATGTCGAGCCTTTGCTTAATCTTCTTAATATCTTCAGAAGTTTTCTTGATGAAGTCTGTTGTTTGCAGCTGCTTCTGTCCAACTTCCTGCCAGTGGATAGGAGATCGACATTTTCTTCCATAAAGGGCTTCAAATGGTGCCATACCAATCGAAGCGTGATAACTGTTGTTGTAAGAGAATTCGATCAACGGCAGCTTCTGATCCCAGTTCCCTTTAAAATCCAGAACACATGATCTCAGCATATCTTCCAATGTTTGGATTGTTCGTTCCGACTGGCCGTCAGTTTGGGGGTGAAAAGCTGTACTAAACTTCAGTTTTGACCCCATAGCATTATGAACACTGGTCCAAAATCGAGAGGTGAAACGTCCGTCACGATCTGAAATAATGGATTTTGGTACTCCATGCAGCCTAACAATCTGCGATATGTAGACTTCGGCCAATTTTTCCACTGAAAAGGTGGCTTTAATTGCAATGAAGTGGGCTGATTTGGTCAATCTATCCACCACAACCCAAATTGTGTCATTACCACTCACCGTCCTGGGTAATCCAACTACAAAATCCATAGTAGTTTGCTCCCATTTCCATTCAGGGAACTCTATTTTCTGTAATTCTCCTCCAGGATGTCGGTGTTCAGCCTTAACTTTCTGGCAAGTTAGGCATTTTGACACGTATTCTGCTACTTCGTTCTTCATTTTTGGCCACCAAAAGTTCTCTCGAAGATCCTTGTACATTTTGGACGCTCCTGGATGTACTGAGTATGGTGTTTTATGTGCCTCTGACATGATCTGATCCTTTAGAAAATCAAAGTCGGGAACACAGATCCTTTCCTTGAAGTAGATTGCACCGTCGGCAGAGGTTTTGAACTCATTGTTCTTTCCGCCAAAAAGTTGTGCCTTGAGCAAAAATGAATCCTTTCCTTGATGCGCTTTAATGGATTCCAATAAATTGGACTGAAGAGTCAGAGAAGATAATTTCCCCGTAATCATTTCCAGGTTGAACTCAGATACCTCTTTTTGTAGTGGCCTAGGAAATGCTTCGATAGACATTAGCATACCCGAGGATTTCCTACTTAAGGCATCTGCTACTTTGTTTGCCTTTCCAGGGTGATAAAGAATCTCGCAATCATAGTCTTTTACCAGTTCCAGCCATCTACGCTGTCTCATGTTGAGCTCCCTCTGAGTGAAAATATACTTGAGACTTTGGTGATCGGTGTAGATTTCACATTTGTTTCCATACAAATAATGTCTCCAGATCTTCAGTGCGAAAACTACTGCTGCTAACTCCAGATCATGCGTAGGGTAATTCCGTTCATGATTCTTTAATTGTCTTGACGCATAGGCTACCACCTTCCCATTTTGCATCAGGACAGCTCCTAATCCGTTCTTGGAAGCATCACTATAAATTACAAAATTTCCCGCATCAACATCAGGGATAATTAACACGGGCGCACTTGTCAACTTTTTCTTGAGCTCTTGGAAATTCTCCTCGCATTTCTGAGTCCATTCATACTTTTTATCTTTTCGGGTAAGGGCTGTGAGTGGTGCAGCAATTTTGGAAAATCCCTCGACGAACCGTCGGTAATATCCGGCTAACCCAAGAAAACTTCTTATTTCCGTAACACTTTTGGGTACCGGCCATAAACTTACTGCTTCCACTTTCGAAGGATCTACAGAAATTCCTTCTCTCGACACAACATGCCCCAAGAAATGAACTTTCTCCAACCAAAATTCACATTTCGTGAACTTAGCATAAAGCTGATTTCTCCTCAACGTTTCCATTACCATCCTAAGATGTTGTGCATGTTCCTCCTTGGACCTTGAGTAAATCAAGATGTCGTCGATAAAAACGATAACGAATTTGTCCAGGTACTCCTTGAACACACGGTTCATAAGATCCATAAAGGCGGCTGGAGCGTTAGTTAATCCAAAGGGCATAACTAAGAACTCGTAGTGCCCATATCTAGTACGAAAAGCTGTCTTGGAGATGTCTGCCTCCTTAATCCTGAGCTGATGGTACCCTGATCGTAGATCGACTTTTGAGAACACGACTGCTCCTCGGAGTTGATCGAAAAGATCGTCAATCCTTGGAAGAGGATACTTATTCTTAATCGTAATCTTGTTTAGCTCTCGGTAATCGATGCACATTCGGAATGATCCATCCTTCTTCTTGACGAACAAAACGGGTGCTCCCCACGGAGAGTAACTTTGTCGGATGAATCCTTTGTCGAGCAGTTCCTGTAATTGCACTTGAAGTTCTCTCAGCTCAGCTGGTGCCATACGATAAGGGGCTTCCGAAATTGGTGCAGCTCCAGGTAGCAACTCAATCTCAAAAGAGATTTCTCTTTCTGGCGGAAGTCCCGGCAAATCCTTCGGAAAAATATCTACAAATTCCTTAATAACGGGAACATCTTCCGGTGTCCGCTCCAATTCTTGATCCTTGTCCACCATGTTAGCTAGATATCCTTGACAACCATTAGCTAACATTTTCCAAGCCCTGATTGCGGAAACGAATCGAGTTGTTGGGCTCCGAGATTGACCATAGAAGTTGAACTCTGCTTCGCCGTAAGGGTTGAACGTCACGCACCTCTTTCGACAGTCAATCTTGGCGTTGTATTTACTCAAAAAGTCCATTCCTAAGATCACATCGAAATCCTGAAGCTTGATCGCGATGAGATCTACATATAATTCTCTGCCACAAATTCCTACGGATGAGTTTCGTATCCAAAAGTTGGACCACAAAATTTCTCCGGATGGCAGAGAGGTTTTAAAAGGTTGTTCTAGACTATCCACACCTCTTCCTATTTTCTGAGCAAATTCCAATGATATGAACGAGTGGGTGGCACCAGAATCAAATAGGACAATTGCATCATAGGTGGCAACAGAAATCTGACCTGTCACCACATGCGAAGTCCCAGCTTCTGCATCTCCCTTTGTATAGGCGTAGATTCTGGCTTGCGTTTCAGGAGCTTCTAATCTGCCCTGAGCGATCGAAGGTCCTTCGAGCTTTGCCTGGACTGCATGCAACTGGCTGTTAGGGTTCCGGCTTGGATATGAGGGATTCTGGCCTTGGGTGTTCAAAGTACAATTCTTTGCAAAATGACCCTCCTTGCCACAGAGGTAACAAGCATTTGATCCCATCCGGCATATTCCCGGGTGTTTCCTCCCGCACTTAGTACACACTGGGTAGCTATTACTATTGCCCTCATTTCCACGAGCAATCTTTTTCTGAGGGTAGTTTCTTTGCTGACCCTGGCCAGAAGAATTTTCTTTTCGTTTATTCCTTCCGAACTGCTTAGAGCCTTGAGCAAAATTGCGGGGTTGACCTTTCTGATTCACTTCAAAATTTTGACGGGGTTGTATCTGCTTCCCCATGGCCTTTTCTTCCTTCCTTGCTTTAAAAAACTGAGCCCGTTCTTCTTTGTCTCGGTTATTCCAATATTCTGCTCTTATGGCCCGACTTATACAATCGGACACTCGAGTAGGTGGACTTTCACCAGCACTGACTTGCTTGGCGATATCTGACCGAAACATCTTCATCATTAGTCTGACTTTTTCTGTCTCACTGGGCACCAATTCCGGACACAATCGGGCTAACTGTTCAAACTTATTGACAGCCTCCATTACCGTCATCGATCCTTGTCTTAAACTAGTAAATTCATCTTGCTGAGCTGCCAAGATTTCTCTGTTAAAGTACATTGTCCGGAATTCTGACACAAAATCTTGCCAACTCATAGTTGTAACATCACGACGCATCTGGACGGTCATCCACCAGTGTCTAGCGTCTTTCTTGAGAGCAAAGGAAGCACATAAAACTTTTTCCTGCTCAGTCAGCCGCATAAAATCCAAAATAACTTGGATGTCAATTAACCAATTGTCAGCGGCAATCGGATCTGTGGGTCCCTCAAATTCTGGTGCTTTCATTCGCCTAAACCTCTCATAAAGTAAATCTTCCCGTACTGGAGGTAAGTTTGCTTGCGCTTCTACAGGTGCTACTGGGACCTCTGGTTGAACCTCTGGTCGAATATCAGGTACCGGGGGTACTGCTGGAGGTACTCTGACATTTTGAGGGGGAACCTCGTTAGCCTGAGGTCTCTGGTGGATCTGAGCTAACTGCTCCCGGAGTCTATTTGTCTCCTGCTGTTGTTCAAGTAACTGTCGTTGCAAATTTGCTACAACAGTTGCTAGATCCGGTGCAGGTGGATTTTGGTTCACAGGCATTGTTCTGCGAGGTCGTACCATCTTTTATTTCCTATTAAATCATGAGAAAAGATATTATCGAACTAGTAATATCCTTTCTTTCATCATGTACCGTATCATAATACATCGAATCGTAACATAATCATTCTTATCATGTTCATATTGTATCATGGCTTACATAATCGTAACGTATCATAACATGATTCTCGGGATCATAACATAACATGGTATTGAACTGTTTCCTGTATATTTACAATAGGTACATTGTTCATACAGTACTGTAAATACATATCTGTTTCATAATATTTTATATACATGGACAAAAAAATAGTAATGGGAGTGTCTAACACTTCACCATCATACATATACCCAAAAAGAATGGCGATGGAAGTGGCTACCACTTTCCATCAGTACAAGCCTATCATCCAGAAAGAAATAAGCAAGTACATGTCAGTTCTAGGGTCAAAATAGATATACATAAATGATCAAAACCATAATCTCTATCATCATCTAGGGGCTATGTCGGAGTCGGTCTCCCAATCTCCGTCGTCAAAAAAAATCTCCTCCGGGTCATCAACGGGATCCACCTGGTCCTCAACCCATCCTGCCTGCTCCATATCCTCGTCATCGCCCTCCTCGTCACTGGATATGTCAATGGCGATAGGATCTGCTGGCGGGTCAGCTGGCATCTCCTCGATATCATCCTCCTCGTCACTGGAGATATCGATGATAATGGGATCTGCTGGTGGATCTCCAGGTATGATCACAACATCATCCTCATCTGGGTCTCCGGCCTCCGGGTCACCCTGAGCATCCGCCGGCTCCTCGGCCTCATGAGCTGGCACCTCCTGCTCTGGAACTGCAGGGATCGGCTCCTCTGGGGGTGCTGGTCCTACCTCGTATAACGGCTCCCCTAAACCAGCGTCGTCTACGGGTGCCTGATGATCACCCTCAGAGGCCCCCGTCTGCTCTGTGTCAGCGCGCACCTCAGCCTGTAGAATATCCTTAATCATGTGCTCCACAGTCATCCTGGGCGTGGGAAAGGGGACATACTGGCGAATACGACCGGGTAAGCCGTTCCGCAAAACCGTCAATGCCTCCAACACAGGGTGGTCTATGTCCTGAGAAACGTAGGGCAACATGGCCTCCTGAAATCTCATGCAATAATGGGCCATGGTCTCGAGAGGATATGCGTGCCACTCAAGCGTATAACTGTGGTATCGAGTGTCGTACATATCTCTATAAATATCGGGATCACGCTGAGGCGCTCCTGGCCCGTAATCTAGTATCGGTCCAAACCGTCCAATCATCAGTGAGTGAAAATGTACCCAAGTCCGGCTAGGTAACTGTGGCTCTCCTACTGATATCCACCAAAGACGGGCGTCGCCAATCAAACATCGACTACTCAACGAAACCTGCAAGCGACCCGGGATATGGCTAGTACGAAAAATCAGCTCCATGTCATACAACCATGCCCCCAAAGATATCGTGTGACTCGTACCGTCAAATAATAACGGATGTGCCTCATAAAATGACGATATAGCCTCTCGGTCCGCATCAACGTGATCCGGATCCATGTCGACGAATCTACATACCAAATCACATAATAAATATTTACGCATAACTAACTTTAACTTACAATAATAGTGGCGATGGCAGGCGAACTGTGAAATCAGGTAGCAGGGAACCGCTCTGATACAAACTACTGGAGTATTTGTTGGAATAATATATACATAAAATATTAAGCATGGTTTTACGGAAGACGTAGCGGCTTATCCCTTCTTTCACAGTTGCCCCGCCAACTCCATTATCTTGTATCAAAGTCGCCAGTAGGTTGCTTACCTACAGCATAAACATAAGGCGTGAGCTTTCGCTCAGCAAGTACAACTATTTAACCGCGACATAAATAATTATAAACTTAGCATAACTCATCATAACACATTCTAATTATGCATGATTCAATTATGCTTTATTATGCTTATTTTATCATGCTCTCTTAACATACTTTCATTCCTTAACTTGCTTATGGGCCCCTTATCATGAGTGACCGTACCGGGCGCGCAACTATGGAGTGGTTGGGGCGGCCATTCCATTTCCAACTCATTCCACAGTCCTACCCGACCTTGGACGGGTCGGTACGTCACAGGCAAGCTCGCTTGCCATTATACTTATATGTCATCTTGACCTTGTTCTTATTATTTGTGAACATGTTTCATGATGTCACATGAATATAACTTGTAATTATTTCTTAGTCATGCTATCTACTTGATTTAGTAAATCATAGCACATAACACACATAATCTCGTATATCATATTACAACTTAAAATGCCCATGCTGTAGGCGGAGTTGCACTTACCTCTCTCACTGTGTCCCTCTTGAGGCTGCTCTCTTACTGGCACAGCTGCAGGCCTTTTCCTGCTTGAATAGGGACTTAGGTAAGAGTCTAATTCTTATTATGCAATGTTGGTGTCCTAACCAACATGCCGATGAAATACTAGTTGTATGTCCCCTAATACCAGATATCTGATTTGGTCACTAAATAGCCATATAACTGCTTGGGAATAATTATTCTTTAATTATTTCTTTTAAGAGATTACGTTGGATAATCTCTTGGCTAGGTTCTTAATAAAATGTTGGGTTTCCTCAAAACCTTGGCTTGATTATAAATCTTATCCATTTTCTTAACTTTTTGCCATTTACGAAATTTAGCTTTGAATTCCTTTTTGTAAAAATTTCAATTTTTGAAACAAATCTTTATAATGGTCATTTAAGATTGAGAACTGCCTTTGGGACAGTTTTAAGCGAAAATACTGTTTTTTCGAAAACTGTTTGTAAACTCATGTGCAGGAATTTTCGGTTCCCTGCACACTCTTCATAAAACAATACCAGTTTATAAATCCATTTGGAATTTGAAAAACTTGTCTTCACCAAAGTTGTAGTTCTCGAAAAATGCTAAAACTTTTGTGTTTTACAAAAAATCCAGTTCTGCCTAAATTTGCGTCAGTTTTTGTTTGAAGCTGGCTGATCCCGAAAACTGGGTCTGGGCAGATCAGCCACGGGTTTTTGTAAAAACGGAGACCATTGGAGCCTCATTTTTAAATTCTGCCCGTGTTGTCCTCTAGGAAAAATTGTTCCGAGCAACTTTCGTGTTTTAAGATTTACCCAATTCAGCCTCTAAGGCCCTCTAATTCTTATTTTCCCGAAACTGGTCAGTTTGAGTCCGAATTGGCAGTTTCGGTTACTTAAACCGGTTTACGTCCTATTTCGTGAAATCTACCTCAACCGAACACTTCGGGAGCCTATAGGGCAAACACACAGCGTTTCTAACGTCCTGCATGAACCATTAAATTGTCCAATTGAATCCGTACAAACCAAATTCGAAAGCCTTAAGCCTATGTTTGCATTAACCCTAACTTTGCTTCTTAAATCAACATGCTTCAAGCACTGCCCTAGGGCAGATTTTCTGACCGAATCAGGGGACACACAACCCTAAGCATTCAAGCATGAAAATCAACCATAAATAAACACAAATCATGCAAAAATTGAACCATACACCCTTAGATCTACAAATCAAGCACATACTACTAACTTAGGGCATAAAATGGAGAAATGGACTTATGTCCTTACAACCAAATTGAATCATCTTCAAACTTTGAATTTAAACTCAAATGAGAGAGTTAGGGCTTATAGAGTTTTACCTTAGACCAAAGTCAATTTTGGTCACAAACTCCTTCCTTCACCTAGCTCCCCCCTAACTCACGGCCACCCTCCAATGGCACCCAAAAAAAAATTTTGTTGGTTTCCTTGGTTGCTCCTCTCCAAGCCGAATTCTTCACCAAAGCTTGACCCCAAATTTTCAGCTTTTCTTTCACCCTTTCTCCCTCGGCTTCACACCCCAAAAATCTAAAAAAAATTTCTGAATTTCCCTTGGCTTTTCCCTAGTGCAAAACCGAACCTTAGGAACAAAACCCCCAAGGAAATTTTCTGATTTCACTCACCCCTTTCTCTTCTTGGTTTTCCGAATTTTGTGAGGGAGAAATTTGCAAGAGTTTGGCTGTTTTTCTCTTTTATTCCCAGCCAAAAACCGCCCCCCACATAGCCTATTTATAGGTGAGTTTTTGGACCAAATTGCAATTATTTCTTGTTCTCCTTTTTCCTTCAAGTCCTTGGGACAATTTTAATTAAATTTCAGCCCCAAAAGAACCGGCCACCAAGCTCTAGAATGCTCCAATATTATCCAAAAATTTTCTTTTATTTTTTTTTACCCTTGATGATGTCATAATTAGGGTTTTGGATGAGGTAATCAAGCTTATAAGGCTTGTTTGGCCTATTTTCATAATAGGCAGTCCAATATCATGCTAACATAAATATTTTCAATACTGTTAACTATTAATAACAGTATTTTATCACTACACTGCAGTCCAAAATTTATCTGCGTAAAATTTGACTGTATAAAAATTTTCTTGTAATTTGAAGTTCTTTGGCCCAAGATACCCCAAATTTATGTGCTTGATTTTTCTAGGGTGATTTTAAATCTTACTCTTGCTATCTCGTCTGGAACATGATTTTTCGCAGTATATTTTCCATACTGCTTGTTCATGAAACAGTATTATCACATGGTTGACTTTTCTAGTCAACTGTTGACTTTTTAGGTCAACTTTGACTTTTTAAGTCAAACTTTGACCGCCATGCAAAATCATGCAAACGTAAAATTTTCTATTCTTTTGACTCAAAATGTTACATACTGAGTTAAGCAATTATTTTCAAGTCTCATAGTATCGTGAGAACTTAAAATTTCACACAAAAACCTTGTCTCAGGTTTCTCATAAATACCTTTAAAACATAACATAAGTTTCTTTACAAGAGAACGCAAGATCGTAAAAATTTAGTTATTACATTTATGATATGGTTGTATGTCCCCAATATGTTTAAGAATGTTGTAGGATATGTATGTTAGGTTATTAGCTTATGTTGAATGGATATGCAAACCCAAAATTTTTGCAAACCCTAGTTGGGTGCAAGCACACCCAAATGTTTGCATGTGAATGCATGGTTGTATGATGAGGAGATATTACGTTAGAAACGCTGCATAACTGTTATAGGCTCCCGGTTGCAACTGATTGAGGTAGAGTGCGCGTATTAGGAACGTAAAAATGGACTTAAGCAAGAAAACTGCTAGTTCGGGTAAAACTGGCTAATTTTCTGGAAAGCCAGATTTGAGGCCCTTAGAGGCCGAATTTGGAAAAACTTAAAACATGAAAGTTGTAGAGAAGGGATTTTTCTAGGGCAAAAAGTAGATAGTTTTTGAAAATAAGGCTCCAATGGCCTTGGTTTTTACAAAAATCCGAACCTGGGCATGCCTAGACTTCATGCACGGCCAGGCAGGTTCAACAGGAAAAATGAGTAGGTTAGATTGAGTAAAATACGAAAGTTGTAGGAATTTTCTAGGTCTAAAACTTTCATGAAGAAAACTTTTTCGGATTAAACACAGATTTTTAAATATAATTGGATTCCAAAAACTGTGCAGGAAACAGGAAATTCCTGCACAGGATTTTCTAAAACAGTGCAGGAAAAGGACATTCCTGCACATACACTGATAAATTGGCTGTGGAAAACTGTTTCAAAGGCAATTTCCAACACTTTATAATTTTTACAAACCCTACTTAAAGAGTTACAATTTTTCATAGGTTGAACAAGGATTTTTGTATATAAAATGGACATAAAGTGCTAAGTTTTTCCAAAGTAAAGAAAAAATAAGTTTTGGACCACAAGTTGTCTTAAAAACTTGGTAATAAGATAATGACCAACGGTAACCGGAAAGGATACCCGAGTTACTGGACTGGGCCCAAAGCCCAAGGTTACCTATAGTAACCCAATATGATATAACTTAGGAATTTGGGCTTTAGCAATTCAAAAAGAGATTAACCCAAGTTTGAGTTAGGCTTACACCAAGGGTTACCTAATGTAACCTAACAAGATACTAAGTATGTCAGTTGGGCCTAAAACCCTAGGGTTACATTTAGTAACCCAGTAAGTTATCATGCGTATGTAAGGGGGACATATAACTAAGGTTATGTACAGATGTTGGTTAGGTTATCAACATTTTATGATTATGATTTATAGGATCCTTATCCTATGTCTTTTTAAATAGGAGAAAGTAACATGTTGTTGTGACCCAATTTGGAGCAACAAAGCCTAAAACATAACATACCAGGTAAGTACAAACCTCACCTACAGTATGGAAAATAGTAAACTATTTTCAAGTATATGACACGTTTTCATGTATGCTATGTTATGTCAAGTCATGTTATGCCATGTTATGCTATATTAAGTCATGTTATGCCATGTCAAGTCATGTTAAGCCATGTTAAGTCATGTTAAGCCATGATATGCCAAGTTATGCCATGATTTATGGTTATGCCATGTTGTAATAAATAAACATGCCACAAGTTATTTCATGTTATTCATCTTTAAGTCATGCCATGTCTATGTCTCATGTGCATCATGATTAATAAGATCACAGCTAAAGATTCTTAGTCTTGGAAAATACAAGGCTAAGACTAAACCAAGACAAATAAGGTGTCGTACCAACCTCCCGCCAGATCGTGGAGGATACATGTTTCAAGTTCAAGTTTATGATTATCAACCTCCCGTTGATGCGTGAGGGTATAATCAACCTTCCACCAGATCGTGAAGGGTTATGTTTATGATTCCCATAATTATTAGGGACCTTGCAAACCTTAACTTTTTGTGGAATGTGCACATTTGGTACGTACACAAGGGGCCCACATGTTAAGCAAGATAATAAGTTCAAGTCAATAATTGATCATAAATATTTATAATTGGTTCATGCATAAGTTGCACGTTATATTGTTGTGTTTTGTGAGATTATGTTTGTACTTGCTGGGCGAAAGCTCATCAGTATATTTCATACTGTAGGGAAAAAGTCTGCAGCTTAATTGGTGGGCCATGTGGATGATGCGGCGAGTGAAGGGCGGTGTGGGATACCACTACACAAGTTTTCCGCAAACTCCGCTAAGTCTATATGTATATATATATATATATATATATATCTCAAAATGAATTATGTTAGAAAAAAATATATATATGAGGGTTTAAAGACTTGAGCGGATCGTAAGGAATATGTATGTTTTTTATTTATTTATTTCAGTATGTATGTCCGGGAAGTTCACTTATATGGACTAATGTATTTGTCTATGTTTAAAAAAAAAAAATTTACCCGGAAATTTTCAAGTTTATATTATTGAAACCAAGATATAGTTTAAGTATGTATGGTAACGGCCCTTCGTAGGTCGGGGCATTACAACAACAGAGAATTAAAATGCATTTTGTGGTTTCATTTGGTTGATATGTAACAATATAATTATATATTATCTTTTTTCTCCGGTGGTAGGGGGTTCCCCAGTCCGCGGAGCCAACCACAACATGTGTTTTTCGCCAGCTTTTGATATTTCTTCAATTTTTCAATGCCATAAAAAAAGAATGGTGGGAGACTGTTTGTGCACTTTGCTTTTTTGGGTGGATTTTAGGGCTTCGGAGCTTTCATTACTTGTTTTGTTTTTGACCTTATAATTAGGTCTAAAGAGAGACTGTTAAATGACTTAATTTTTCGACAAAATCAAATGGTAGGGGCGGCCTTACAAGAATTTGGTGGCTTGGTGGTTTAACTTCACTTTTGGAATTATTGACCATGAATTACTTGTTTATTTAATTTTGTTTTTTACAACTAAATGTAGGATTCGGATCTATAGTAATCATGGGCGTGTTGTAATTGGTATAAAATTTATTCCGAGAAAACAATTAGCAATTAGTAGAAATATCACTAAAGCCTAGTTTGTATAGGGATGCATGTGCCAAGCTCAAAATTATAGGGATTCTATCATTCTAATAAGGAGACTTTTTAATGCAAAAAGATTGCAGATTGATCTTTGACGTTCTTTCAATTAATATATATATATATATATATATATATTTTGTAGAATTCTTTTACTTAATCTTTAAAATACTTTTTAATAGTATTAAGTGGCTTGATTAGTGCAGATCATGGGGTTTTAGTGAATGTATCAATCTAGTTGTCTTTTATGATGCTAGCTGTTTACTTTCTAATTAATCATCTACTTTTTGAATTTTCAGGTTGAGTTAAATAATCTGATTTTACTAAAGGTGTATTTACCAATAAGTAATTCAATTTGAGAAAAGGGAATTAAATTCCTGATTTAAATCATGATGTTTATTATTATGGTCCGTTTGGGGGATTTTTGGAGATGGAGTTTTGGATGTTGGTTTGGAAATATGTGTTTGATAGGAGTATATGAATTGAAAATAAACTGTGATATAGAAAATAATGCAAAAATTTAACATGCGTTAAAAAAATGCAAAATAATATTATTTCGCTCATCTCGTCATTGTGAGTATTTTGATATAAGAATAATCTTATTTCGATTTGAAATAAGAAGTTATGGACTTTTAAAGTTTGAATTTTTTGAAAAAGGAAAAGAAAGAAAGTGAGTTGTAGGTTTGAGAATTTTAGAGTTCAGATAGCAAAATGCAGTCTGGAGACATTATCCCAAACATATTTAGGAATCAAAAGATGTGGGTACCACTTAAAAATAATAAATTAAGTTCCTTGATAGAATAGAAATTTAATTACTCATGTAATTTGATGCAGTAAATACTTTGACAAGATTTTGAAATTTAATTTCGTGTAATTTATGTCCTCGATCTTGATTAATGTAAGTCAAATTCAAGAGGATAAGAACTAGTTACAGTGACCAAGTAAATCATGCTAAAATAGCTAAGAGTGGGTCGATTGGTAACATGTCACAGACATCCGAACGATCCAGGTTATTTCTTCAGCCTCAGAAACTACTTCTAGTATATAATTGAAATAGTAATCGACAAGGATGTTCCAGAGCTAATTAAAGCTCACAATTCAACTTGTTGGTGAGGAAAATAATGTTGGTAAGGTTAATACAGAGGCTGAATTAACCGAAGATCATGACAATCCGAGTAAAAAGGAAGCGTTTAACCGAGGTGATTTGATGAAAATTGATAATTATAGAATTGCTCAAAAGGAAATGGAGATAGTTATCTCAAGATCTTGAGATAAGTTGCCGAAACTTCATAATTTGCAAAAAGCTGTAACTATTAGTCTTGTATGAAGGTTGTTTTTCATTTCGTTTCCTTTTATGAAGGCTGTTTCTTATTTGTTTTTCTTATCTA
Source organism: Ficus carica (assembly GCA_009761775.1). NCBI lineage: Eukaryota > Viridiplantae > Streptophyta > Magnoliopsida > Rosales > Moraceae > Ficus > Ficus carica. The sequence goes on from CM019743.1 coordinate 23,635,465, forward strand.
CTTGTTTTGTTAGTCTTTGTGACTGGATTCGGAATTATATATATTATTAATGCATTAGAATGTTAGTTGATGGAGGATGGCGAAGTTTTAGTGAGTCCATCCAAATTGGAAGGGCATCTTCTTTGATATTATTTTTCCTCCCTTTCCATTTACGTACATTTAAAAAAATAAAAGAAAATATTTGCTTCATCTCTTCAATTAAACGGGGGTTATTTTTACTAATATTAACTTCCGATTTATGACCTAGTCTCGATTTGGTTTAGCTATTATGCTAGTCCAACTCTACAAAAATCCTAGTAAGTCCCTCCATCAATTCCTTCAGAAAAAAAAAAAAAAAAAAGGATGGAAAAATGTCACCCGACTGTCACATTAAGGTGATTTTAAAATAATTCTTCTTTTTCGACAATTTTCAAGAAAATATAAAATAAAATTTAAAACTAAAAACTAAACCAAAAGAAACTCGAATGAAGTTTTTATGGCCATTGTTATGAAAAAACTTAAAGTACATATAAAAGAGAAAAAGGGAAAACCCAACCAATAGGAGACTCGTGGTGGTCTTTTTGAAGAAAGTGGATGGAAAAGTGTTTTGGGTACAAAGACAAACGAGACAGAAAACAGAGGATTTGAGGCATAAGGTATTTATTGTTCTTAAGGTTTTATTAATCCTGACTATAATGTTTGTTAATAGGTTTCCGTGAAAAATTACCTCTAAAATACAATGATCGAATTAATAAATAACAATCTCATTGAGTTCTCAGAACAAAAGTGAAACTTGATATCATTATGAAGTATATTTATAGCTAAAAACATGTCTGTTCATAAAAAGATTTAACTGTTACAACAGACATAACTTAATGTCAAAATGTATCTTTTATGAAAAAAGATGTAACTTTTATAATAGACATATATGTGTTAGTCAACAGATACAATTGTAGGCAATAATTATTTAATTCTGACCCCTAGTCATAAGTATTTTTGATCAACGGTTTAAATTAAATATGAAAATCATTTAATTATAACCGTTGGATCATAGACGATCGAAACAACAGTCCATAAAAGCAAATGAAAAAGAGAGCTTCTTAACTCCTAGTGATGATGCAAAGGGCAAAGTTCACCCCAAAAACACCCAATTGCCCTTGTCCACGCATGTGTCCGGTATATGGTAGTATCACCCACACACAAGTAATGTTTCATATTACTTGTTATTATTTAAACATTGCTTGCTTGTATTTTTCTAATATGGGACTTTTAAACTTTCAAGAGATATTACAATCTCTTTAACAGATCATGCGTCGGAGGAGGCCATGATGGAAAACTCGGGAAGGAGAGGGTCGCACGAGGGAGATTTAGGGAGTGGGGATGTGACGTATCAAGATCAGGGAAGGAAGGAGTGGCCTTGATCTGCCGCCAGGGGCCTTTGTTGGCCAAGATATTTATATACATACTAGTTGTATTGAGTAAACAAACATAACAAAGTAAGTATTAAAAATATTAAAAATATAAAGTTTTTCATTTCTTTCAAAAAAATAATTTTTTATTTTAAATTACCACATGATGGATTTAGGTCCCGCCACATGGAGGGTTGGGAAGGAAAAAAAAGCAAAAAGAAAAAAGAAAAAAGAAAAAAGAAAAGAAGATGGGGCCAAATTGGGATTGAGGCAATAATTTGGGGGTTATTTATGAAAATAACATAAAAAAGAATCTTTTAAATACTTGTAAGTAGATGGAAAATATGTTTATATATTGCTACTTTTGTTTCATGTACGCCCCCAATCCACCCTTGCCTTTTAGAATAAACAAGATCGGTAGTGATTGTTTTTTTTTTTTTTTTGAAAGGGGAGTGATTTCTTTTTTAATATAAAAAGAAAGGACCTAAAAACTCCAAGTACTCCAAGGAAGAGTCAAACCTATGTATAAATATTAGGTTTATACTCCACTAGTAATTAAATTTTAGTGGTCAAAGGGGTTGCATAAAAAGTAAACCTTAAAAAGCAAACTTTTCGTTCACTATTCTCGCAACTAATCTTAAAATGTTTTACTGAAATTTTCGGCTCATAAATGAATCTTACCAGCCACAAAACCTTTTATTAGCTAGATAGTTGTTTTGGTGCTAATCATTCTTCAAAGCGCACGAGCGCCAATTTTAAATTACTAGTGGGCTCCAAAGGTGAACATAGATATGAATGACTCAAAAATTTTCAAAGAAAAAGATCAGTTTATATGGAGGAGGAAGATAATTTTGAAAACTATGACATAGCTAATAATCTCCACCTTAGTAGTTGACGAAAGGTTTATTTAAGTCATTAGGAAAAAAAAAAAAAAAAAGGAAAAAGGAATTGAAAGAATAAGGCAACATGACTGGAGCTTTTTAACATTAGGGCTAGAGATATAACAGACGAAGACTTTTTCGAAGACTTTGAAATGAATTGTGAACTTAATAAACGTTTGCTTGCTAAAAAAATATGAAAATTTTCATTTTGCGTTCTTGGAAAAAATTAACAGAGGATTGGATTTACATATATTTTAAGAAGAAAATTGAAAAAAAGAGAGCCTGGTGAGAAAAAGATCTCTAACAAGCTCAAGACTTGTAAGGAAAAAAAAAATAGAATGGTTTTAAATTGAGAATGTCACATGCTTTTGTTTGTTTTTCAAGTTTTTCTTCGTGGTCTTCTTTGTTTTAGATTTTTAAGTTCATTTTCTTTTATTTCTTAAATGAAATCTTGCGTACTAAAAAAATGATGGGTCCAGCTTGGAAGTGCATACCTAATTTGGATTTCCTAATGCCTCCTATCTAAGTTCATAAAAATAATTTCGAAGGGTTAAGCGAATTAATATTAGAGTTCAAAGGGGTTGCATAAAAAAGTAGACTACAAAAAGCAAACTTCGTTCATTTACCAAAGAAGTTCTAAGCTTGTACCGGCCATCAAATATTTAATACTACTGCTATATACGCACTATTAATTAGTGGACGGTTCAGAGAGAATCTTACCCCGTTGGTGCATATTTATCCGTGGTGAAGGGGCTAGCTTAATTCTTTTATGTTAAACATATCAACTTGGCTTAAAAGAAAAATATTATCAAATTAAAAAAAATTAGAAAAAAGAGCACTAGTATGGAACTAGCAAATAATCAGGGAGCAGATCTTTCTAAGTACAAGAGATATATGTGTATATATATTCTTGTGATGAGAGGGGCCCACCAAAGGTTTATAACATATACAAAATGATCACACTTTGACCACCATGAAAGGTCACTATATAGGTTTCGGCTAGTCTTTCAAACTTGAATGGCTTGAGTATTTCTAAGAGTGATCATGTTGTTTCACGCATATAAATATAAATATATAGAAGAAAAGCTACCAACAAATTAAAGAAACTATTTTAGAAAAAGTGCACACTAAGATGGAACTCAAAAATCATCAGGGTGGATCTTTCTAATTATATGATATATGTAAATATATGTACATATATATATATATATACATATTTGTGATGAGAGGCCCACCAAAGGTTTATAACATATACAACCATTAAGAAATTAGCACACTTTGGCCACCATGAAAGGTCACTGTAATGTTTTCGGCAGTCTTTCAAGCTTGAGTGGCTTGAGTATATCTAAGAGTGATCAACTTGTTTCACGCATATATATATATATATATATATTAGAACTAGTGCTACCAACAAATTAAAGAAACTGTTTTTGAAGAAGTGCACACTAACATGGAACTAGCAAATCATTAGGGAGGATCTGAATTTCTAATTATGAGAGAGGATGGCCCACCAAAAGTTTATAACATAAAAAACCGTCCAAATTTGAACTTGACGCTGTCTGCATACTTTATTAGTTTATGGAATAATGAGCAGTTACAATATAAACCCCTAGTGATCGCAAAAAAATTTATCACCAAACCTTTTATTTTCTTCTGCAAATAATTTTCTTTGAACTTGTTTCATTCCTTTTGTTCTAGCTCAAATTCCTTCTCCATTTCTTATCATGGATAGAGTGCATGTCAGCAAATTCTTTCCATCCATTTTTCTGCCGAGGAGGAGGCATCAGAGAATAATGTCCCCCCAGTACCATCGCCAAAGGCTTTTCGACCTACAATGTAACGACCCGCCTAGCACAGGCCGTTACCATACATACATACATACGTAACTTGTCCTACATATCATACTTACTTACCTAGCGAAAATAGCGGAATATTTTTTTTTATATGAAGTGCACGAACGTATAACGATAATTAAATAAAGATGTTCGAACATCAAATAATGTACATAAAATGACAAAACGCGTAGCGGCTATCATTCCCACATTTCACAGCTCGTCCTGCCACGCTCCCCCATCTTGCATCAGAGATTGCCCGTAGGTTGCTTACCTACAGCATATACGTAAGACGTGAGCTTTCGCTCAACAAGTACAACTATTGCATCCGCGACACCAAATAAAACATAGCTTACATATCATAACATAACATATTCCATGCATAACATACTTAACCATGCATGAACCATTTATGCTTCATTATGCTTTCTTATTCTTTCATAAAATTCTTTCATAACTTATCATGCTTACTTTTCATCATCTCATTCTTGATCTTATTCTTATCATAAGAATTGGTGGGCATGCCTAATGATGTCACACATACATAAATCATAATCATCTCTTAGCCATATCATACATCATAACATAGCCATGTAATAAACTTAACATATCACATATCATATTCTAGCATCACATAATTCTAACATACATCCTAGCATACCTCATAGCATCCAACCTGTAACGACCCGTCTAGCACAGACCGTTACCATACATACATACGTACATACATGCTTAATTTGTTTCATATAACTTACTTACTTAATTAGCGAAAATAGCGGAATATTTTTTTTTTTCCTACTATGGTGAGTACGAGCGTATATACGAGTACTACTTTAAATATTCAAACTTAATTTAATATACATAAATAGACCAAACGTGTAGCGGCAATATTCCCACATTTCACAGCTTGCCTTGCCACGCTCTACCATCTTGCATCAAGGGTTGCCAGTAGGTTGCTTACCTACAGCATAAACGTAAGACGTGAGCTTTCGCTCAGCAAGTACAACTATATCATCCGCGACACCAAACAACATAACATGTAACATAACCGAACATAGTATATCATAACATAAACATGACATAACATACTTAATCATGCATGAGCCATTTATGCTTCATTGTGCTTTCTTATACTGTCATAATATTCGTCCATAAATTATCTTAACTTATCTTGCTTATGGGCCCCTTAACATAAGTGTCCGTACCGGGCGCGCAACTATGGAGTGGTTGGGGCGGCCAGTCCATTTCCAACTCAAACCATAGTCCAACCCGACCTAACGCGGGTCGGTACGACACAGGCAAGCTTGATTGCCATCATAACTTTCATCGTCTCATACCTTGATCTTATTCTTATTAATTGGTGAACATGCTTCGTGATGTTTCACACAATTAATCCATGATCGTAACTTAGCCATACCATAATCTTAACATAACTTATGTCCTAGCATAACATGATTCTAGCATATTTCGTAGCACATAACAGGCATCATAGTACATAACATACTTCATAGCATATGGCATTTACCATAGCATATAACATACATCATAGCATAGCATATAGCATTTACCATAGCATATAACATACATCATAGCATAGCATATAGCATTTACCATAGCATGATGTCTCGTTCCACGACCGGCTGCAGAAAAACTATCTATGATTTTCCCTTATATTAAGACACTCCCATTTAAGTAAAAAAAAATAATTAAAAAAAAATATAAAAAATATGACCTCTACCAAGGAACTAAACAGAAAGCAAAGAAATAACTTTGTTACGCCGCATATTGTTCCTAAAACATATACTTTTTTCTTTTAAAAGCAAAGAGAAAGGACAACTAATATCTGTTAAACATCTCAATTATGTTGGCACCCAAAACCTTTACCCATCTATCATCAAGCTCCTAACTAGATTTATTTAAAAAAAATTTACAAAGATTTAAAAAAAAAAAAAAAAACCAAGAGATTATAATCCGAACATAAATCCTACCTAGACTAGAAACCACTTAACTAGCAGAAATTGATGTCAAAAGGTTAAGCCAAAACTATGCCTTTGATATAATAAACAATATTAAAAACCTTACTAGTAAAACCGTAAGGAAAAAATCTAGTATGCTAGTTAAGCATGCACTAACAAAATTAAAATAAACCCCGCAAACTCATATTATCTCCAAACTCTATAAAAAGGGAGTGAAGACATATCCCTATTAACCAATTGGAACGAACTCCAACACAGTAGACCCCCAATGGAAGCCGCTATCATGAAACCCAAAGTAAAAAAAAAAAAAAAAAAACAAATTTATTCACCGAATAATTCCCTTCACGAAAAATGTGAGAGAACTTAGCATTAAGCTTTAATGCCCATTCCAGAGCTCTAACCCATCTTTTCCAAAGCTTCCAAGGCACCTCCTCAGATTTAGCATGAAATAGCTCCACAAAGTAAACAGAATAGCACTCGACCCATAAATTAAACCAGCCGAGCTCAAACGCTTTTTCTATAGCAATCATGAAACCCATACAAAAGCTAAAGAAAAACCAATCGGCATTGAGAAATATCATTTGACATGGCCTCTACATGTACAAAAAATGCCTTTACAACTAGCAAAGCACGGAGCTCATTGAGCCGCACCATCACGATTCACCTTGATCCAACCAGGAGGAGGAGGAAGCCAACGAACCATAATATTTTGCGAAACACGTGCTGGCTTACTAGAGACCCCAAAACTTCTCAAAATCAAAACATTGAAAGATAGCCTGAAAATATATACGTGATTTGTCCATATTCACAATTTGTTTAGGGAAAATGATTCACATCATGAAAGAAAAGTTTCATGATATATCATGAAACTCAAAAGTAACTTGTTAAGGGTGAAAAAAGCAAGGATAAAGTAGTCATTTCAGTTATGCAGAACCTACAGAATTTTGATACTTGAATAAAAATTTTCATGATGTGTATCATTGCTCTTTTGCTAGCTTCACTGAAAATCATGATATCATAGCATAAAGAATATGATAAGGATTCACGAAACCCCCCTCCCCCCCCCCCCCCCCCCCCCCAATTTCCGTTCATGATAAAAATTTTCATGATGTGTATCATTGCTTTTTTGCTAGTTTCACTGAAAATCATTATATCATAGCATAAAGAATATGATAAGGATTCACGAACCCCCCCAAACCCCACCCCCCCCCCCCCCCCCCCCCCCCCAACAATTTCCCAAAGTTTATTGTTTGGTAAAAAAAAAAAAATTTCCCTATGTTCTTAAATTATAACAAAAATAATTTCATCATGCGTTTTGTTCAGAGGAGAGTAATGATGACAGTAGAGGTAAAAAAAAAAAATCCAGAAAAATGAAAATGAAAATTCTATTGATATTTATATATATATATATATATATATATATAATAAAGTGTTAAGAACCAATAAAATTAGGGCTTTCGATATCTCATAATATACCCATAAAAAAAAATGAAAATATATCAGAATAACAATTACTATGTAGATTTGAGTTCAACAGCTTTCTTTTCAATATGAAGTTGAAGCGAGCAGAAGAAAGTGAAAATGGAGAAGAAAGAGAAAGCAGGTAGGCCCCGTAAGCTTCAATATAAAGAGTGGATTTTTTTTTGGGTTAATTTCATTAATAGCACCTGTAGAAATTTTATTATTAAAAATAGCACCATTTTTTTTCCTTTCATTACTAGCACTATCACGTCATCAAAGCCTATGATATGTGGGGCCCAGCAGCATTTAATGTATGTCAAATTACGGGCTTACCCTCATCTCCCACCAGCTCAAATATCCCTCTCCCTCGTATGCCTTAAAAAAATTTTCAAACCAGCATCTACAGTGTTTTAGAGAGAGAAACTAAAATCCAGAGAGAGAAAGAGTTACCACCCACAATGGTATTCATGCTAGCAAAGGTATGGTCATTACAAGAATGACCACCCGGTCATTACAGTATTGACCACCCGGTCATTATGTAAATGACCGACACTAGTATTGAAGCTAATAAAGGTACGGTAAATACAAAAATGATCACCTGGTCATTATGTAAATGACTGACACTAGTATTGAAGCTAACAAAGACATGATAAATACAAAAATGATCACCTGGTCATTATGTAGATGACCCACAGTGGTATTCACGCTAGCAAAGGTATGGTCATTACAGGAATGACCACCCGGTCATGACAGGAATGACCACTCGGTCATTATGTAAATGACCGACATTAGTATTGAAGCTAACAAAGGCACGGTAAATACAAAAATGACCACCCGGTCATTATGTAAATGACCCACAATGATATTTACGCTAGCAAAGGTATTGTCATTACAAGAATGACCACCCAGTCATTATGTAAATGACCGACACTGGTATTGAAGCTAACAAAAGTATGGTAAATACAAGAATGACCACCCGGTCATTATGTAGATGACCAACACTTGTAAATGATGCTACTTACATAAATAAATATAAAGTATATAAATTACATGTTTCTCTTCTTTAGCGGTAAAAGCCAACATCTCATCATCAAACTTTACATTATCGGCGGAGGTCCATGACAACATACGCGGAATAGCCTCAACATTTTTACCTTTTCAACTTCCGATATCTTTTCTTCTATGGCATTTTTCGGCTTCTTTGATTCATTAATTTTGATTTCCCCCTGCTTTCTCTTCAACACCACCCTTCTCTCGCTCTCTGGTGCCGATTTTTTAGAACTTTTCTCAGCCGGTGGCCTTTTATATGCCGAAGCCATTACTCGGAGAGATCTCTTTTCGGGAGTAATGCTTTTCTCAGCCAATTTCGTGGGTTTCGACATGGGTAGTTTTAGAAGACTCTCCGACGTTCATAGTGTAATAACTAGTTTTTACGATATTACAATTTCTTTGTAAAGAAATTTAAGTTGTACCATGAAAGTATTTATGAAAGATCATGATTAGGGTTTTTATCAGATTTTATGAGTTCTTATGATTTTATAAGACTCAGTAATGAATTGCTTAGTCAAGCATATAGCCTTATGAGTAAAAAGGTATAATGAAAAGTTATGATTTTATGTTGGTCAAACTTTGACCAGAAAAGTCAAAGGTATGACGGTACTGTAGTATGACAAGCAGTATGGAAAATATACTGTGAAAAACTGTCATTACGGACAAGATAGTAAGAATAAGATTCAAAACCACTATAGAAAAATCAAGCACATTATTTAGGATATTAAGGGTTAAATGGCTTTAAGTTATAAGAAAATTTTTACGCAGTCCATTTTTACACAGATGAATTCTGGACTGCAGTCCAGTATAACAGTACTGTTATTAGTTGATAGCAGTATTGGAAATATCTGTATTAGTATGAATATGGACTGCATTTTAAGAGAAAAGGCCAAACAAGGCCTAAGAGGGAGGACACCTCATTATGGATAATTAAGTGATTTTTGGATTTAAGGAAATTGTGGAAAGAATTCATGTCTTGGCCTCCAAGACAACTATCATCCATGGCCGACCACATGTAGGGGGCAATTGGCAATTATTTTTGTTCCAAGGGTTTATAAGCAAATTTTGGATTAGGTGAAAGGGGGGGGGGGGGGGAGCTCATTTGGTTCACAAAAATGAGAAAACACCCCTAAACTATGCCTAAATATTTTCTCACTCTCTCCCCCTAAAATCCGAAACCCAAAGAGAAAAAAAAAAAAAGTGAAGAAGGAAAAGAAAGTGCTAGGTGTGGTCGGATTTTGTTGAAGCACCAACTAGGGTGGCCGAAAATTTTGGAACCCACAAAGCTAAGGAGGCCGGTTGTGGTGGAGAGCAAAGGGAAAGGAAAAGTTGGATCAAAACTTAGCACAACCTTGTGTTGATTAAGATAAATTCCTTTGGTACGCTAAGCCTTTCAATTTAAGTTGCAATTGGAAATTTAAGTGTATTTTCAAGTTGGTTTGTAAGAGCATAAGCTCATTCTATTTCCATTGCTCTAGTCTAGATTTTAGGTTTTGTGCTTGATTAGGTAAGTATGTGGTTTTGATTTAATATGCTATGCTTGATTTTATGATTAGGGTTGCAAGATTCTAGGGTTTGCTTGTATGCTTTATGATGTGGTTGTATGTCCCCAATATGTTTAAGAATGTTGTAGGTTATGTGTGTTAGGTTATTAGATGGTGATGAATGGATATGCAAACCCAAAATTGTTGCAAACCCTAGTTTGGTGCAAGAACACCCAAGGGATTTGCATGTGAATGCATGGTTATGTTGTAACGACCCGCCTAGCACAGGCCGTTACCATACATACTTACGTATATTTCATACATACTTAATTGACATAAACAGCGGAAATATTTTTTTTTTTTTTTAACAGTGTGACTCGTGCACGAGAGCGTACATAAAATATAACAAATAATAGGCAATAGCTGTTTAGCATAACTCAACTTAATAAACGTAAATAAAATAAATTCAAAACGCATAGCGGTTCTACATTTCCCACGGTTCACAGTCCGCCAAGCCTCGCCTCTCCATCTTGCATCAACAATTGCTGGCAGGTTGCTTACCTACAGCATAAACGTAAGACAGTGAGCTTTCGCTCAGCAAGTACAACTATCCTATACCACGACACAACACAACACAATATATATACCTAACATAAACTAAGCATAGCATAACATTACTTAACTTAACTTAGCGTAACTTATCCTACATATGCATGAGCCAATTATGCTTTCTTATTCTTTCTTATTATACATAATTTGCTTACTTAACTTAACTTAACATATGGGCCCCATAAGTGTTCGTACCGGGCGCGCGACTATGAATTGGTTGGGGTGGCCAATCTTTTTCCAACTCAATCCATAGTCCAACCCGACCTTACGCGGGTCGGTACGACACAGGTAACTTACTTGTTTTCATATCATTCTTTATCTTATACTTAATTTCATTCTTATTATTGGTGAACATACTTTGTGATGTTTCACACAACTAAATCATAGCATGTTTTGATCTTAACATGTTTTTTTTTAACACTTCATGACATATACTTAAACATAGCATTTTACACATAAAACATAGCATTTTACACATAAAACATAGCATAAACTTTTCTTAACACCTAATATAAAACATGTAATTAACATGGCATATAAATAACACAGCAAAGCAACACTACAGAACATACAATAAAGCATACATTTAAAGCATACTTAGGCAAGTATCAAATCAAAGCCTATGCTGTAGGCGGTGGTTGTACTTACCTTGTTTAAAACTGCTGTGTCCAGTTATAAGCTCAAGCTTGCTGGGACACCGTTGCGTATCGTATTCTGTTATCAACAAAAAGAGTAAGGATTAGAACTGTTGGTAAACCAACATTCTTATATAACCGTAGTTATATTTCCTTACTTTGCATTACGTGAACCTACTTGGTTACTTTAAGTAACCCTAAGGTTTAAATCTATCCTACTCGGATTATTAATTCTGACTTTAAATCCCAAAAATTCATTTGTGTTTTCTTTTTAGAAAACCTTATGTTTTTGGCACAAAATCCCTTATTTAATTTAATTTTAAAAATTTAGAAAATCATAAGGTAAAATTGTAAAAATCATCGACTATTAAAAACTGCCTTTGGAACAGTTTTATAATGCCAATTAATCATTAAAAACACAAAAACACCATTTTCTGAACCATTTCTAAAAATTTTGTACAGAAATCTCCCCATTTCCGTACCATCTTTGAAAATCAATTTCATTTAACAATCTAAGCCGATTTTGGAAAAATTGTCTTCACGAAAGTTTTAGCTATCGCAAAACCCTACAACTTCCGTGTTTTACGTAAAACCCAGTTTGGAACTTAACCTGTCCAAAATCTTTGTTGATCTATTTCTGGTCGTGTATGGCTCCTGGGCAGGTCAGACTCGGTTTTTGCAGAAAACCAAGGCCATTGGAGCCTTATTTTGAAAAAATGTTCCCATATCCCCCTAGAAAAAACCCTAATCTACAACTTTCATGTTTTGAGTTTCTCCTAATTCGGCCTCTAAGGGCCTCAAAATTTGCTTTTCCCGAGACTGGGCAAACCCTACCCGAGAAAGCCATTTTTCGGTTTCGATTACGCTTACGCCCTATAACGTTCACCCTACCTCAACCGAACACGTCGGGAGCCTAATTCAAACATGCAGGGGCATTTCTAACGTTCAACATTCAACAAACACATCAACATAAACATTTTATACAAATAAACAAAACCCTAAACAAAACATATACACCTAACATGCATATTAACAACCACCAACAAAAACCCTAAATATTCAAGCACAAACCCTAATTTCTAAGCTAGGGCAGCAAGAGAAACCTATGAGCTTATGCTCTTACAAAACTTGCATCAAATACATTTAAATTTCTCCAAATGAAATTTAAATGAAAAGCTTGGAATTCAAGGGTTTTACCTTTCTAACAACCAAGAGTTTGGCTGCCCTTTCTTCTCCTTTTTCTTCTTTCACCACAGCCGGTTGAAATGGTGGATTGAAGTCCAATTCCTGCTGCTTTCCTAGCCCCAAGTTCGGCCACCAAGCTGCTGCAATTTCCAGCCACCAAAACTCTTGTTTCCTCCTTGATTTCTCTCCCTTATAGCTGCCCTTTTTGGCCTAATTTGAGCACCAAAATTTTTGTGCCCAAGGGTGATGTTCTAACCCAAAATTCAGCACTTAAAACCCTAATTCCCCCTTAGTTTTTGAATTTTTTTTTCCTGCCTATTCCTTGCTGCCCACAGCCGGTTCTAAGGCTAGGAAAAGACTACCAAAATTTTTCTCAATCTTCCTTGCTTGCTTTCCTCACAAAAGCCGATCCTCTCACTCTATTTCCTCCTCAATCTTGGCTGCAAATCCTTCCTCTCCTTCACACTCAAAACCGGTTTTGTTCAAGCAAGAAATTTGCAAGAGTTTAGTTGCTTTTCTCTATTTTTTTCTTGATTTATGGACACCCCTATTTATAGAGGTTGAGAAGTCCTTAAATTTGCAACATTTGGTCCTCCAAATCCTTGGAAATCAGCTCATTCTCCCCCATTAGCTGTCCGGACAGCTCACCCCCAAAAACAACCAAGAATACTTTCTAATTTTTTTTCATTAATTAGAGAAATGATGTCATAATTAGAAAGTTAATGAGGTAAGCCCACTTTAAGGCTTGTTTGTCACTTTTTACCATTAAACAATCCATTCTTTAATTACCACAGGTAATTCCAATACTGAATTCACTTATACGCAGTATTAGTTAATTGAACCGCAGTCTAAAATTCACCTGTATTTAAATGAACTGTATAAAAACTTTCTCTTAACTCGGAACCACTTGGCCCAAAATATTCTAATTATTGTGCTTGACTTTCTATGGTGGTTTTGAATCCTAAACATGTCATTTTAATCATAAAAAATAGCTTTATGCAGTACAATATTATACTGCGAACTATTAAGTCGTACAGCCTTTTTCTTAACTTTTTCGGGTCAATCTTTGGCTTTCTCGTCCGCCATTGACTTTCTTGTCAACCGCTGACTTTCCCGCCAGATTTTGACTCCCGTGGTCAACAGTTGACTTTTTGGTCAACCGTCGGCGTTTTCGGTCAAACTTTGACCAATATGCAAATTTTGGCGATTTCGCTCCTTTTCGCCTAAAAGGTCATTTGCTTGACTAAGCAATCATTTTCGAGTCTTAGAATATCATAAAACTCACAAAAACGAAATAAAAACCCTTAACCGGGCTTTTTCATGCGTATCTTAAAAATTTGTACAAATTTCTTAAAATAAAGGAAATCGTGTAAATACAGAAATACTTGGTATTACATATGTGATGATGAAATCTTACATTAGAAAATGCTGCATGACTTTTATAGGCTCCCGGTTGCAACCATTTGAGGTAAAGTGCGCGTATTAGGACGTAAAATAGACTTAAGCAAGAAAACTGTCAGTTCGGGTAAAACTGGCTAGTTTTTCGGAAAGTTAGATTTGAGGCCCTTAGAGGCCGAATTTGGAAAAATTTAAAACAAGAAAGTTGTAGAGAAGGGATTTTTCTAGTGGCCAACGTGTACAGTTTTCAAAAATAAGGCTCCAATGGCCTTGGTTTTTACAAAAATCCTAACCTGGTCATGCCTAGACTTCATGCACGGCCAGGCAGGTTCAACAGGGGAAATGAGTAGGTTAGAGATTGAACTGGGTCTTGAGTAAAACACGAAAGTTGTAGAACTTTTCAACTTCTAAAACTTTCATGAAGATTACTTTTTCGGATTAAACACATATTTTTAAATATAATTGGAGTTCAAAAACTGTGCAGGAAACAGGAAATTCCTGCACAGGATTTTCTAAAACAGTGGAGGAAAAGGACATTCCTACACATACATTGATAAATTGGCTATGGGAAACTGTTCCAAAGGCAGTTTCCAACACTTAGTAATTTTTGCAAACTCTACTCAAAGAATTACAATTTTTCATAATTTGAACAAGGATTTTTATAAAATGGACATAAAGTGCTAAGTTTTTCCAAAGTAAAGAAAAATAAGTTTTGGACCACAAGTTGTCTTAAATACTTGGTAATAAGATAATGACCAATGGTAACCGGAAAAGGATACCTGAGTTACTGGACTGGGCCCAAAGCCCAAGGTTACCTATAGTAACCCAATGAATTATGGATTGAAAAATAATAAGGCTTAGGCCCAAGGTTAGGAATAGTAACCTAACAACTATTCATGTATGCTTGGGCTTAGTACCCAAGATTACTCTAAGTAACCTAATAAGTTATGATCTAAGTATGGTAGACCATGAGCTCTAGGGTTACTTGTAGTAACCAAGTAAATAATCACGTGTTTGTATGGGGGGACATATAACTAAGGTTATGTATGGATGTTGGTTAGATTACCAACATTTTATGGTTATGAATCCTTACCTTATGTCCTTCGTAATAACAGGAGGTAGCCTGTTGTTACAACCTAATTTGGAGCAACACAGCATGGGACATAGCCTACGAGGTAAGTACAACTCCGCCTACGGCATAGGTTTTTTGTTGTGTTACTTGCCTGATGTGTTTTATGCCATGATATGACATGATGAATGATATGTTAAAGTTTATGTGATGCTATGATATGATGTATGATGTGTTAAGTTTATGAAATATCATGATATGACTTATGATTTATGTATGTGTGACATCATGAAGCATGTTCACCAAATCATATGATAAGAATAAGCTCAAAGAATGAGATGATGAAAATTAAGTATGATGGCAAGCAAGCTTGCCTGTGTCGTACCGACCCGCTCTTAGGTCGGGTTTGGTCTATGGTTTGAGTTGGAAATGCACTGGCCGCCCCAACCACTCCATAGCTGCGTGCCACGGTACGGACACTTATTTTAAGGGGCCCATAGTATGTTAAGTTAAGAAAGAATAAGAAAGCATAATGAAGCATAAACGGTTCATGCATGGTTATGATATGTTATGTTATGTTATGTTTTGTTTTGTGTCGCGGATGTAGTAGTTGTACTTGCTGAGCGAAAACTCACGTCTTACGTCTATACTGTAGGTAAGCAACCTACCGGCAATCTCTGATGCAAGGTGGTGGAGCATGGCACTGCTAGCTGTGAAATGTGAGATGGTGACCGCTACACGTTTTGTTTATTATATGTGTATTATTTCAAGTTCAAACACTTTTATTTAGTGAACGGTTATACGTACGTACGCTTTCGTGTGAGTTCGCGCCGTAAAAAAAAATTTCCGCTAATTACGCTAAGTAAGTAAGTACGGACGATATGTTATGTACGGTAGCGGCCTGCGCTAGGCGGGTCGTTACACATAGACTTCCAAGCGGTTTATAGAGAGCTTTCATGGTGGTTTCGGACGGTTTCCGAGCAGTTATGGAGCGGTTCCGGTGGGTGGCAACTCTTTCTCTCTCTAGATTTCAGTTTCTCTCTCTAAAACACTTTAGTTGTTATTTTGAAAAAAAAATTTGGGCCATGCGAGGGAGATGAATATTTGGGCTGGTGGGAGATGAGGGTAAACCCGTAATTTGACATACATTAAATGTTGCTGGTCTCCACATATCATAGGCTTTGATGACGTGACAGTTCTAGTAATGAAGGGAAAAAAAGTGGTGCTATTTTTAATAATAAAATTCGTTCAGGTGCTATTAATGAAATTAACCCCTTTTTTTTTTTCAAAATGAATGGGACCCACAAAACTAATGTGTTTTGCCAAATGCGCTGTCACGTCAAACGATGAGAAACATCCGTGATGTTCTTTAGCTTTACTCAAAGAGAACTCATGAATATGACATCTAAAAAAAAAAAAAAAAAGCTGGGAAGAAACAAATAAAAGATGGTGCAATCAGGTGGATTTTGTTGGACAACTGATATCTTGTCCTTCATAAAGAAAATATTTCAACGTTTTGCCTAGAGATGGACGAAGACAAAATGTATTTTGGAACATTAAATGGTGGGGACGGTCAGAAGTTCACAACTGTTTGTCCTCCACAATAGTCCTGTTCCTTGATATATATGCATATATGAATGTGCGTGTATATATATTATTCATATAATTTCCAATTCGTTTTGTACTACATACATTTAAGAAATTAATTATGCCTACGGCACGATAGTTTTAGTAGAACTTCAAGTTGCGGCTTTAAAGATTCCAAAATTTGAAAATTTGGGTGGCTGTGGAATGAGCCGCAGAAACAGTTCTCAGAAGGTGGACTGCACGAATTCTCCTATTTTGCTGTATTTTCAGCAGTTGCATTAATGCTTAGATCGAATTTTTGAGATAAATTGACAGATCTAAAACTTTTGAGGAAAAAAATAGTGCAACAAGTTGGAAAAGAGAAAACTGTCTTACCAACTTAAAGCTTATAATCGAAAAGGTTTAAAAGCGAGAAAATATTTTTAGTTTTCTCGTTACTTCTTTTAGTTTTTGTTTAGTTTTCATCTGCTTTGCCTTTTCTTTTTAAATAAATTTGTTTTTTTTTTTTAATAATTTTTTGCTTATTAAAAAAAAGAGAGAAAGAAGAAAGCATAGAAATGAGAGGAGAAAGTTTAAATGAACGGTTTTGCATGGTCTATGCAACTATTGGCTGCAGGCTCATGAGCCAATTTCCAATGCACCAAAGTTTATTCCACATGTATGCGCACTATTTTTTTTTAAGAGAGAGAAAGAAGGAGAAAGAGAGAGAGTTCCAAGGGACCGGGATTATAGGGCCCTCAATGACAACGAGGCTATAAATACCCCTCAAAGGAAAGAGAAAAATTAAACTTAGAAGCTGAGAGTGTCTAGCTACTAAATAGTTGGTAGCTCGATTAGAACTCTTTACTTGTTTAATCTCCTAGTCAATTAAAATCTTTTATTTCCTTTTTTTCACGCTACTTATCTAATATGGCCTCGAACATGTCATTCTGTACTTCGCTCTTTCTTTTGCTCCTTATTTTCACCCAAGGAATCCCTTCGATTGATGGAAGATATTTGAATTTAGAGAAGAGTAAAGAACCCCAGCTAACGGAAACGACAAAAAAGATTGTTGGTAACTTTGATGGTGACATGCAAGCTGAGATCAGAACCAACGAGGAATCATTCGCTACCGCAACGCCTACTGACGAAGTAACTGGTGCATCTCCGCCGCCACCTCCCGGGCATGACACCAGTGATTTCAGACCTACTGCTCCTGGTCATAGCCCCGGCGTCGGCCATTCCGTTCACAATTAATTGGGGTGTTACATATATCGTCAACTGTGCACAGTTGTTGTATTTGTGCTTGAAATAAATTACGTGATGTCATCGCATGCATGGGGTTTATGTTATATTATAAAACTATTTATTTCTCAACCAATTTGTATAGATTATCAATTAATTTCGTTTATGCAGTAATATTTAGGTGTGCAATGTCTATTAATGTAATAATTTGTTAATGAAATTGCTTCCATCTTTCGTTATCTTTCAAGTATATTTATCACTTTTTTTTTGTTTGCTCGAAAAATACTTGTCACCTACGTCAACACTAGAGTTTGATGTCGGAACTTTGTTATAGAAAAACATTATTCTACTTTCACGAAACAAAAAAGTTGCATGTGCAAATTGGTCCAAAATGAAAAAAATAATATCGACATAGTTGAAAGCGGACGTGGTTGTATTTCATGTAGTTACAATTAGTAGAAAAATATAATAATATGATATATTTATGTGTGTGTGTGTTCATATATCAATATATAATGCAAATCTTGTACCTCTAGCGCCGGTGGAGTGCCAAGATTAGCGGGCAGATCAACTTTTTAGCGAGTACTCCACAACGGTAATTATATATTAAGTTGCAGTATAACAATCTCACAGTTAAGAAGTATCTTGAATTTCCATATAATTACCATTACTTATGATCATTTATTTTAATGCTCTAAAGAAAAATTTTTAAGAAATAATACTATTAGTTATCATCACACCTTTCTAATCAATCACATATTCAAATATCGACTTCGAAGACTTGCCCAACTGAGAACCCAAACAGGTTCGTAAGCTCACTCATCCACATGCAGGAAGTCCTGAATTTGAATTAAAGAACTCGTACTGCTAGCTTTATATATTACACTTTAATTACAAGTTAAAAGACATAGTTAATTGTCATAGTGATAATTAGCATCTTTATTTTTTGTACGTACAATACTTTGAGCCACATTTTACATATAATTCTCTTTAGTGTTTTATTTTTTCAAAAAGCTTTTTTTTTTCTTTTTTATTTTTTTTTTTCTCAAAGGAGTTTGTGAAAATTTTTTTAATATTTAAATTTAATAATTTTTTTCCTGCTCGTTGTAATTTCTTTTGGTCCCACCGGGCTACTAGCGGTTCCTCGCCTTCATTTCAGCACCAGCGTACTTATAGCTGATACTACAAATATTTCTTAAACAAAGAAATAACATTGCATTCTTCAAGAACTCAATTTCAAGTTTTATTTTTATTTTTTATTATTTTTATTTTTATTTTTATTTTTATTTTTTTAAGCAAGGGTTTCAAAAAGACATCGTCTTTGTATTGTTTACAAGAGGGTTCTATCTATCTGTCTTAGCTTCGAGATGGCACTTTCCAGTCTGGGCTGGGTTTCTTTTTTTTTTTTTTTTTTTTTTTCCTCATTTATGTTGCTGCATTACTAGGCTATGGTTAGATAGTTTTCGTTCTGAATAATTGTTTGTGCCTTCGGCTATAAATCTACTTTTCTTTTATATTTACGTGAGAGGTTTGAATTTTATATAATATTGGAGATGGATTGATCTACTGCTGGACTAAATTTATATATAGTTAAAGATTAGTTGATTGTACTGCTGAATTTTGAATTTATTTATTTATTTATCTTTTAAATGAATTTTAAGCAGAGGTTTTGTTCCACCCCTTCATTTACTTAAAATTTTATTCGATCAAACATCATGATAAATAGAAACAGCTATATCTCAAACCACAAAATTTGTCCGACCAAATCATCAACGCGACTCAAACTTCTAGAACTAAATAAAATTATCTAATTAGTCCAAGATATAGACCAAACCACAAAAATCTTGCGCAATAGCATTATTATTAGAAACTTTAACTATTCTTCAACAATAGGGGGTTTTTTTTTTTTAATTTTTTTTTTTAATGATAGTTTCCTACTTAGCGCTCGCTTTATATATCTTACACCTTTCAAATAAATTAAAAAAAACAAACAAACAAACAAACAAACAAACAAAGAACAAAGAAGAATCACTGGCGCACTAAAACACGCACAGAAAAGACCTCTAATCTTCACGAGAGATACCACGTCATGGTGGGACTTGATTACATATGTGATATTTATCTAAGATTTCAATATTTACTTCCAAATTAGAACATGAAATCTGTTGTACCGCGTCAAGATGGTCTTCTCGGTGTTGCGCCCCATGAGCATTTGCCTTATTTAAGTTAAATTCTATCAGACTCAAGAAACTATACTTTTCTGACTCTCAGGATTGTCTCTCACACTCACACTTGAAAGAGTTGAGTTAAAAGAAGATCTATTCAAACAGGAGTTGGTAGTTACTAGTTGTAGTGGTGGCCAAGTTTCTTTTCATATGGTTGTCTCATCAGAGTGTAGCTCAACACTCAGCAGGAATCCAGGAGAGCTAGACACACGAGTGGTTAACAGAATCGCGAGAATCATGGGAATATTCTTGGGAAGATTTCCTCGTTCAAATTTGAACAGAATATAAGAAGATACACCGAGATCTGCTTAATTAAAGATAATTCAAGTAAAAAATTGTTCAACATTTTTTTTTTTTGGGTATTTAATCTAATACAAATCAACAAATAGGTGACTACACCAACCACGAAAACCATAAAATCCTTATTTTTGAACTCAAGCATTCTGTGTACTTCTACGTAGCTCTTAAAATTAACGATAATCTAACCTAATTCTTGTACTCTTACTTACTTTCTTCACTTTAATTTATTGTTCATGCGCAAGAGTTTGACCTTGGTGGCCAATTAATAAGAAGCGAGTCCAACTTGTTTGATAAATTTTCACCGTCGACACATTCACTATAGCGAGGATTCAGTGAGATTGCTCACCTTCATTCAACCCATGCATTAACATTAAATTAACAACAGAGTTAGACGTATATGAATTGTATAATTACTACGTACGTACAAGGGATATATATACACATCACCATGATTATTCCTTATAATGATCCAAATTAGTGGAAGCCATAAAACAAAGGAGGAAAAAAATAAAATAAAAATGAAATAAAATCAATGAGCGTGCACTACAGCTACTGCACAACAGAGAATCAAATATATGCCTTTTGTCGTCTGACTTTTCTTTTTCCTCGAAGGGTCTTTTGTTGTCCGAATTAGTTGATATAAATAATATAATTGACATAATTAATATATGATATTTTCTCGAGTGTGGTAGGCGGCTGAGCAAAGGGGGGTTCCCCAGTTCGAGGAGCCAACCACGTTATGTGCTTTTTCGCTAGCTTTGATCTTTCTTCAATTTAATTAATTTCAATGCCATCAAAAAATAATGGTGAGAGATTGTACACTAATTTGCCACTTTGAAACTTTTTTTTGTTTTGGGGGGTGGAATTTTAGCGCTTTTGAGCTTTCATTACTTGCTTGTTTTGACCTTATTAGGTCTAAAGAGAGACTATATTAAATTACTTAATTTTGTGACAAAGAAGAGTGGTAGGGGCCTTACAATAATTTTTGGCTTCGTGGTTTGACTTGACTTTTGGAATTATAGACCATGATTTTACTTTATTTTATTTTTAGTTCTTCAACAAATAGTTGCAACTAAATATAGGATTCGGATCTATTTTAATCATTGGTGTGGTGTAATTGGTATGAAATTTATTCCGAGAAAACAATTGGCAAATAATAGTAGAAATATCACTAAAGCCTAGTTTGTCTAGGGATGCATGTGCCTAGCTAAATATGCTATAGGATTTTAATTAGGAGCCTTTTGAATGCAAAAAAGAACGAAGAGTGATCTTTGACGTATCTTTCAATTAATATTTTTTTGCGTAATTCTTCTACTTGATCTTCAAAATACTATTTAATAATATTAAGTGGCTTGCTTAGTGCAGAATGGAGGTTCAGTGGCTGTATCAATGTAATTGGGATACGCTATTATCCTTTGATGTTAGTTGTTTTCTTTGTAATAATCTTTTTGCTGTTAATTCTCA
Organism: Ficus carica; assembly: GCA_009761775.1. NCBI lineage: Eukaryota > Viridiplantae > Streptophyta > Magnoliopsida > Rosales > Moraceae > Ficus > Ficus carica. The sequence continues at coordinate 23,657,233 of CM019743.1, forward strand.
AGTTGAGTTTAAGAATATGATCTAGTAAGAATGTTATTGATGTGAATTTTATGCTCCTCTTTGATTAATGAAGGCCAAATTTAAGAGGATTAAAACAATGATAATTATGGTGATCACGAAGTAAATCACACTAAATTTGATGAGAGTAGTTCGATTGGCAATCACGTCACAAACCCGAATGATCCAGGATATTCTTCAGCCTCAGAAACTACTTATGCTTCATTGAAAGAAATCGACGAGGAGGTTTTAAAGCTAAAGCTCACAGTTCACCTTGTTGGAGGGAAAATAATGTTGGTAAGGTTATAGAGGCCTATTTAACAGAGGATCATGAAAATCTGAGTAAAAAGATTTGTTTACGTGGTGATTTGAGGAAGGTTGACAATTATAGAAATGCTCATAAGAAAATCGAGATAATTATTTCAAGATCTGAGGATAAACTGGTGGAGCTTTATAATTTGCTGAAAGTTGTAACTACTAACCTTAAAGAGAGAGAGAGAGATATATATATATATTTATGTATATATATATATATATATATAACAAAAAGAAAGAAAGGAAAAAAAAAAAACAGTGCAAACGGCAACACATTCCTTAAAAAAATAATCAGAAAATTATGAAAGGGTAAATGTGGAACAAAAAAGTATGAAATTCAAACTTTGTTCGAATTTCCAAATAAGTTTGAAAGTGTTGTTCTTTTAAAAAGGATGTTTAAAAGTGACCATTTTGTGTAAATACTTCCTAAAAAAAATGGATTGGAAAACTGTCATGCGACTGTCACATGGAGGTGATTGCGAAAAAATTCTTTTTTTTTTTTGGGGACCATTTTCTTAAAAAATTAAAATTAAAACTCAAAAGTTAGGTAAAAACCAAATGGAACCCTAATGAATATTATTTTATGGCCATTTTTATGAAAAAACTTAAAGCATATCTAAAAGAGAAAAAGGGAAAACCCAGCCATGGATTAGTTTGTTGTTGGTCATGCGGGGGGAGGATATGACAACAACCTCGCTCGGGAAGAAGAGGGCTGTGCGAAGGAGATTTAGTGAATTTTGGGATGTGACGCGTCAAGCTCGGGGAAGGGGAGTGGACGCTGCATGATGACAAGCTTGGGAAGGGAAGGGGCGGCCTTGATCTACTGCCAGGGGTCTTTCTAGCCCTTTTTTTTTTTAGATGAACTTTCTTTCTTTAGAAAACAACTTACTGTAATAAAGATTGTTGTAAAGTTCAGGAAAGTGTATTATCTAAAAGTAAATGTATAACTAAAAGTTAATGTTGGGGCCAAATTGGAAATGAGGCTATAATTTGGGGTTAGTTATGATAACAACAAAGAAATCTTTAAAAATAATTTCAAGTAGAAGGAAAATGATTTAAATATAAAGGGGTAACTCGTGCTACTTTTGTTTCATGTAGGCCCCTTTTCCCTTGCCTTTTAGAATAAAAAGATCGGTTGTGATTTCTTTTGAATATAAATAGAAAGGACATGAAAACTCCAACTCCTAGGAATAAGAATTAATATTAGAGGTCAAAAGGGTTGCATACAAAGTAGGCATTAAAAAGCAAACTTCGTTAATTAATTCTCCAACTAATAAAAACATGTTTTCCTGTAATTTTTCAGCTCATAAATGAATTATCGCTTACCAACCACAAAACCTTTATTAGTTAGTGATTAGATATATATATATATATATATATTTTTTTTTTTTTTTTTTTTTTTTTTGGGTACTAATCATTCTTCAAAACGCACGAGCTTCAGTTTTAAAATACTCGTGGGCTCCAAGGTGCAACATAGTTTGATTTTCGTCTTTTTATTACAAAAATGATCATTTGTGCAAGATTCTATTATAAACTTAACGAAATTTGATGAAAATGATTAAAATTACCAACATTCAGAGAATTTAGAATCTTCTCGATCAAAAATAAAATAATAAAAACTAAATCATCATATTTAAAAGAATTCAGAGACCATTTAATTTAATTACTCTTGATATTTGAATCCCTTTCAAAAAGTTGCTCAAACAAGAAAATAGATTTCTAAAATATGATGATCGCTTGGGGAATATTCTTTAATACATTTGCCTTTCTGGCGGCTAAACAATCATTCAAACCTCTTGAAAAATTAGCAAAATATTAATGTCATATAAAAAAAATATAAAAATAAAAAATAAAAACACTTTCAACTTACAGGGCAAGGACAGTTGTTCTTCACTTGATTATATATGTTGACCAAAGAAACTCTAAGCTTGTATCAGCCCTCAAACATTTAGTACTACTACTATGCACTATCAGTGGACAGTACAGAAAGAATCTCATCTCTTTCTTGGTGCATTTCGGTGGTGGAGAGGCCAGCTTAGTTTTCTTGTTATTTATATTAAACAAATTAACTTTGGCTTAACTTCAAAACCCTTTCTATCAGTCAAAAAGCACATTAATTATTTTTTAGGAACCGCAATTATAAACTACCACTTAAAAATTAACTTGCATTTGAATTACCGGTTAGAATTGAAAATTTTAAGTTAAAGTTGGTTGGTTTTTAAAAACAACATTATATTTTTTGTTGATTTTTCAAAAAAATAAAATCCGACAAAAAAAAAATATAATTTAGTTAGATATAAAATGAAGAACCAAACAAATCCTTTATTATCACACTTTGGCCACAATCAAAGGTCACTGTATAGTTTTCGGCTAGTCTTTTAAGCTTGAATGGCTTGTGTATTTCCAAGAGTGTTCAAGTTGTTTCACGCATATATATATAATAATGCTAAGTACATCAATTTCAATCTCAATTTTTTGAGTATCAATTCATATGTCATATTTTTATTAATAAATGCAATCAATTGATGTGACAATACTTTAAATACTTACTAATAAAAAAAATGACAACTCATATACCATATATGTTGATATTCAAAAGTTGGGATTAGAGTTGATGTCTTTAGCATCTATTAACTATATATATATATATATATAAATATGTATATAGAGGGAAAGCTACCAACAAATTAAAGAAACTAATTTAGAAAAAGTGCACACTAACGGATCTAGCAAATCATTAGGGAGGATCTTAATTTCTAACTATAAGAGAGACATATATATATATATATTTATATTCTTGTGATTAAAGGGCCCACCAAAAGTATATTACCTACAAACCGTCCAAATTTGAAATTGGCGCTGTCGACATACTTTATTAGTTTATGGAATAACGAGCGGTTAGGATCATAATAGGGCAAGCTTCGGTTACATTATAAATATCGTGTGATCACGAAAATCTTCATCACCAAACCTTTTATTTTCTTCATCATCGTCTATTTTTTCCTTTCTCTCTTATCGTAGTTTTGTATAACAGCAAATAATTTTCATCTTTGAACTTGATTAATTCTTTTTGTTGTAGCCCAAATTCCTTCTCCTTTTCTTATCATGTATAGTGTCCAACCACTCGTATGGAAATGTGCTTTTGCATTTCTTATGTTATTTGCATGTCATCAAGTTCTTTTTATCCAGGCAAGGCCATTGCAAGCAAATGAATAAAGAAGAACGCTTCGATAATATCAACTCACCATCAAGACCAATCTCTGGCGATTCGACAAACGCTTTTCGACCGGTACCTACAACACCACCGAGACCAATCTCCGGCGGCGAATATTATTCAACAAACGCTTTTCGACCTGCACCCACAAGACCAGGTAAAAGCCGCGGAGGTGGCCATTCTTTTGCAAATGAGAATAATGAACTTGTGGAACAAGCTGTAAATAGCAGCCCAAAAGGCGACCAATATTTCGATACAGGATACAAAGATGATTTCCGTCCCACAGCATCTGGCCACAGCCCTGGTGTTGGCCAGGCTATCGGGAAGAATGCCGAACCAAATGCATAGAAGACGTACGTGTAAATATATTTATATATGGAGTCGTACTATTGTCGATGGCTAGCTTGTACACGAGAGTAAGTGACCCCTAAGCAAGTCCATTCAATATATATAAATATATATATATTTATTTATATATGTATTATCAGATTTAAGTTTATAAGCTTCCGTTCATTGTCTCTGTTTAAGAGATTGCTATATATATGGTACAGTGTGTGTATTGTTGTTGTTACGAGACAGACTTCTTCCAGCTATTGTTGGTTTTGTTTCGTCTTTAGTTCTTGGTTTTTGAGCGTTCAATTTCTTATTGCCCTACTTGTTTTTAGGGTGTGCTGTTTTATTTTTTCCCCTTCTTTTGTGTGCGTGATTTTTTTTTTTTTTTTATTTTTTATTTTTTGTCTTATTAGTGTAATTAGTGGGATGGATAAATGATGAGAGTGCTAAAAAAGTGACAATCTAATGGAATGTCTTAATGCATCCACTGATTACCACCACCATCAAAAAAAAATTTTAATTATTGTTGTTATTTTGAATAAATAAATTAGAAAGTGAAACACTATAATATCCTATCTAGCTCATCATAATTAAGCTTACACACTACGCAAAATCCTATACTCTTGTTGATAGGTAGCCGAAATTCCGAGTATCTCGGCATACTGGCATGACTAGATATGCTTGTAGTAGTACCAGTGCCTGAGAATCTCGAAAATGTAGTTCCAGATATTTGAATCTCAAATATTGATCAAGATAACCAGCCTAGTCATAATCTATTATTTTGAAGATCATCTCTACATTCAAATTCGAATATGTAATATTTATATTTTAAATGTTTGTAAAAGGATTATCTCTTAAGAGGCTATAAATACATAGCAAGGTAACCTCCCCGGAAACCCATCTCACAATTTGGTAGATCACATCACTTGTCACTCTGAAAATATAGTGAAACTCCCGAGCGATAGAGAGAATGTAACTAGCTTTTAGTGTAACGACCCGCCTAGCACAGGCCGTTACCATACATACATACTTAACTTTCTCATAATTCTTACTTACTTAACGAAAACAGCGGAAATTTTTTTTTTTTTTTTATAGTGCGCACACACACGAATACGTAAGTATAAAATAACATTGCTAAATAAAAGTGTTTAGGCGTAAAAGAAAACACATAACATAAATACATAATATCAAAACGCGTAGCGGCATAATTTTCCCACATTTCAAGTTTCGCCCGCCACGCTCCACCATCTTGTATCATGTACTTCCCGTAGGTTGCTTACCTACAGCATAGACGTAAGACAATGAGCTTTTGCTCAGCAAGTACAACTACTATCTACCGCGACACAACATAACATAGCATACTTACTTATTCATCATAACAAACTTAATCATAGCATAACTTGTATCTTATCATAATATAATTCTAACATAATTCATAACATATATCATAGCTCATACTTCATAGCATATCATAGCACATAGCATGGCATACCTCATAGCATATCATAGCACATAGCATATAGCATTCATTAAACACATAGCATTAAACCTATAGCATACATCATAACATTAACATACTTGGGTAAATATTCACAACAAAGCCTATGCTGTAGGCGGAGTTGTACTTACCTTAATTGCTGTGTCCGATATCAAGCTTGATCCCATCAGGACACTTACATCATTCTACCTTCTGTCGTATCATAAAAGTAAGGGTTAGAAATGTTGGTAATATAACCAACATCCATACATAACTTTAGTTACATGCCCCTTACTTAATCTCATGTTATCCTACTTGGTTACATTAAGTAACCCTAGGGTTTAAACTTGTGACGCCCCGACTTACAACATCTACGTAGGGGGATGACTACGTAGACGCGGGCCGTCACCTTACTTGCTTACTTACTTAATTCTTATCAAAAAGCCTTAAGCTTACTGAAAATTCTAGAATAAATTTTCTTTTCTTTAAAACTTTATTTTAAAACTCTTTTACTCTCAAACTTAAATTTGACTTAGTCTCATACTTATTCTCATACATAAAACTTAACTTATCTTCATACATATTCATATGTACTCACCTGAGTACCAAGATCATGGACCAGACCCGACCTAGTGCGGATCGGTACAACACGAGGCAACTTGCTTGCCATACATACTTGAAACTTTTCTTAAACATAACAAAACACATTTTACAAACATATTTTACAAAAACGTATTTTCCAAAACCCGTGGCGGTGTCCATTCCACATTTCACAGTCCGCAGCACCAACTCTCCACAGTATTGTATCAAGTACTGCCGTTAGGTTGCTTACCTACAGCATGAACGTAAGTAATGAGCTTATGCCCAATAAGTACAATATTCAATCCGCAAAATATTTTATGTGCAAGAATGCGTGAACCGATTATGTTTTCTTATAAATCAATTATGCTTTCATTAACTTGGTTCTATTCCCTAACATATCATGTCATATGTGCACGTACCGTGGTACATAGCCTGGAGTGGTTTGGAGGGCCAGTCCAACACCAAATCAAACCATG